>UCOH01012162.1:0-421098 GCA_900474275.1 Synergus japonicus
CAGTTAGGGACAGGAGAGTTTTTCTTTTTTACACGGGTTTCGCATAGCTTTGTTTAATCTTGATCTCCACGACATTTTGTACTAACTTTCGTTTCTTCTTTTTTATTTTTGAATAAACTTATTGTAATTCTTATTAATTGATTGCGTATTCACTTGCCTCCCTCAGGAACCGTCCCACTCCCACGATTCCCTAGCCTATAAGAGGGCATAAGGTTCTTAGATTGAAAGATTCAAATCAGCATCAACAAGGACCAGAGGACAAGCCGAGAGTGTATAGAAAGGGAAATCGTAACACACTATTTTTATAATATTAGCTCCTGTTTCACGTCAAAGAGGTCTGGAATTAAAGATAAAAGAAAATAAAGGTAAAAGATAAAAGATAAAAGAAAAACAGGCAAAAATGTGTCAAAAGGTAACACAAAGTGTCTATTTCAATTTTAAAATTAATAATCTTTTCTGTTCTTACCCGCAGCGTTCTTTTTAATTAAAATTTATATGTATTTCAAAGTGAAAAAGTTTCATTACTTCAAAAGTCGGTTGAAAGGTCATTTTAATCTAGCGATGAAAGCGAGTTGAAAACTTTATAATGTGATTAAACATATAATATATTATAAACTGAAGAACTTCTCCTATCGTCTTACTAGAAATGACACTTCCAAACAACTTTGGATCCAATAATTATAATAACGTTGTTCAGGTCGAAATTAATTTGATACGATACATGAAGGACTATGAAGCTTCAGCTTAATGAAATTCAGGTATAAGCCCTGTGGATAATTCAATCATTTTACTTTAACCACGTCTACGGATTGTTAACTATAGTACAGCGAGACTCCGATCGTGAATTACTAACGAGTTTGTAGTCGAAACTAATTGTAATACTCAATTACAGTACCTTGCTTCTTCTGCAAAATAGGTCGGCAATCTTCAATTTGCAATAGATAATTAAGTTTAGAAGTGAGTTTGCAGTACAAAGATTGCTTCTAAGGACAAATAAATTACTTAATACAATACAATTCATAAAATAAGTACTGCTTCATTTGAAAGAAACTTTTCCTTTCTGTCGATAGTCTGACCAAAACAGTTGATTACTACTTAGCACATGGATACTTGCAATATAAGGATATTATTATATTTTTTTAATTCTCAGGGAATATTTCTTCGTTAATCCTATTATAAGAAATATAATTAGAATAGTGTCCATAATTCTTTAACCTAATAAGGATATAACTTTCTTCTGATGAAAGACACTTCAACTCTCAACTTTTTTTATCTATACTTTTTACACCCAGTGATAATCCGATCATAAAAGGTTTATTTTTCTCTGGATTCAAGAGGCCGATATTTCAGAAGCAATCAATAATTAAATGATATAATTCGCCCTCACATTTTAATAATATAAATCCACTAGAAGAGGTAAAATAATAACAATTACGTTGATAAATTCAATACCAACGTGTATAATGATAGGAATAAATAATAATAAATAACCTGTCAGAATATAATAATCGTTCCTCCTTCCACTCTGGAATTATAACTCATCAATAGACCAGAATTTGATGAGATGATTTGAAACGTAATTTGGACGTTGAATGAAAATGATTAGATCGATGAAGCGCTAGTTTCTCTTCATGTATTGCGTAATCGTACATTTGGACCAAAGCCGATATGGATGAAATAGGCTTGGTAAATGGCAATTATTGAACTGCCTGTTTTCCAGTAATGAAAGCTTAATCTGAAGTTCCCACGAGGTGAATTGCGTCATATGGGTTAATATGAGAGAGAGAAAGAGAGTGAGAGGGGGAGAAAGGGAAATAGGTACAGAGATGCTCTTTGGAGGAGAAGTGGAGGGTGAGACTGCGGTTACGACAACAGAAGCAACATCAGCGACAACAAGACGTGTGTTGCGCACATTTGCCAATTGGCACAAGCGAGGAATTAATTAGACAGCCTCGAGAGGAATCAAGAAACCCTTGTCGACCAGACATTCGCCACTCCATTCTCGACCTGTAACAATTGAATAAATAAAACTACAGCAAATGCTTTTATTGGCGATGTTTTTACACTATCAAAACATTATAAATTTATAATGTTTTGATCGTGTTTTTGAATTAATATTACCCGAATTCAAATTTTAGAAAATTTTCAAACAGTGTGATAACTAGGAAAATGAGAAAGGAAAGGTCTTGGATGCCTAGGTCGATAAACAATAGGAGACGTCAACGACAGAGATCTACCCTTTTCTATCTGAAAGGGTCGGAGGGAATGCAAATAAATTTTGCAAGTCTCTACACAGAAGGGCGGATATAGACATTGAAATATGAAAGTGCCTGCGGCGGTCTCGAGACGGAAACTTGCATAATGGCCGACCACTTCTCCAGTCATCCTTATATATATAGGATATATATCCTCGTGTGCACTCTAAGGCTAAAAGAAGATTATATATAAGATTAACCGAAGGCCCTTCTTCGTCAAATCATATTTTGCTGCTTAACAACACCACTAATGGAAATATGTCATTCATTTCGGATTAAGATGATACTCTATAAATAATTAGCAAGTTCTGAGTAATTTTTCGTATTTTTGTTGCTAAAAAGATTTGAATCCTTTACTTTGAATGCCAAGGTCCAAGGAGCGGAAATAATGTGGTACAGTAATGAAGGCAGTAAATTTCAATTAATATCCAATAAGAGAAGAAAGGTTTGGCCCCTCCAATTGTTTACTACGTGAGGTGCAATTTTCCTTTAGTTTTCATCTGTTTATTTGGATGTGGGTAGGAGAAGGAAAGGAACATTGCTGTCAGCGCGAGGAATGGGAAAGGCAGTGGCGTGGAAACTTGCGAGCACGTATAAATCAAGAAATAAGGCTACGTTCATAACTGGAAGAACGTTCCATTAGCCGCAGCGTATACTGTTCATCCGATTAAGCTCGAGCTTTCTGTCTTTTTCTCTTTTCGCTTTTTCATTTCTCCCTTCTCTTCTGTTTTCTTTGTCATTTTCTTCTTTCGTTCACTCTTTGTCGAGTATGTTGCGACATAACGTCCGTTCAGCAGAAAAAGGCCTCTTTTTACGTAAATCCTGTCTTTCGAGCAATATTGTATGATTTAATCATTTTTATCATCACAATTGAATCTCTCACTATCAATTTTCATTAGAAATATTGTATTAAATTCCTCTATTCCTCTATTTGTCATTGGGATTGTTTTCTGCATTTGTATTCCATTGTTGTTCCAAAAGTGCAAATAAAAGAAAAGTAACAGAGATGAATGAAAACTGTTGAATATGAAAAGATTTTTTGTGATCTACGAGAAATATGAATTTCTAAGGATGCTTTAAAGGTCATAAAGCTCAATATGGAAGTGCAGAGAAAAAACGAAGGACGTGCAATGGAGTGAATTTCTTTTATCTCTCCTATAAATAATCTGAGCGTGCTGTGTTGGGTACACTAACGAGCAAACCTCAGAATATTTTCAACAGAGGGGTTGGAGTTTCCGGATTCCATTGTGTTTTGCGTCCTAGAAACGAGCCTTTATATTCAGAAAGAGTCCGCATCATCCGGATGCATTTCAATCCAGTTTCGGGGAGGAAACGGTCGATAGCAATAAAAGTTTTTCGGCTGAAGTGGATGTCCCGTGAACTTGAAATTCCATATAAACCGCGTCCTGGGATCAAAAGATCTTGGAGGAGAGTATGATAAATTAGAAAAATATTCAAAATAATATACCCCCGAGGTTATCCACAGTCATTCGTTTTCATTCGTCCTTTACGCACGACCGTGAAACATTTCTTTTTCTATTCAATTCTCTTTGCTGATGTCGACTCCGAGTCCATAAACTATACGTCTTCCCTCCAGATAAGGAGAATCGGAAAATTAAATTCCCCATTTCCACAACTTAAAATTGAATTATTGGAATGAAGACGGGAAATATCCGAATTAATTTAGAATCAAATCACGCATTGCTCGTAATAATTCGTGAAATAAATTTGCTGAAAATTAAAAATATGTCTATAGAAGAAAAGTGGGTTTAGCTTCTTTTTCATATCTTTAATCTGTAATCAGTTTTTACAAAATGGATCCCCTCGGAAGAAAAGATAAAGCATCGAACCATGAAGAGAGATATATACAGAAATTGCTTTTCAGAATATTCGAGTCCTAAAACCGATGAACCGTGATTCTGATTAGCAGAATCCTATTGAATGTCATCTACTTTGAACTCGTTAAGGAGGTTTTCATGTAGATTTTAAGTACGTGGTCGTGCTCGCTTCTGGCGATTTAATGAAGTTTCTTCGGTATTCTGCAACGCTATATTTCGATCGGAAAAACCTCGCGAGTTTTCACTCCCCTAAACTCTTTATCAACCTATTTTTACCTACTTTTCTCAGCTCATAAGATTGCAAAAGGTGCATTAATTCAAGTTGATAACTAAACTAATTAATTTTCTGTATAAGGTTCACTATATTACTTTGTGACCTCGATCTACTTCCCCCAAAGGTTCAGCAGCCAACTTTATCCTTCCCTTGTTTATTTTTTGTCGGAATTTATACTCTTAATTATGTTTACATGGAGTGTTGAAACAAATGGTTGGTTTCTGAACTGAATTTACAATTTGTGGTATAGATTCCTGCTACACGTGATGTGACAATAGCATATAACTTACAAACACTGAGACTGTTTCAATTCTGGTAGCACCATTTCAGAAACAGCTAAACTCGGTCGCTTTTGTTCTCAATGCATGGCTGCATTCAAAATAATGGATGCATTCTCCCAGCTCTGTCCGTTTCATCTTGTCGTTCTTTTATACTTCTTCGATTCTTCAATCGGATTCATGTTGCCTTAGTAAAGCGACGACTTCAATTTCCCTTCTTGAAAATCTGTATTTGAATTTCTCCTTTGGACTTTATACATAGATAAAAATCTGAAAAGCCTTTTTGATTACTCATGCTATAAGTAAAATGCATTGTTGCACGTTTTGGTATAAAAGAATGAATGTAAATCAAAATGTTGACTTTATAAGTCGCAGTCACTGTAACGATTCTGTTATATATAATTAAAATTCAGAGTACTAATGGAAAATCATGTAATGGTGAAAAAACGGAGAGCGTGACCTCAATTACTATATAGTGATATACTTATCATGCATGTGTATCAAAATATTCACTCTCTAATAGTCTTATGAAAACATACATATCAAACGCGGATCTCTGAAGCTCGAAATTATACAGTCACAAGTTATGGGTGGGTTCCATGTTGAGTGAATGTACAAAACCGCAGTAGTATACATTTGTGTGGCATTAAGAGCTGCATATTCGAGAAATAAAATACCTACATCAAACGTAAGTAAGTGTTCAAAACCATGGACTAAATACCGAGAAAAAATATGTGATTATTTAGGAAAATTGCATTTTCAAACATTAAACAATAAATAGAAATGATACATTGATCCATTGAGAGGATCTGAATAATATGAACTTTTTGTTTGAAGAGAAAATCCATTTACGACAGATAGACAAAATTTGCAGATTGATAAAGTAATATGCGAGCGCAAAAAGTGCGGAACGAATGTCTCATTGTACCGATACAAATTAGGTCAGCGATATATTTTACGTTTGGCTGTAAATAAACCCTCAGGAGGACAGATTGCATTGCATCGGAGGTAGAACGAGTCCTGGTTCACGTTAGTTATGACATCCATTCTGTGCATGTAAATACTAGCCAATAGGAAAATATATCATTATTAAATTTCCATAAAAACAGTCCAAAGGTAATTAGATTTTTATTTATATTCCTAGATTTGCATCCATATTACGGAAATTTTGTTTCATAAATGTATTCATATTTTTATTCGAATTAAAAGGCTTTATGTTTTTATTTTATGGCTCGAGTCTGTATTATATTTTTTTCGAGACTTTTTTACTATTGCTGTCCCTATTTGATTTATTTGGAAATGCAAAAAGGATAAATAGTAATAAAGTCAGAAGACGAATAGGAACATCAATTTATATTGTAAAAGAATCACCTAGTGGTTAATCTTGTGACCATAAGAAAAGCTGTCATTGGTAAATAGAAAGAGGGAAATAGATTGAAAAAAATCATCAAAGGATTTGTTGACTTAAGATTAGTCGCGTCCCTGGATGGAAGTTCCACTTGAGTGGAAAGAAAAAATGAAGGAAGTGGATTTGTCTTGACGTGATACAGTAAAGATTCGACCAATCTCTCGATCCCATCCCCAGAAGTGGTAATATATATATATATATATATATATATATATATATAGATATACATAGAACCCAACAGCCTCTGTGGCTCCAATGCATACAAAGCATCTTATCCTTCCACCCTTCCAGTTCTTTCATGGACAGAAAGGAAAGAGAAAAGGAAGAAGGACAGTAATGTGGAACAAGAAAAAACAGGAAAGCTATAAAATCGTAAAGTACATTTAAAGATCACTTCAGCGACTTTCTACACTTGAATCACAAACAAGACGCTCTCTTATAAATATTTTATACTGAAACGATTTAAAAATTTCTATTAGAAATTTTCTTACCTTTTGAAAAACAGAGCATCTTGAGAATAAGTATTAGAATGGATAGAATAACATATAAATGGATATTATTGTGGAACGAAAAACGGATTCACTTGGAATATATAAAAATTGATGTCATATTGGAAATAATTCAATAAAATAAAGTTTAAAATAAAATATATCAATATTATTTGATTTAAAAAGTGTCCATAATCTGAATAGTTTCTGGGATAAATAGATAAACTATATTCCAGTTAACAATGGATTTTAATCAAAGCTGAAAACTTTTACTGCAATAAGAAGCAAAAGTTTGGCTCTTTCGTCAGATCCGCACGAGTCGTTAAATCTGTTTTTACAGCGAGTGACCTGAAATTAATCACGTTTGAGAAAGAGATAATTACAACCCTTCACGGATAGAAGAAATACAGAGATAGTATTAGTAATAAATTCACTGCAAATTCGCTTCACTACCTTTTAATTCAAATCGCTAGGAAATTCATTTCGTAGTACATATCTCACGATAATTACTTTATTTAAGTTGTAAAATGTTTCAAAGTGATCAATAAAAGTAACTATAAAGGATAAAAACTGAGAGGTCGTAGTATTAGGAGTGCAATGATGGAACTTGCGATTCTTCAAGAAATTTTTTACGCGATTTCATTAAAGACTAAGGAGTTGCATCTTTTACAGCATTTTAAAATAGAAACTACCTGGACCAGGCAGCGATAAAAAAGGCCAGTGCTTTACGAGAATACTCGTAAATTAGTTTTTGCGGGTTGGTATACGCTGTGAAAAAAACTTCTTCGATATACAGGAATTGTTCTATTTTCTTTCCTCGTTTTCTTTCTCTGAATTATTCTTTTTTTTCCCTATATTTTATAAAAGCTCTTCTGCCTCTGTGATATGAAAAAGCGAGGAATCGAAACACTAGTGTTCAGTCTTTTCAATGATATAGTCTTTTCAGTATTCATACATTTTATACATTTAATTGAAAAACATTTTTACATTTTTAAAACAATATTTTTTCAGTAGAAAATTCCTCTTTAGTCAGACAGCGGCTTGTCCTAACAAAATCAATAGAAAATTCCATTTTGGTCAGACGGGATAAAAACGGAACGATTTTCTATAGTTTTCAAAAGCATTTTGTTCCTGTTGGAAGTAATCTGTTGAGTCGAATCTATCTCACATTTCTTGGCTGAACTTATGCGCACTTTACCATATTTATAAGAAAAGTTATGCAACTCCTGGAACAGGAGATTCATCATGGATCATGATCCATCTTTAACGTTTCTACCTAGAAGATCCTTCACTCAAACAAATTCACCGAATATGAATCCCCCTTTCCTTCCGCTTTTCTTCTTTCTGTCTCGTTAGAAATACCCGGGGGCAAGATGGTAACGGAGACGGAAGTTGTCAGAATTTGAGTCTTCGTTCTACGTCTTCTTATTGCAAAATTTATATGTCGTTGCTCTTCTTAAATACTTGATCGTTTATTCTACATTTATCACGATGTTTGTCTAAAAACTATCCCGAAGAGAAAATAGGCTTTTAGACTTCATTTTTGAATTTTTATAAAAGTATTTCTGAAAATATATTTTTTCACCAATCAGTTCTCTTCAGTTTACTCGTTATTTACGTGTTATACAAATTTCCATTCGTTCATTGCGATATTTTGAATTTTGAAATATCTCCGCAGTTTATAGGTCATTTGGATTTTATCATAAAGCAGCGTATACAAACCAGAATTCATTACAGAAATTGCAGAGCTGGCTTTATGTTGCATCAGATACAACCAATATAATAAATTAAATTAATTTATATCTGCAACCAAAAACTAATGTTTTCTTTTCATATTTATGCAGGAATTTACTTTCAGTGGAGTATGAATGTACTTAAAATTTCTCTCAGTTATATTTGTAATTTTATTTGCTCTCGAAGATTAAAATGAAGCTCCCTGAGTTTGCTTTCGTCATAAATCATCTTTATCTCTTTTTTCAAGTTTATACAGGGACAAGATCTGCAGACATTCGTCGAATATAAAAGTAGGAGAAATAAAATCGAAATTATCGTTGCGTTCCCGACAAGTCGTTACTTCCTTTCGTTATAGATAATGCGAAAACTCAGGCTTTTTATTACCTAGCGATATCGTATTAAAGTTGCCACCTCTGGTTTTCTTGTCACACTCACTCTCATAAAATTTGACGTCACTGACTTCAAAATAAGACAAAAATTCAAAGGTGACAATTAATTACGATATATAGAAGAATATCCTTGACAAAATAAAAGAAGCTGAGTTGTAAACAGTCTGAAATAAATCAATAACACCTATAGAATATCTTTTGATGTTTTAATCTCATTTTTAGACAGAGAAAAATAGGTAAAATGAAAAAGATTGGCGGATGTCTGAACGATCAATTTGAAAGGCCCCATCAAGTTTTGAAAGCTTCACATTCCCTTAGAGTGTCGATTAAGAGTGAGATATTATTGGGAAAATGCGGAGAATATTACCAGCGGAAAGGGTAGAATAACAGTGCTATTTTTCGATATTAATGACTTTTATTTTCATTAGAATTCTTCCTTTCAAGGAAAAAGTTTCCCTCCATTATACTATTTGTTATTATTTTCTAATATTAGAACTATCGTTTGTGTTTCTAATGTTTGATTATTTTTCTCTAATTAAAGATAATATTTTCTTTTTATACTTTCATGAGACCGAAAGAGGGGAGATCAAATATAAAAATGTAAGGCGGAAAGTGAGAAAGACAAATATAAGGTCGAAGTTATGAGAGTGGCAAACTGAGTTTTTTTTCTACATTAGGCAATCACCCTCATCGATTTTCCATCCCCATAGCAATCCAATTAGGCCATCGGGAAATCCCGCATATTTAAAAGGGCTTTTGCACTTTGTGAAGCGTGCAAAATCAAATAAAGGATCGAATAACTTCAGATACGCGTGGGTTGTTTCCGTTCCGGTTTTCTAGTTCAGTCGAAGCTTCCTCAAGGGTGCAATTTCATAAGTGAAAATACATACATAAAATAATCTCAGTTTCACTATCAGCTGTACAATATGTTTTGTTATTATATTCTATATATTATATTCTACATTCTATGTATTATATCTATGTACACTATATTTATTAATAGTCTCAAATCAATAATCAAATTGGCAAATTTGTATCAATTGCCAAATTAGAATAAAACAAACATCTTAAATTCTATATACTTATACTAATAATGATGATCTAGAAACATGCTCAACTTGTAAACTCTTGTCTCTAGTGACCGCCGATTAAATGACCACAGGCAGAGCTAAATAATTATTAGGAAGCTTTCGTGTCCGACACGTAACTATCCAGGAAATTGCACCTCGTTCAAGAGCCGCTTCAAGACACGTCCCCTTTTAGCAACCAGTTCCAGAAGACGCCTCTATGCTTCTATTACAGGATATAAGAAACTTTCCCAAGTTAATTGCTAAGATATGAAGCTTAAGCTGAATTCGATTACCTGCCTTATTACCTATTATTAAATGCAAATTTGACCTCATGCTGTTTCTACTAAAAGTTGTTAAAGTAAAATTTTAATGGCCAAGTAGAAATAATTATTATTTGCTTAATTTCAGTAGAAAAGGCAGTTTTTGGTCAGACATCGTAGAAAAGGTGACAGTTTAAATATTCTGTGTATTTTAATATAATTTTTTTAGATAGACAAAGAACTTCACCGAGATTTAAGGAATTAAAGCGAACAGTAGGTCCCAAAGGTATCAGGTTTCCCAAGAAAGTTCTGATTAGATTTGGAGGACTAAAAAATTCAGTTCTCCCATCACCGAGGTAAGAAGCAAGGAAATTGTCGAGCCAAAGTTTGTCCGCAAGAATTAGCTCGCTGGCGTCACTTCTTCAAAAGTCGAAGAGAGCTTAATGATTCATGTAGATCGATTTCACCCACTCGAGTATAAAGCATGGCCCCCTACATTAGATATTGGAGCTTTTGCAACCTAGTTTCCCTTTACTTTTAACTAGAAGATTGGTATATACAGTTTCAAAGCTGGCTTTCAGACCTTAGGTTTCTAAAATACATGCGGTCTAGAATTTAAATATGAAAATTTAATTGGAACTAAATAATGAAGAAAAAAGTACTGTGTACATATAATTCATCTTTTTCAACGGAAGACCCGTTCTACTGATTACTTTCAGTAATTATATTCCTCGTCGTTAAAGTACCCCACCTCATAACTTATCTTCTCTTAATTTGTCTTCGTATATTCTCACTCTTTCTCACTTACACTTTACTAATTCCTCTTTTCAGCTCAGCTAATTACATTAGCTTTCTTCTACGTAATCTGTTAACTCACAAAACCATTGATATCAGACTTTCAGAAAATTAATTACATTCTTTTGATGCATGAACTGAAGAAATGCATCAATTTTATAAAGAATATAATTAACATAAAGCTTTTCTAATTCTTCTTCTGAATATTGCTTTATATTAGTATCTGTGAAAAAAAATCATGTGATGTTATTGAGTAAACGTATGTCAACTTAAAATTTTCTCTTTATCGTTTAGAGAGAAAAATAAAAATAAGAGAAAGCCCGAGAAATCGAGTGAGGAAGAAAAGGCCGACGTAAAAAGAGTTTAAAGTACATGAGGGAATAGCAAAGGTATAAAATCATGGCGGAGAGCTGATGGCTCTTGACTCTCTCGAGAGATCGTATCGATCATCAAGACTTTTACAGGAGTTTTTTCACATGAATTATTACAGTGACTGAAGATCACTAATAATTTTCTTATGATGAAATCTAGAAATCTCGAAAAGGATTAATGAAGTTCTTATATTATTAAAGAAAGCAGCAGATTCTACATTTTCAAAAATAAAAAACCACCATTCTGTTGTAAAATCTTATTTTTTTCTCTCTTCTTTTTACGAGGTTTAGAAGAAAGAGAAAAATGGCTCTTTCATTATCCTTATCTGTGTACTTTAACGCATCTTCCAAAGCCGTTAATGCTCAAAGTTTACTGCTTGTAAGACAAAGCGCGATACTCTATGACACTTTTGCTTGAAAGAAAAGGTACGATAAGAACAGAAAAGAATTTCTTCTCTTACAATGTTGAAAATGGTAGTTTCTCATTTATGATAATAAATGATAATAAACTTTGTCTGATTTTATCTTTGTCTGATTTTGCATTCGTCCATTATTTTCCATTTCTAACTATGATGCTAATTAATTAAAATTCCGAGAATTCTGTCGAATTAACTGAAGAAGCAGCCATTCAAACTTATAGTTAAGTTTATAATAATCGTAATAGTAATTTGCGAGTAATTCATGTGACGCAAATAAACAGAGGTTTCAATTTCACAGTGAAATGAACAACTAGAGCATGATTATGAGAAAGTTTGCCCAATCCTGGAATGGGTAAGTACTAGATACCAACTTAAAATCTCGGCGTGCTTCGGCGTAAGTAATCCTAAAAGGGCAACAAACTCCACCCGCGCAATTCCGTCGCGACGCGAAAACTTTTCCTGTTACCCCATTTCATAAATAATTTCTCTCACGCTATCGCGCTGAAACTGCAATGCTTAATAATTTTGCGGTTTCGATCTGATTTTCCTCAATGTTTACGTTAAACCACGTTATATCAAATTGTTGCTGAGTATCTAATATTTAATTAAAATTCCTCTAATTAAAATGCTTCTAATACGAAAGAATCTACAAATTTACAATTAAATTTTATTTTAAAGGATAAAAAGTTGCTCTTGATCTGGATAAAGTATATTTTATATACCAACTGTTATACAGTCGATTCTTTTTATATTTAGTTATTTATAAAATATGTAGTAAATAATAATAATAAGCATTTTGAGTTTTAGTGCAAGAGTATTTCCGGAATATTTTGCTTGTGGACAGGAGTAAGAAGAGTGAGTGCCATCGTAGGGAAGTCGGATTTAAATTTATCCAGATCAAAGTGCAGACATGATATATTCACTAGTCCTTTTACTGTATAAAATATAACGTATGTCTATTTAAAAATTTATATACTACTGAAGATACATTCTAAAACTCAGAAATCTAAAAATTTATATATTTTACAGTAGAAAAAGGTATTTTTGTCAGACAGCGAGAAAAAGCTAGAAGTCAGTAGAAAAAGGGTTTTTGGTCAGACAGGGAAACCCGAAATAATATTTTCCAGTAGAAAAGACAGGCTGTGGTCAGATATGCTGCAACACATTTTCATTTTGGTCTTATCCATTTCTGTTTCGAAAGTCTTGCCTTTTTATTCGGCAGTAAATTACTTTTGTTCCTTTTGCAATAAGTAGACTTTTTATTGCAGTCAACGCTCTCCTCCAGTTCAATAACTCTGGATATGATTTTGGCGACGGGAACCTCTAGGTTTGGTTAAAGGAAAGGAGTAGAAGCTAGATATATACCCGAGGGGCTACTTTTTGCCTATACTGAGCCCCGAATCCCGACAATCTTTACCGAATACCGAACATATTGCTCCCGAGAGAGGCTCAGCAGTCCTGACACGAGATCTACGAGGTTGATTATCTCCCTCGTCCTTGCGAATATTCTAGCACCTAATATTTCCATCCCTCTTTCGTCTTCCCATTTAAATCTGAAATCCTCAAGAAACGAGTAAAGTTTACATTAAACTCAGTATTTATTTATAGAGATGTATGTTAGTTTATGTAATTTGCCGCCTAGAAATAAAATACGTTATGAACTTCAATCTTAAATAAATAGGGGAAATACTTCTCTAGAATTTCACTAGAGCAAACAATTTTCATGTTTTTAGAGAAGGTTCGGGCTATCCGGGTCGAGTACTTTATAACAGGAATTAGTTTGCCAGAAGTTAGCAATGACCAATCTTCTATCGAGTCAGATGTCCTCGTCCAGATTCAATCGAATTTTACCTTCTGAAAATGCTGACTTGGGAATCACCATCTTCTTTGATTCCACTATTTTAGAGAGTTTTTTTCCTTCTTAATATCAACCGGATAAAAGCGTCATTTCTCGTATGAAACGGATGAGAAAAAGTTCACAGGATTTTCTCACTAATTGGACGTTATTTGATAAAAATTTCAGTAACGTAGCAAAATAACTCTATTTATGTTCACTATTTTTCTGTTCTTGTAAAATAAATCCTTGTACAATTGTATTTTTCGAAACTTTCATAATATATGTAAATTTCAAATGTCAATTCGAGTTTTCCCTCAAGAGAATAATCCATTGATTTGCACGAATCAGAGAATTATGCTGGATCTGACACGTACGTCGGAATTCTCGTTATCGGCGAAATATTGTACGTGCTCAAAATTTGTCTTATTCGAAGATAGGTCTTTTAGTCAATTGCGTTTCAAATTTCGTATCTTAGGATTTTCCGTTCTAATATAAATCTGCGATTTTATTGAAGGTTTTGAATCGATAAAGTATTAATGTAATGGCTCTTGAAACTCCCCGTTGTTTTATGACTATCTTCTCGCACCCTGTGATGGTACTTTCCTCTATTTTCTGAAAGTTCGAGTGCTTTGGGAGACGCACTTTCCTTTCTCGAGTTTCCAAAGAGGGATAAAGTTTCCTAACGAGTGACTAGGAAACCCTCGAGCCGCAGGCGCGAAAAGTAATTTCGCAAATACACGCGAGTCCCTAGGCGCATTTTGCACGAAGGGCGCGAACTTTATGAATTTTTTATCAACGTGAGATTAAAATTATACAAAATATTAGTTAACAAATAAACTTCTACATATCAGAAATTTAAATTAATTAGAATCGACCTACATTTCGGTTTAAATTTCACCTTATTTTATCTTTTTTCAACTTATTTTCATTTTTTTAGTATGAAAATAATTTTCCTTTTAAATTGACGTTTTAAAGCAGAATTTAAAATCCCTCAAATATACAATTAGACAACCTTCTCTCATAATAAAGTAACGACCTCGTAAACTTTTATCTAGGTCTTTATTACTGTCTACAAAATGGAGTTTATGTATACATACGAGTCTCTTACCATGGAAAGTTTACATTCAGCTGTAAAGGAACGGATATTAAGAGTGAATAACAAATTATGCATTGTCAAACTAAAAATTGGATTTTTTAAAACCGTTATGTAGTTATTCTAGAAAAGAGGTAAAATTAAATTTTCTAGTGAAATTTTGAATACTAGTGACATTATTGTAGAAAAAAAACCAGTTGAAAATATATTTCTTTGATCCCTTTTTGTAACATTCAGCAAAGGAAATGTCAACGGAACATTCAACTGCTCTATAATCGTTCCTTTCTTTTTACGTTTCACACCTTTCTGGTTTTCACTTACCAGAACGTATTTCCGAAGCTTTGTTCTATAAAATTGAACACACTTTCCATTGTGAAACTTTCATTTGTACGTTAAAAGAATGTTGAATTCTTTATTCCAGGTAATCTCAAGTACAGTTCGCTTCTTTTAATTTGAGTTTTCCAGGATTATGAAATCATCCGCTACAGCGAATTTCATCAACATATGTCCCCTAGCGAATTTCATTTATTGACCCTCTTTTATTGGCACTCAAGCTTCCTTTATCAGGGCTCAATATTGGAAGTTTGATTTTTATACCCAAGAAAATATTGTTTCAGTACACACATTTATACGTTTATCTTTTTTTTATGTATTAAACTGTATAAAAATTTATGATTTAAACCAGGGCTTCGAATGATATGCAAGGGTTTTGAAATTAACTTTTATAAAATATAATCCTAATTCTCTGTATATTTATTTCTTCGCTTTGAAGCTGAGAGCAAAGTTCAGATTTAGGATTTTATTATCTGATTTCTGGTGCTAACACACCCTTGTTTAGACGATAAATTGACATAACGCGCCAACCACATGTTCCCCTTAGTCATTAAATTCTGTCACGTGCCAACACATGGGCTACATTTTATAATTTCAACACAAAGTGTGAACGGTAGTTACGTTCCACTATAAACGCAAAAGCTTCATCATTCTTCATTTAGCGAAATATGTATTGCTTTTGCAGAGTCATGGGAAGACGTAAACACGCTATTACATCTTTTACCATGCATATGCAAAGATAAAAGACGTAAAATAAAAAAAATACGTTGCAATTTTTTTTAGCAATTGAAAATAAAAAAATCTGTTTTTTCTTTTTCACAAAGTGAAGGTGGAGAAACGTAAAAAGGGTAGAAAAAGGAAGTTGGAAAAGAGAA
Organism: Synergus japonicus; assembly: GCA_900474275.1. Lineage (NCBI taxonomy): Eukaryota > Metazoa > Arthropoda > Insecta > Hymenoptera > Cynipidae > Synergus > Synergus japonicus. Next base: position 15,718 of record UCOH01012162.1, read on the forward strand.
TAGAAAAATGGGTTTAGAAAGGATTTCGGTAAAAGGATAGAAAAAGAATCCTTTTAAAGATTTGTAAGATTTCTATAGAAAAGAATATCTCAAAATATTTTTCAATTCAAATTTTAAATTAGAAAACTGAAAGCAAATGTCCAGAAATAAATTATCAATCGAAGATTACATCAAGTGATGAAGAAAGAGACAATTAATTCGAATCTGCTAATTAGCCAATAGAGAAAAAGAGTAAATTAAGGGGGTACTTCAAATGTTGAATAACCGTCATACTCACTACTGAAGGCACGTTGAGAGGCAATGAAGCACTACAATTGAAAGACAAAAAAACGAGAAGAGGAGAGAAAGCAGGGGGCAAATTAAAAAGAGAAAATAAGTAAAATCAATATTGTGTTTTATGTGAAAATACACATACCCTCATCAGATAAATTTACTTTACCTCAATTGCGTGCTTTAAAATTTTCAACAATATGTATTCCAAATTAAGAGCATATGGTAATTACTATAAGAGAAAATTAGTTTCAACAACTTTGTCCTCGCAATAATACATGCATTTTTTGCTGAAACTAGGCCATTTACTTCCGTTCCATAAATATGGAGGTAAATGGCCTAGTTTTTTTGGAAAATATTTATTCTTGCAAACATAAAGTTGGCGTAATTTAATTGCTCTTATGGTAAACAAGTCCTTAAAGTTTGCCCTAAATTTGAACGTAAAAAAGTAGAGTAAAATTAATATAATTAACTGTAGTACATATTCTATATACATATATATATATATATAAAACCGACTAAGTAGATGGAAAATTATCTGACACTCTGAAAAGCTTGCAAGCACAAACAGGAAAGCAGTGAGATTAGCTTGTGACATTAACTTGCAGAGCACGACAGGAAATATTATATAATTTGTCGCGCAAAAAATTTCTGGGGAGAAAAATCGCACTTTCATTCACGCTGAGATTTTAAACGTTTAATGCACTAATGCCTTCATTATGGAATGCAAAGTACACATATGTAATCTTAAATAAATGCTTGCCCTGATTTTAGAATTTCAATCTCACATGGGAAATTAATCTCTAAGTTTAAACATAAATATTAGAACTTCTTTTTTTTGTAAATTATAAGATAACGTATGAAATTTGACACTTCTATAAAGAAATATGATATTTTATTCAAGGAAGGTTCATCTGAAGAAAATTTAAACCATATCTTTTCAACCCGGGAAAAATGTCAGCGACTACATTATCTCGCTTTTCCAAAAGCCCTGAAATGTATCACCACGTATTCATGTGTGAACATGAAGAAAAAAATCACCCTTCGAGCATTGAAGTCTGTATTATTCTTCGCTGAATAAAATGATAATAATATTTAAACTTCGAAAGATTAATAAAAAGGGGGTTTTCAATATAAAGTGTTTTTTTCTTCTCCAAGAAATCAGAATACGAATATTCGTACAGCATCTAGTTGATAAAAGAGGCACCTCCAGATCTTTCGTACTCAGCTCTCGCTTAACAGACTGCATTCTACATAAATGTATTTTCATTTAATGACGAGATGTTTTAGGGTGGTTTCAGAATACAAAGTGAAAGAAAAAAAAAGAAGATGGAATAAGTCTGGAGTATAGAAGTTCGTTCACTCGCAGTTATAACGAGGGTGGGCTTTTACTCTCGCAGAAACGACAGCATTCGTTGAGAATCGTTGAACCTGGGACAATTGACTGCAAGGGGGTTGTCTCAGCATTGAAAAATATTTAATTAATATTCCGCGAGCACGTTCGCGAATGATCTACGCTCCACCTCGATTCAAGAAGTCGAAAGTTTTGTTTTTTTTAATATCTGACTCACTTTCCTCAATTCTGCTATAGAAATATCTCCCAATCAGAAGAACATATTTTTCTAGTACACTGAGAAACTCTGTGTTAGAAAAATTACTAATATCGATAGCAAGTAGGGGAAAAATCCCAAAATTGAGACCTTTTAATACATTTTATTTTTGAAACAAATTTACAATATTTTCTTCATATATACCTAAAGTAAAATAATTTTGCAAATTCTTATCTCTTTTTCGTTTTAGGGATTTTCTAAAAACGAGAGTCGATGCAAAGCTCGAGATTAGGAAAGATATTTCTATCTCAGAGTCTGTCGAAACGAGAAAGCAGATAAAGCATGAAAATCGAAGGGGAACGAAGAGGTAAACACGAGAAAGATCCAACTGGAATTTAAAACTCAGTCTTCCGAAGAGATACGGAGATTTTCGGTGTAAATATATTCGCATCTTTCTTCTCGTGGGTTTGAAAAGCTGATTTATTGGTGTAGTGTCTATTATAGGCACCAATAATTCATATATGTGATGCCTCCTGATGATATCCCAAGAAATTTCGATCGCGATAGACACTTTATGTCATCATCAATTTAAACAATAATTGAAGTATGAACTCCTAACGTATACGAAAAAGATTGCCGTGCCAATACGGATTATGAAGTAATCGATTAGTATGTTCCAATGTATCCAGAAAAAAGTTCTTTTCAACAATTAATGATGCTTATTTATGAATTTTACTTAATTTACTAATATCTGGAATCTCCTTGCAGAACAGACTTTCATTAAAAAGGTGAGGAATGTAAAAAAAAATCGCATTAGTAGTATTTTTGTCAAAAGAGTAGCAAACAAGATTAATCTGCTTTTTCTTAAAACCTCTCTTTCTTTATCGAGGTCGTGATCGCAGTGTCTTGTATTTTTCAAATTAATCCCCGGATTTAATAGTCGACTCGGGTGCTGAAAGGTTTTTGTGCATTTTGGTCCCAGAAAAAAGTGACGCTAGATCTCCTGAAGGGGATAAGGGGATGAGGGGACGAGAATTGGATTGGGAGGGAGAAGGCCAGGGTGACGAGAAGCAGTGAGACGCATTAGTTCCCAAGCTGAAGTTGGTCCCCGGTTAATTGGATTTTTTCAGATGGATTCGAATCGTAGGGAGGTACGAGTCAGGTACATTAGCTCTCATTACTCACCGCAAGGTTCACGAGAGACGGTAGAGTTCTAAAACTGCGTATTTTTACACCCTTCCTTTTCTTAATTTTCACCTTCCCCTGATTTGGCACGAATTTACATCTAAATTTATCTTCACTCTCAGTTACTTCCATTTCCTCATTTGTTAATATTCATTTCATTATTTTAGTTTTGAATTAGAAAATTTAATTTAAATTTGAAAATTAGAAAATAATTTTCAAAACTATTCAAGTTTTAAGTGTGTAAATTCTAATGTGGATTTTATTAGCATCGTTCAAGCTCTTTGATCGAAACCTTGATATTTCAGGTATCTAATGAACCATTTAGTCGAAGATTAGAGCAAAACTCATTACGGTGGAATGTAATAAAGGCTTTCAACCCTTATGCATTCCTGCCTCTCCAAAGAACTGTTTTCTCTTCTGAATGTACGAGAATAAATTAAAATTTGATTAAAATTCTTGAAAGCGTGTGTTATTTCGAAATTCAAGGAAATATTTTTCATTTCTCTTGTGATTCATTTCATTTGGATATTTTACACCTTAATGAGTTTAATTTCCTGATAAGCAAAGTGTATAATCTTACCAATGAATTCAATCAGAAACCGGGATAGTTTAAATCGCGTTTCGAAATCGAACTCCCTGGTATATTTTGTTTGAACAAATTCAATACATTTTCTCTGCAGTTTGCACTTTTAATTAACTTTTCTCTTCGTAAACATTTTTTTATGTTTCACCAACATATATCCAAATGAATTCCTACCATGCAAACCTTGAGTACATTCCATTATTTCAGTTCAACGTTAAAAATACGTCTGTCAGAATACAAGTACTGTCATGCATTTCAGTTAGCAACAAAAGCATGCAAAAAAGAAGCTAATTTTTTTACAATACGAATTTTTCATCAATGTTTCATTGTAAAAGTAAATAAATACTTTTTCTCCCATGCGCAGGACTAGAATTATTGGTTTTACAAATATAATTATAAAACTGTAAGGATTATTAAATTAATTATAGTATTTTATAGTTAGTAACTTCTTAGTAATTCAGATTGAGAGAGTGATTGGCTAGAGTAAGAGTAATGCAATCCCATACATATCTGCATCTGAAGATTTCTATGCTTGCACGTACTTGCAATTTCGTGTATGTGAATACCAAATGTGAAATTCTTGGTAGAATTTATTAAAAACCTGTCTCACAGGATACGTGACATGAATCTATCATACATCGAGTTTCGAGATAGGATTTGAACGACAGTACTGAGAGCAAAATTATGGATCGTGGTCCAGGTTAATACGATCCCGAAATTGCCCTTTAATCACCTATGTGGGAAATATGCGTTCACTTCAATCAAAGTCAAATACTCCTATTGAATTCCTAAAATAGTTCCACCACGAAAAATACATTTTCTAAAACAATGTTGGAAAAGTTCAACATTTTTCAGCAAACGAAGAGCCTTTGTGATTTTTATTTAGTTACGAGTTCTGAACAATTCAATTTGCTGAAGCTCAACTGTAATAACTACGTTCTCTGTAACTTTAATGCACTCTTCATTTCAAAAGATCTCAAAAGGATTGTAAAAAGTTAAAATTTAAGGTGGATTTAAATATTTGAAAAGAATTAAAAAGAATTCACCATAAGTAGAGAGTAGTAAATTCAGCTGTAGTTATTTCTTATTTAAATGTGAATCCATGTTTTTCGTAATTAAAAAAAGCAATTCGAGAGGATGACCAAGGGAGATAAACATTAAATTCAGAATAGTTCCCTATGCACATAATAATACTTTTATCTCTTCCTTTTATCGCATTATTGGCAATGAAAAACGAACTCTAACAAGCCGTAAATTTTCATAAAAGCATCCTCACTAGCTTTCTGCTTTATGTAGAAATTGTAGAACCTCGCTGTATCCAATTAAGAGTCTACTCCCTATAGACTTTATACCACACATTTATACAACGGAATACAAAATTCTCGTCCTCTCAACTTTCTGCCTTCAAACTCCTTATAATTATTTTTATCTCCTCAAACCAATTTTATAGAATCACCAATTTAGTTTAATTCACTGGAAATCTGCTGAATGTACTTGTGTAGTTGTATACATTGTAATTCAATTGACTTGGCCAAACGTTCAGATCGAATTTAGTTCAATTCACCTCAATTCACTTCGATTCGCTTCAATTCACCTTATATTTATGTACTTCAATACATTATAAATTCTATACATTTTTACCTCACTTAAACTTAATATAACTTAAATTGGACTGAAATTTCAGACGTCTGAGAGTCTCAATAATTTTTAAATCTTCTAGTAAGAATGCAATCAATAAAAAATTGGTGCATTAAAGAAACAATTTGAGTTGGAAAGTTCAGATAAAACTATAAAGTAGCAGTTGCGTTGTTTAAAAATCAATAGCCCGAGAGAATAAAACATGTCACGTCAGTTTTTCAATTCTTCCATTCCGAAGAGCGCTTCAGGTCGTGTCATTCGCACGATTTGCACGTCGCTCTCTTCTCTTCGATTTTCATTCCACCTCGCTTGTTGCACTCAAGGCATTTTCAGAGGAAAACTAGAAGGAAAGCAGAACTACCCCAAGAAACTTTGCTAACCGGACAAGCTTCGGTTTCGCAGCCAGTTTCGGTTTCGAGTTTACGAGAAACTTTTGTCAATTAAACTTTTCCCAGTGGACACTATGAGGCGCCTACGCTCTAGTTTCACTTGAATGTCCTACAAGGCTTTACTAGAAATCCCACAAAGTTAACGAAAAAAAAATATATCCTCCTAACTTTCCAAAGATGTTATCTCAGAACTTATTTTCTTACTTCTTAAATTCCAAGAAAATCGGTTCAAAAGTACAAATAAAATGATGAGAATGTAACAAGTCCCTTGAAACTCATTTCAAATATCTGTCGAACTCATTTAAATAATTTAAAATCACTTGAATTCGCTTCAAGGTCGCATGGGATCAACAATTGACAAATGGAAATATCAGAACACCTCATGCTTTGCTTTATATGTTTTAATACCAGGCAGACTGTTTGCAAAAAATATTACAGATTCGCAAAAGCCCCAAGCTAGAGTTTTCACTTCATTACACCTCGCTTCCGCTTTTTCACTCTAGCGAATTTACCTGAAAGTGCCTGAGAGGCACCCTCATCCCTTCTAGCCTCGAAGACGATATTCTAGCAACGGCAGCAGCATTGAAATATAATTTATCAACATCTCCGGATATCGTCAGAAATTTGCATATCGTTCGAGGGGAAGGAGAAAGGGAGAAAGAAAGAGTAGAAGCTGTAGGTGGAAAAATAAAAAGTTACGACCACCATCGAGCTTATCGAAATGAGAAAGCGAGTCGTAAGAGAAAAATACCTTTAAAAAAAAAACACTCTTTACTTACGAACAAATCAGATGACAATAAAAAAGAAAATGAGTAAGAAATGTTTGTCACAAAACTCTAAGCAAACATCGAATCTTCAAGCTAAGATAAGCGAAGAGAAAGCATTTCATAGAAAGATAAAAATTTATACGAATTTTATATCCTTTTCAGATTTTCTGCTACGTATAGATTGTTTAATAAGAGAAATAATACCCAAATTGTCTCTAAAAAAACTTACATATTTTTAAAGGTCTTATATAAAGATTAAAAGTAACTTTATACTTCCTTTCAGACGTTAACATCGTTTACTTTGAAAATGACCTCAGAAGACATTTAGTCCAATTTACGATCTATAAAATGTGCTACATTAAGTACGATCGTAAATTTTCTCAATGCTAACGACATTTAGTGTATTAAAACCATACGTGCAGATCTAAGTCTATATTACATTAAAGAGTCCATTATTTAAGCAGAATATTTTATTGAACGTACTTTCTTATATTATTTTGACCAAGCTTCTTGAACTTTCATGTATAAAAAAGAAAATGGAATATTCTGTTATTAGATACTTGTCAATTTTTCGAATTGCCCTTAGAATATTTCTCAATTATTGACGAACTAATATTGTTTGGAGATTTTGAAAATGTTTCAAGTCCGACCTAATTGATCGATTTCTCTATCAGTTGAGAACAATTCATTAAAGAATGAGGGTATATCTTGTCTTCAACAATGTCGAAGAAGTAGAGGGAAAAAAGCGAAAGACGATGGAGAAATGGAAGAAGAAACAAAGCGTCCATCCGACCTGACCCCCTCGAGCATCCATTAGTGGTTTGAGTGGAGATTAATGCTTAAAGCGAAGGATAGTTGGAACTCGACCTACTTAAGAATCCACATCCCGCGGGATGGGACAACTTGAATTAGATTTTAAAAGACTGCGTAATAAAACATTCTGCATATGCATGCCGTTATGCATACCCTCAGGGAGTCGTTATACTTTTCCTATTAGAATACTTTTTGACATCAAAGACAGCTAAAGCTTCACAGAAATTTCAATATTCATCAACACCTACTAATATTTTCCCTCCGTTTCATATCTGCATTTCATTATCCTTTAGAGAGCCCAAATTTACCAAGAAAATAATCAGAAAGCCTTACTTTAAGCATCAATATTGATAAATATTCCAATTGGTGATTTTTGATTTAAATCACGAAGAGAGTTTTGTAGAGAAAACGCCGTACAGATGAGAAGTCCTTTGATCAGAAATGGAACGTTAAATGCTGGTGGCATCTTAAGTGGTCGCTGGTCCTCTATAATTTTTTGGAAGGTTTTTCTTCAAGATCAAATCCGAATCAGTCCTTTGGCTCGAAGGCTTTCCTTTCAGATAGGAACATCAATTCTAAGGATTTTAAAGAATCACATTAGATGCATATAAATAGTTAATTTCCTTCAGCAAAAATATATGTTTTAGGTGAATCAATATATCAAAAACAGCCCTGAAAAATTTCTTTGAAGTAAATCGTGAAAGTTGTTAAATTATAGTTTAAATGTCTTGCCTTGCAACATGCATGTGCAATTTTCGTTCCACTTTGAAGTTAAAAGAGCTAAAGGTTGAGAGACTTTATTTTTACGGTCATACGTCAAGATTTAGACGGTTCACCTGAACCACTGATCCGTTCTCTCAAGACATGAATATTTCATCAGTGCATGCCCACCATTAGCAGCAGCTCGTTTGATGCTGAAGTTCTCCTTTCTATTTCCTTTACAGCGATCAATCTCAAATTTTCCGTATACAGATGATGCAGGCATCTTTACAAATTATTAACAAATTAAGCCCTCACAACTCAAAAGAAAAAATATAATTCTTTTTTTTTTTGAATTATCGAAATCTGAATACTTTTTGGACAATAAAATTTTATTGTGAATTAGAATGTTTTAAATAAATTTAAATTATCTGACACGTAAAATCCATTATTTCTTTTTTTCATTCAAAGTTTATTTTTATAATTGTGTCCATGTTCTCGAGTGCTTGAACTGCCATTCAATCATTGGTATGATTGAATTGGTATGATAAATGCATGGTACAAATGTACAAAGTACAACCCGAAGTTCGATTTAACGATTTATATTAAAATAGAATAAAAGTATTTAAAAAATATTCCGAAAAAAGTAAAGAACACAAATTTAAAAGTATTGATCAGAAATTTTATTAAACAAACATGCCTTTTCCATTGGCAATTAAGCATTATTAATCTCCATGATTGATAACGAGACTTTAATCAAAATTTTAATGACGAGATAGCTGTTATACGCGACACACTGAGAAAGCCACCCCTTTACGATCTTCAAGATTTATGATGGTTATTGTATCATCTAATTAAGTTTTCTAAGTATGTATTTGTCATTGATGTTGCTTTCTTTCTAATTTATGATTATAAAGCTGAGCAGTAAAAAAATAATTTGAAATTTAGATTTACAAGGGCGTAAAAAATTGAGAATTATTTTATTAAACATTTGAGGTAAATTAAATTGATTCCAGCTCTTTTTAAATTGAATTCTCTTGAAAAGCTAAATGCTTTGTTTTAATTTTGTTCGAATTTTCATCCCGGCTTTCGATTGTTTGCTCTCCTATTTATTAATCGAGTTTTGACACTTTAATATCATTTAATTCGTTTTTCGAACTGCGGATAATTTATAATTTGGCTAAGAAAAATGTTGTCTGCCAAATTAGTCAAAATTCACGGAATGAAGGACGACAAATGGACCACAAAAGATAAATTGCAACAGTATCGTGGCGTCCTCAAATTACATAGTTAATGAACCCAAATCAATAACCAAAAAACTTATTTTATTATTCATATAATAGAAATGATGATTATTTGAAAACTTATTTCGATTTTTTAAACTTAATTCTAAATTAAATACTTTTCTCTATTATGTAGCTCGTGAAAAGAAATTACAAGCAGCCAATTTAATAAAATTGAAGAAAAAAGTCTCCAGAGACCTCAATGCACTTTCTAAAGATGTCCGGGAATATCGAGGCGTCCTAAATGATATTAGAACTGGAGATAAAAGACGCATCAGTACTTTATTTCAGGATCACAAGGACCTTCTGTTAGCTCTAATAAATCTACCTCCATCTGTAAACTTACAAACAAAACAAAATTCTAAAACAATGAAAACCTAACAACCTTACACCTTATTTGATGTGAACTTTTTTCAAAATCTTTTAGGAAATCTTCGCTGGTGTTTATCAAGATAGTTCCTTAAAACGAAGACAACTCGATAAAGTTTACTATCAAAAGAAACAAACAATGAAGAAATTTTTCGAACTGAAGGTACAGAAGAACTAGACAATTTCAAATGTTTTTTTTAAATATATCTGGAACAATTTTCTCGTTGGAGAGGAATGTTGATAACAACTAAACACATTCTCTGGTGCTCTGATAGCGAATTGTTCCCACTGGGTTATGTCAATGTCAATAACGTTGATGTATAGGCACATAACAGCATTAAGCTTAAATTCAAACAAATGTGCGACGGATGCACAGAATTTAGTTCCTACTGAATTTAATTAAGGAAATTATATGATGAAGCTTGAGTACACCATTCTGTTGGACAAAATTGAGCGGCAAGATGATCCTGCAGATAGAAAACAACAAAACTTAATCACTCATTATCAACGATCAATGTCTAGACACAATGCAGCCCAGTCTATTCAAACCACATACCAGCTGATGCTAAATATTCTGAAAAAGGTGAAGAAAGAAATTAGCAATATTTCAAATTCGCAAACCAAATATCAAACCTCTAGAATTTTTTTCTACTTTTATTTAACAATCACTATTTAAATATGCTTTAATTAACTTAAATTTATTCAGCAACGAAAGCTATTTAAATTTGTAAAATTGCATTCAAACACCATAATCCACTTACTTCTGAATTTCCACGATTGTAAATTCAGAATTCTCGATATTCACAGATGAGAACGAGGTCAGAATTTGTAAGTATAAAGCGGATTGATCGGCTCTGTTTCATGCAGACTGATCTTATTCTCATTGAAACGAAAATAGATATTCAGTAATATTTTACATCCACTTTTGCAATAATAACTTCCAGACTAGGTCTGATGAAATTGCTATACTTCCGTGCTTTTATTACATTATAATTTGAAATAAAATTAACCTACGTATCGAGATTAATATGATAATCGAGCACTGAGTATTTAAATTAATGAAAGTGACTCTTAATTCAATTCTGATCTCAAATATCTGATAAATATCTGTGGTGATATAAATGAATACGAATATGAAAATGAATATGAATACTTAAATATAAATTAAAAATTGCAGGATGCTATATATTTTGACGCGGTTTTAGAAGCCTTGAAAAGGGATCAAAAGGATCAATGCAAAGTGATATACAAAGCGACAGTAATGGGACAACTTGCTACTGAAAATCTTGATGATAATCGTGAAAAATATAAACATATGGCTCGTGAAGTATGGGTCAATATGAAAGAAAGGGAGCGTACTTTGAAAATTGCTCGGGCACAAGTTGAAGATATTTGGGCCTATGCTCAATCGCTTGTTCGAGTTCAGGTTCAGATAATTTTGAATATATTACCAAATTCACAAATTGTTACTTAATACAAATTATTAGAGATTACTTTTTTTAAAATTGAATTTAGAGTGATACTGACATCACAGAGAAGATAAAAGAGATACCAAAGATTGATGGAGAGCTTGAGAGTCAAATCCGAAGTTTGGAAGAAGTTTTTGGCAAAATAAAAGAGTCCCTGCGCGTTCGTTCATTTGAAGAACTGCATTCCAGGCAAATTTATTTTTAAAAATGTCTTCTCAAGTTTTCGATGAAAAGAGTATATCTTATCTTTTCCACACTAACGAACGATTTATTGACTCGACAGGTTGGAGGAACAATCAGCCCAAAGAGATCGACTTTCAAAACAATTTAAACAAGCTCTAAAAGAACGTGATTCATTTTTGAAGAAAAAACAACATGCTGAGTTGATTCTTGCTACTCTTGAACACACAATGGTTTCCACGACAGGACAGTAAGTTGCAGAATAAAATTTATTTTATTTTGCACTTGTGAATTAAATTTGTGTGTGTGTGTTAAAAGAAAAAAGTTGATGATTTTAATTAGGTATAAAAAAGATAAGCAAAAAATGTTGGAGGAGACAAAAGTGCAGCAAAAGCGTCAGGAAGATTGCAAAGAAATGAGGAAAGTTCGAGGAAAATTATTAATGAATATCAGAGCAGCCTTACAGAACATGGCAGATATGCTTATTATGGTTGAAGATAAAAGTGAGAAAAAAGTTCCAATGGAAGAAGAAATGGAGAATGCAAATGAAAATGCAGAACAAAACAAACAAGTGATAGAACTACAAGTAGCTGAAACTGATGGTCAGTTGAAAAACGAAAAATACTTGATTTTAATGTTCAATCTGAGTTTAATAGTTCATTTTTCATTTTTAGCACAAAATTATAACTGAATAATTAATTCTAATTCTTTTAGCACTCGCTTTGCTCACGCAAGTGACCCAAAAAGCCACCTTGCTCTTCTCGATGAGCAATTTCGAACTAGATAATGAGAAAGAAGAAAGAGCTCGAGATCTGTATCAGACGTACGTTTCAGATTATAAATCCAATTTAAAATATGGTCAAGAGGAATCAGAGCCCAGTGGTAAATTTGAATCAAAATTTTTATAATGTTGAAATCAAGATCTCTTTCTTCAATCATTTTGTACTTTTTAGGTATCTTTGTGGAACATGAAATTGTAGATCCGAGTATTCTGAGCCGAAAAGACATAAAAAAGAAAAGCAAAAAAATTGTCGATGCTCATTTAAGAGAAGATTAAGCTTATATAAATAAATGTTTAATCAAATTTCTAATATTTATAGCTTTTTGCTTACTGAAATGAAGGTCATTGACAATTAATTAAACCAATTTCACAATTTATTTCCTTACCTTAAAAACAAATCACATTCATACAGTGGAGACATGAAAAGATTTTATTTCTGCACTTCCCTATAACGTCCAATATTACGACGTTCTTTTCTTATTTCGAGTTTCAACCAGGAAGGAATATAAACAGACGGTTTGAAAGGAACAGCCATCGGGTATTTCAGTGGCTTTTCTGGTTCTTTGAAAGGGTGTATTTTCTTCAACTTCTTCATGAAATACTGTTTATTTATGTCCTTAGGATCTCTGTATTTATCCAAATAGATGTTGAAAGGCTGTCTAACGGGAAACCATTCTTGTGGCTTGATGTACGGTTTCGGAAAATCGTATTCAAAGGATGGCGACCTCATTTCTGCGAATAATTATTAATTTATTAGTGAATTTAGCATTTATTTACCAAATATTAAAAACTTTGATTTAAAACATAAGTAAAGAAAATATGTATGTAATAAGAAAGCGTAGGATTAAAACTTGAAACTACTTACTTAAAGTGTCGTGGTAAAAGTCGTACAAACTTGTATCCCACTCAGCTTGGAAAAATGAAAGACCTGCAGGAGTCAAGTAATCCTGGTGCTTACGATAAAAATCGCTCGTAGTCCAATTACGTTCGACTAGCGCCAAACTAAGAATATTCAAGATTATTATTTAAAATATTAATTGATATTAAACATTTATTGTACACATTAATAATACTTACCACGGTTGTTCTTTCTTATATTCCGTAAAGTCAATTTTCTTATCTTGCTTATACAATACAAAAATGTATCTGCAGTAGCCAATACCACGAGGTGGAATGGGCCTCAAATAATCCACTAGCTGTTCTCCTTTTTGAACTTCATTTCCCGGAATATTGCCACTAGTAAATCAAAGAAAAAATTTGGTAATTATAATATGTAAACAGACATAATTAGAAGAAATAATAAGAGCTAGTAGTAAATGACTTACATAAACCAGTGACAGACTTCGCTCTCAGGATTAGACAAATTACCATCTGGAGTCGTAAGGAGAAGAGTCCAAAGTGTATCAGGTTCTGCTTCATATTTGACTTCTGGTACATTCGAAGCTTCACTAGGTGTAATTAGATTTCCTCTATGAACTCTTGCGAGTAGATCTGGATCTCCAAAATTATAATCTACTGTCAGCGGCACGACAGGGTGAAAATATGCTTCCCCATAAAGATCACTGAAAATTCCATAATGCTCTGCAATCGTACGAATTTGCGAAGGGGCTAAGGTTTGCATCCAAGCCTCCTTAGCAACCTCCAGATCGACTATAACTGTTAAAAAATAAACGAAAGACTTATTGATCACCTATTCACTCTACATTTAATTTCAATTAATTTGACAATAGCTGAGATACTTACGTTCGCGATTTCTAGATTTTTTCTCAAGTGTAGGATCGTTTCTATTTTTTGCCATTTCTTCTATCCAGGTATTAAACATGTTTTTATTAGTCGCCTGCGATAAAGGTAAACCTATATCTACATTATAATATAACTCCGGGTCTTTGTAATTCAATTCTGAAACATTAACGAATTTTTAATGTATAACACATATTAAATGAAAAAATATTTTAAATACTTTTCAGTCATCATTTTCAAAGTTATTTAATATTTTTCTTTAAAACAACATTTTATAATAATGAGACTTTAGAAAGTCATCCCAACCTAAAAATTGATTATTTTCATCTAAAGAAATTGCAATTATTTTATGATAAAAGTTCGATATCCTAACAAGTGTCGATGCCAAATATTTATTGTACATTTTGGTAAACAGAATTAAATGATAAGAATTCATTATTTTATTAAATTGTGCACATTTAGGTAAACTAACCTTCGAGTCGCTGTTTAATGGTTCGAGCAACTGTCGGAGCTTTTCCTCTGAGCCGATGTCCATACCGAATTTGTTGATTATTTACACTTATCAAATCAGTGTAGAGACAACGAAACAACCGGTTTGCCATATTTACTATTAAAAATATTAAATTTCACTCAAAATTCGTAAAAAGAGTTCTCCATGCTCTGATCTCTCCCACTCTTTTCTGTCTCTCTGTCTCTTTCTAATTTTAAACAGTATAACCAAGTGTATTTGTCAATGTGATTTAAATTACACATGTATAAAAAACACTTTATGTAAGTTCATGTTGGTAGCACTGGCTACAGCTTTACCAACCGAACAAAACGATAAACAATTTTTTCCATACCAACATAAAAAGTACTGTAAAAGAAGTGGGGGGCAACATGGAGGACAACATGGAGTGATATGGAGAACAGGAAAAACATGGCTGCCATTTGTTCCATCAGCTGCGATTAGCTTGGATCAGCTCAGATCAGCTGCCAACAAAACAACTTTCTTATTATTGTCAAAAAGGCTTTTTTTAACGTATCACGCTTTTGAGACTACTAGTAAAACGTTAGTGTCATAACGAAATCTTTTAAAGCTAGATGAATGCATTTTGGCTGTGAACTAGCGAAAGAAAGAAGCGAAAAACAATTAAATAGGTAAGGCTTCGAAAAAAAGCAGGAGTGGGGTAGTCAATTTTTTTTTCGAATGGGTTTTTTAAACTGAAAAGAAGAAAGTGCAGTTTTGTGTTTTTTTATACGGAAAACAATGGAACACGTAGTAATAAAGGATATTCGTCCGGGACAAAAGAATATCAATGTGGTTTTTATCGTCCTTGAGGTTGGCCATGCTACAATCACCAAAGACAACCGCGAAGTTCGAACTTTCAAAGTTGCTGATGCCACAGCTTGCATGAACGTCTCCATCTGGGACGAACCAGGAACGTTGCTGGTACCTGGTGATATCGTGAGATTGACCAAGGGATATGCTTCTATTTGGAGGCAGTGCTTGACCTTGTACTCTGGGAAAAATGGAGATATTCAAAAAATTGGGGAGTTCTGCATGGTTATCAATGAACAGTTGAATATGAGTGAACCTAATCCTGCACTGGCACAACAAATGCTTAATCAAGGAGGATCGGGACCTACAGGAAGTATTATTAATAGCAGCATCACTAATAATGGCAATGCTAATAGTGTCTCAGGAAATAGTGGAAGAACACCTGCGGTAAGTATACAGTAAAAACCAATTTTTTTTTAAAGAAATTTCTTTATGTATGTCTAAGTTTAAACCTTAAGTGATTATAATTAAACATATTTCGCTCTGTAGCGACACTTATATTTTAAAAAAGAATACCGCTATAGAGTGAAAAATATTTGTTTTTAATATTCTCTGAGTAAAATGGAGAAATAAAAATGTAAAGATGGAACTTGAATCCAATACACTCAAGAATTATTTTGAATTTTATGATATAAATAAATTATTCTGAATGCGATTCCTTTGACATGGATGACATGGATAAAAGCTTTAACCTAGTGATAATTTTTTATTGCAGACGATCCAGAGCAATGCGACACCCCCAGCTAGTGCAACATCGAGTGGTTCAACAATGAGTAAAAGTGGAAATGGCAGTGTTACGACAGGACTTCCAAGTGGTTCGACTCGTTTTGCCGGTGAGTCGGGCACAAAATCTTCGACAACTGCAAAGAGCAGCACTCGCGGACGCGGAAGTTACAGAAATGGCAGTCGTACAGATAGAAGATAACATATGAGCGATACGTTAATTGATTCGTAAAAAATCAATTAGCGATATAACTCATGAGACAAAATCATCCTAAGTTGCATTAAAAATTATGCTCGAACCAGTCCTTTACCAATTAACAATTTAAAACAAAAAGACTTATTAAATTTCCTTCAAAGTAAGTAGATTATATTACAATATCAAATCAAGGAAAGTCTCTTTAAGGGCATGTGCTACTTTACCATAAGAGCAAATTAGTTATACCAATTATACATTCATAATAATAAATTAACTAAAAATATTTATTATTATGAATGTATAATTGGTATAACTAATTTTCTCTTATGGTAAAATATCAAATGCCCTTAAATATGAATTTAAAAATTCAATTTTAATTTGTCGGAAATTTAATGAATCCATGAAATAGCGAAGTAATTGTAATTTGTAATATACCATTTTTATAGCAAGCTTAATGCTAGTGGTGATAATAAGAATAATATTTAATTACTTCAATTTGCAGTATCCTGCAGGATTTTTGATTTTGAATGAATGGTGAGCGACTGGAAGTTTAAAGAGAGACTGGGATATTTAAAAAACAAAAGTAGGCAAAATTATACAACATAGTATTTAAATATATCTTTTTATATAGTAAAATTTACAAAGATTAACTAAATTTATAGCGAAATTATTAATTTTTTATCGGAATTCTCTTTTAATATTTAGATTATATTGGTCTTTTAGTTGAAAATAACATCACAAAATAATATGTTGTTATTCTCCATTTTATAAGATGTACAATTGAAATTATACTGAATTATATGCCTATCTTTTTCGACAAGAATGATTGAAAATCTAGTTTCAAGAAGAAAAGATTTTAAGGTAAAATTTTTTGTTGCTGTTTACATAAGTAATTCTCTTTGAAAAATAAGTGAACCGTGAAATTCGTATCACCACAACTTCCAGGTTTTCGCTAATTCTCCTTGACAAAACGTTATCGAATTGTCACGCGTGATTGTACATGTATCATAAATGAGATAATTTGAACAATATATAATTAATTGTTAAATGAAACTCGAAAACCAAACATTTGTCGTGAGTATGAAGTATGAATGAGATAATATTTAAACATCACAATCTTTTTCTTCATAAAATGGAGCCACTTTGAAATAAAATTTTAATGTATGAAACATTAAAATTATTTTTAAACAATTATTTTGAACTAAAATTAAAGTGAAAATGGAATGATGGATGTTTTATTCAATTGTGTAGTTGTAATCTTCATTCAGAAGAAAAAGTATTAATTTAACGAATCAGATTTATCAAATTATACATAAAATTAAGGGAATCAATGTTGCGACTTATTACAGAATATTCGAACGAATTTCTGTTTTATGACATGTTTTTCAAGATTAAATCATAAGAGAACCACAATTATCTCATTGTATAATAAGGTACAATAATTATATCCAGATAAACAAAATACTTGGTGTTTTTATCTTGTCATTATGAAGAGGATGTGGGAAATTTGAATTTTTTTTAATATGAGAAATGGGACATTCTTTATTAGAATAAATCTTAAAATATCTTTGCTAAATATATTTAGGTATGTAAAATATTTAATTTTTCCGGGCCCCGAAAGTCACGTTTATTTGTTTTATTAGTACAGCCCTGCGAGTGCAACTACGCTGCGCCTTTTCGTTTTTTACTTGGTTTTATCCGTTTTTACCAACAGGCCACCAATTTTTTCGCTTCGTGTTGATATATTATCAAATCTACATCGTAAATATGCATGTATGGTAGACTGTTACAAGCTTGATGCAGGATTGCCGGTTCACGTAAGTAAATGTACCTATTGCATCTATAATAACTTCTTACAATTTAATAATCTGAAGCCGTTCGAAGTTTGTTAAGGTTATGTTTACGATTCGTTATTAGTTACAATAGTTACAATATTTGTAATTAATTAAATATTGCTGATATTTTTTCCGGAAGGAAAAGTATAAAAGGATTTTTTAATTAACCTTTCAGATTCTTACGTCAATAATTCACTAGTCAAGACTCATGAAGAGTCTCGACTTAAACTGTCACGATGCCACTTATTCAGTCAAACAGGTGGCACTTTTAGATTATCTTCCTTTTTCGTAGAATGCACAAGTTTTTGTACCTGTTATCTCGCTAATTTGACAATTTTATGACAACTCCTAATGAATCAGATAATTTTAATCGGTGAGTACTTTGATCTCTTAAACTTACAAAAATTCTTATATATAATCGCAAAAGATAAAAACCTTCCCCTATAAAAAATGTGTTTAATACTATTTGGTAATTTTTATTTTTTTAAATATTTTTAAGATAAGTTATCTTATCAGGAAACACTCTATTTTTAGAAGCAGGCATATTGTCAGTTGTTTAATTAAAATAAAATTTCTTGAACATATGCTTCGATTTTTATCCTCTTCTCTTTCACAATTTGGAGTTTATCTTTTTATTATATCGATTAAATTGACTTGGAGAATTCTCATTGTATTTTTTAACTCTATTTTCAGAATTTCGTACAAATAAATAAAATATGCCAAGGTCAAAGGTTAAATATGAAATTGCAAGGGATGATGCAGAGAATTCTGAAGATTTTCAGAATCCATCGAAAAAACAGCTGTTAATTATGCATAATTCATTTTTATTATTTTTAATTGTATTACCCTACTTTTTATTATCAGTCGGACTTACTTTCTACCAGAAATGGCTCTTCAAAACATACGTAAGCTCTATTTCTAATATACATTATTATTAAATCGAAGTATAATAAATAACAGAAAAAAACTGAAAGTCTTAAATGAGGATTAAAATACTGGTTAATTATTTTGTAGGATTTTCAATTTCCTCTTGCGGCTGTTATCTCCCATTCTTTATTAAAATATTTGATTTGTGCTTTAATAAATTATGGAAGGACAATTTTTAAAGGACATCAGCCAATACGATTAACATGGAAAAGTGTGATGTGGGCTCTCGCCATTCCAGGATTTGCAGCTGGTGTAGATGTTGGACTTTCCAATAAATCTCTCGAATTTATTAGTGTACCTTTGTATGTCATTTTCTTTTCTTTTATTAACTTGAGGAACTAAATTAAATTGTTCATATTCAATCATAATAATTTTCAGGTATACAATGACGAAATCAACTTCAATCATTTTCATAGTTGGCTTTGCCCTTCTATTTAAACTGGAGAGAAAGGTACACTTTCTATCGTACACTTCTATGAGTACAGTATCAATAACTGAAACTGGGTAAATTAAATTGTATTCAATGAAGAAAATTTTCTTTTTCAGTCCATGTCAATGGTTTTTATAGTCCTAATGATATCAGGAGGCTTGTTAATGTTCACCTATAAGTCAACCGACTTCCATCTATTAGGATTTCTTTTATGTCTCTTGGCGTCACTTTCTTCTGGAATTCGATGGACGCTGGCTCAAATTGTAATGCAGAGATCTAAACTTGGTATAAGAAATCCAATAGATATGATGTATTTTATGCAACCTTGGATATTAGTATCCATTATACCTATGACTATTTTAATTGAAGGTAACCATCTTTTTATACTGAAAAAATAAAGATCAATATTTCGAGTTAGCTTTTTTCAACAGAAAATTTTGCTGGCAGACCTGATATTTTTAATTGCATTTAATCTAATCTTCAATTCTTTCTCAGGTTCAAAAATCTACGAAAAATTTTTGGAAATCGATTGGAATAATTCGAGCCAAATATTTATAACACCAGGATATGTTGGAGGTGGAGGCCTAATTGCCTTCTGTATGGAAATTTTTGAATTTTTGGTTGTTACATACACTTCTAGTCTGACTCTTTCCATTATTGGAATTTTAAAGGTAAAACGAAACTCCTAATTTTGGACTCACTCTTTTCTATTACATTTTTAATTTTCTTTTTTTTGACAGTCTCACTTGCAATTTAATTTTTCTTTTCAGGAAATTTGTATATTTATAATTGCTTATGAATTTGGAGGAGACAAAATTACCAGTTTGAATTTCGTCGGTTTGCTCTTGTGCCTTGGTGGAATCACTCTTCACGTAATTCAGAAAGTTTTATGGAATAAAAGAGAATCAAATGAAAATGTGGAACTCGAGACAAATACTTTAAGCATTGATTCTAAATTTGAGGATGGAATCGACACGAATCGTCCACTTTTAACGCAAAAATCAACATCCCTGTCAAATTTGCTAAATTCAAATTTTAGCTCCGACGAGGAAGATGAAAGCAAGGATCCAAACTCACCTCAATTTCTTTTCAAGGTTTTACAACACAGGGATCAATAATTATTTCGTTCTGCAACTGTAAACTACCATTTTTTGTAAACGAATCATTTCGTTTTACAAAACATTCCATTTACGTGATATTATTTTTTCGTTTTAACTTTTTAAACCGTAGCTCTATTTTTAAAAGAAATTTGTTGCCATTCTACATATATATAATATATCAGTCATAACAGAATTAAAACGCATAATCCTTGAAAGACATTGCACATTTTATCCAAAGCTTTCGCTAGTCAAAGTTAAATGCACCATGGATAAAATTAAAACTAAATGTGCAATGGTCTCAAAGCTTCTGAAGCCGAAGTCATTAGATACTAATCTTTTTACAATATGCATAATGAAAATCGAAGTATCTTTCCAGATTTTTTTATGATATTTTGAAACAGCTATATTTTTTATTATTACTGTTTCAAGTATTAGTACTTTTTTTAAAGGAGACAATTTTCAACTTATCATTAATTAAGTTTTCGTCGATCTACTATGTATTTTATTCAGTCATTGTTGTACCTCGTTTATTTCAAATAAGGGCAAAATCTAAACATTGGGAATGTTTAATTTTAATGTAAGTAATCTTTTATTTAATGTAATTCTTTTGATAACAAGTATTTCAAATAGTGATACATCCATTTCAATTTATATTAAGCTACAAATTAATTGGACATATTTATACAACAATTTCCGTTTCTTAAATATAATGAATTTATATTGTACTGTAAAACTAGAGTGGGTTTTAAAATTTGTATATGTTTCATTGTCTAAAAAAGTGTAAATATCTAGAAATATGTATAATTAAAATCTTTCGAGAGGGATTTAAAAATTGTCAATTATACATATCTCTGGAAGTGTCGAGACTGACTTAAAATTTTGATCTCTCAACTGCATAAAAGCTTCATAATATATAAACGTTTAAGTTTGTTAGAACCGAATAGATACATTTTAAGGATCTTTTATCATTCTGTGATCGAATGTGAATGTATTCTGAGTAATTGAATGAATTATATCTTGCCTGATTTGGTGAATGGATAAACTTTCCTATTTTTTAACAACCTCATATTGAGGCTACCTCAGCGTTTATTTTTGTGAACTAGAAAGCAAACTTAATACATTTTATCACTTCTAAAGTCACTTATAGTTTTTTGATTCCAAGATCCACCTCCCAGGATTTATTTTACGGTTTCACTTTTTTCAGGCTTATCATGCGAGTCAAAGGGAGAATAAAAAAACATAATAAAACATACAATGTGATATATTTCACAAAGAAATACAAATTTTTCAACCTAGATACATATACGAGAACAAAAAATTCACTACCTCGTCACAGTCTTATAAAAAAATGAAGACGATCATTTGGTAACGTGCATATAAAAAAGTGATAGTGACTTTATTATCCAATTAGTGAAACGTTGCATTAATTTAAGCGCAAAGAAAAGCGAAATATCCATAAGTAATACCTTGAATTTGCAAAATTTATTTAAAATCTGTGTTAAATAAAAAAACTTGAGGCACACTACAGATCAATAGGATCATATCAATCGAAACCAATTAGTTTCGAATGCATTAGCACTTTCACTATTTTGTTTACTTTCTACCTACACAATGTCGTCTAAAATATACATCTACTTCGTATACCAGAAAAGTATAATCGTCAATTAGTATTCAATAATTCAAATCAGGTCTACCTAATTAATCCGAATAAAGAATGAAATGAGAAAAAAAGTCTATTATGAAAGTAATACAATTTAAAAATTGTCAAATTCTTTTCGTAGTCAATTCAGTCTAAGCAGAGCTTTCTTCCTCTGTTTGGTAATATTTATCGATGTAGAAATCATAAAATAATAAATATTAATTTACCGTAAGATGCCATTTACAGCTATTTCACATTTAATACAGGGCTAATTAATGAGGGGATGAAAATTAGATTCGAATCTTAAAAATTGAATCCCCATTTGTAATCGTTTATCATTTCTATTGCCTACTTATTCTGTTTACAGGAACTGCTTTTCTTCGATTTTGCTTCGATCCTGTCCTCCAGTTTATGGATCAAATCGTCAAGCTCGCCCTAGATAATAAATTGTCATTAATAAAAGGTTTTTATGTGTTAAACTGAGAATATTAAATTTAAGTTTTTCTATAATTTTCACGTACCTCGCTGTACGTAATCATTAGAAGGCAGTTTTTCAAGAGATGTTTTTTCCTTGTGAGAAGCTGAATCCCGTGTGGAAGACAATACATGGCATCATCTACTGAATTGCTAACCAAGGAGACAAAAAGACTAGCTCGGCAAGTTTCGCACTCAAAATCGCCATCCTCTTCTTTGACTTTTTTACTTTTTCCTCTCTTTCCACTTTCCGGTGTTGGCAATTTTTCGGTATTTGTGAGACCCAGTGCTTTTAACTGTCTCCGGTAATCAATTTCCTTTTCACAAACTCTTTTCACTGTCGGTAAAATCTGAAATTTCATATACAAATTACGAAGTAGCTCAATTTTCCTTTTATAATTTAAAGATGCTTTTACAAAGCCGTACTATAATAAATATTTTATACAATATATACCTGTTTGAGAACTTCAACATGAGATCTTGTATCATTGATAAGACTGAAGAGTAATCTTTCGAAAGAAAAGATTGATGGTTCGCAACTATCATGTATATCCTAAAATAGAAAATTAAATATAAAATAAATGAAAGATAAAAAAGAATTGAAATAAAAATAAAATAAATAAACGTCTAATGAACGAACCTTAAAAACTTGTTCAGCAGTTTCGAGCCAAGAGGACTGAGCAAAATAGACGCTTTCGGAAACGACGTAACCAGTGCAAATACTCGAAGTGAAAGCTTTAGGGAAAACGACAATAAATTGTCCAGGTTCTTGAACCGTTTGACACAAGGGAACCCCGTTTTTCACGAGTAATTCCGGAGGCACCATAGCGGTATCAGAAGGCAGCCAGATAGTCTTATTTTTGCAATAACGCGGCACCATTTTGGAAAGAGCATTTCTGAAATTGTTGTTATGCTCATCAGGAATCCCGTACCAAATTTTCTTCGCTCCAGTGTGCAAATATTCGATCCAAGGAAGTCCATGTGGATCTCGATACCAGCAGCAAGCGCTAAAGAGCATTCCGACGTGGAGAGTCGGTACCGTCACACCTGCAAATAAAAATAAGTAAAATAACGATCGAAGCCTATTTTAGATTGATTTTATTTCTGTAGAACTTCATTAACAGATTTTAGACAGAACTTACCCATCAATGGACCCATCGCTCTCAAGACTGATCCAGCGTTATTAGTCAGGACCTTCAAATTCCAAGGATGTCTCGCACAAGGACTATTCTTAGCTACAGAAAATCCAAATCCTCTTCCGCTGGAGTCAATACTAGCAGCGTGAACACAAACATGACGTTTTTTCTCGGCAACGTGCTTCCAAAAAGCTGTTTCAACTTCTGAAGCTGAAGCTCCTTCAGCTTCATTTCCTGATCTTTGATTTTCCGAAAACCACATTCTTTGAGTGTTTCGAGCAATTCGATAAAAAGCATTGAGTGGCATATTTCTTCCTTTAACAATACACTCTTCAATTTCATCAGAGCTGTCTTCATCCTCTTCATCTTCGTTATCATTCGACTGAGTTTCCAATCTCTGCATTGCTTTGGCTTCTCGGTTCTTCCATTCTGATTCTACTTCCTCGAAGAGTTTTTCTCTTTCTCCTTGGGAAAGTGTATCATATGGCAATAAATATTTGCAGTAGATATCGTCCAATTTGGTAACTCGATCTTGTGCAGACCTAGGGATTTTCATACCATCTGCTACTTTTTGCCACTTTTTCTTCTCGATTACTTCTTTTAAGCCACCGAGACTTTGGACTGTTTGGTACAAATGTGGAAGGTCAACTTCCATTCCTCCTATCCAAGGAGGATGATGCAAAATTATACTCTGGGTGGCTAGATATTTTCTGATAGCCATCATTTCTTTTACATTGGGTCCCCATCTATGAAGCATTCGATGGACATATTGATTATAAGCTGTAAATCTCATATCGTCTGATACTTTACATTCTGGTTTGAAATTTGGAGGGGGAACGACTCGACAGATGCCGAATTTTTCGGCGATGGGTCGAATTTTGTCGATGTACTCTAGAGGATCTTGGAAATCTTTTTCGGTTGGGTGGAAGGTTGGAGCTTCTACGAGACGAGCATCTTCGTTTGGATCCTTTGTTCCTGGGAAGGTAGTGGAGTTTGTTGGTGCACAAATTTCATGAATTTTCTGCTTCGCCTTTCCTTGCGATCTAAAATGAAGATTATTTTCTAAATTACTTTCATTCTAGTTTAACAATGCTAATTGAAGATATAATTATTATATAATTATAAATATTTTAAATTAAAATCATCAATTGATCGTACGTAGATTATATCTATTTTCAAAATTTTTAGAGATTAATTCATTAATTCATGATTAAT
This sequence comes from Synergus japonicus, assembly GCA_900474275.1. NCBI lineage: Eukaryota > Metazoa > Arthropoda > Insecta > Hymenoptera > Cynipidae > Synergus > Synergus japonicus. Next base: position 40,430 of record UCOH01012162.1, read on the forward strand.
TGAATTAATCTTCTATTTAAGAATTGAAAAAAAAAACATTCAAATTTAAATTCTCGCGCCCATATTTCTTTTTGTGGTAACACTGCGCAATCGACAAGACACGTGATTTTAATTTGATTCTTTTTCGAAATAAATATTTTCATCATTTTAAACTTCTTGCGTTTACTTATGCTTGAAATTTAAATACATCAAACACTCTAATTACTTAATTGACAAGTCTGTAGCCATAAAACATGGAAAAATTTAAATAGTTACAATTTGAAAATCTATGTAAGAACCTCATTCAAAAAGTAAAATTTTCCTTTAGTTTATTGGCAACACTGGTATTCAAGTCGAGACAAGTAGTTAACGGCCCTGTCGAACGATCGGTATCGAGCTCCCGGTTTTTGCTCTAAAAGAAGTGATTATTGTCGCGTTTTTCAAAAAATCGTTCGGATTAGTGTGTCAGAACCGACAACAAACAGTTTTTTTCTAATAATTTCGGAAAATCTATATATATTTGTGCCGTAAACATGAATTTTCAACTACCCAAAAATTGCACACAATTTCGTGTTACAATGGCCGTTGGTTTTGTGCTTTAGATTTCGAAGACTTTCAAAGACAACTGTTTCTCTATTTTGACAGCGAATCAGCTAAATATTTTCTTGGAACATGTGAATTCATTGTTGCAGTGATATTTAAAAATGTTTTTCACGGCTTTTCGCGACGGGAATATTCTGAAGTGGTTTTTCAAAATGGCCGAATCCCGGTTGCGCGGGAAATCGTTATCGGTTTTGTGATGTTGGGTCGTTGGGGGATTTTTCGGAACTTTTATTTTACAAATGTAGATTGGAATTTAAATTTGAATATCAGTAAGTTGAAATTTGAAATAAAAGAAATATTTTTTACAAGAAAAGCTATCATTTTCTAAAAAAATGCATTTGAACTCGAAATAAGGTTATATTAAGAAATATGTTTGTTATTTATCTGTTTCAGGTGTGGGAATTTAATGTTGTGATTCGAATATTTATTGAAGTGATAAGTGTTAATAACTTTTATGAAAGTGGAACATCTCGGAATAGTGATAAATCGTCAGAAAGTCAGGAATTTGGATCTTGGTGTCAAAACTTAAAAGAGAGAGATCAGCAAATGTAAGCAAATTTTTTAGTCCTTCAAGTCTCTAATCATGCCGCAAGACGAATAAACCGAAAACCGGCACAGAGACTGGTTGTAATTTTATTATAAATCGCATAGTGACTGTTAATTTAATTAACGAATGGTTTCGCAATTTAATTTTATTAGTGTAGATGTCAATTTTCTGGTTCGCGATGAAAAAAATTATTCTGATTTTGATGAGTTATTGACTATTAAAAAACAAATCAATTCCTAAACTTTTCCTCAAATGTCGAACTTAAAAATTGTAACAAGAAAGGTTACGATTTATTTTTAATATCCAGAAAATTTATTTATTCGGGAAAGCTTCATACCGAAAGAAACCCCAGCATGTAGTTTTCATAATAGTCATGATATTATTATATTATTTTCGATTTTCTTTCGATAAGAAGGCTACCCGAATTTTACTCTTTTTTCTTTTTAATTGACTGTTTTCTTTAATTTGAATCTAATTTGAAATTATATTTTCCCCTCATTGAAATTTAAGTTTAAAAAAAATTTCTTAGTTTTGCTATACATCAAATTTGTTTTGCAGTGGAATTTTTTAATTGTCATTTGAATTCTTTACCTGATTAAACTTCTAAATTTAATTAACATACAAAATTATAAAATTAAATTAATGTAGAATAGGATGTACTAATGGTTTAACCAATGGAAAATGTTCGCGTACACCGTTTTATTTTCTAATCAACTAAGGCGCAAAATGTGTGTGAGTGTGTATTTATGTATTTACATCTTACTTGAAAGCTTCAAAATTTAGTTTTCTCTCATTTTGCATTATTTGAATTTAGTAAAATCATAATTTTTATTTAATTTTTTATGAAGCGGTGTGCGATTTCAGGATTGTTACATATTGTGTATGTCTGAAAAATGCCCTAACGTGGCTTGCAAACTCAGGTGCTGGATAAGTCCCGGGACGAATCCCTAGGTTAGGTCTTTTTGCACCGGGGTGGTGAGAATAGGAATCGTGGAGTGAGTGTGGTGGTGTGAATGATTTTTGAAAATTTTTTATATATAGCTAGGAAGGCAGGTAGTTTACTCAAGTGTGAATGATTAGTTTTATAAGTAGGTAGCATTGGGATTCAATATCTTTTAATTGACAGAGATATTCTATTCTATTCGGTACTAACATTGTGCCAATTTTGTTGACAAAAAAGAGGAAAGTGCTCGAGTTAAAAATCAAATAGTTGCGCATTATCAAAAACTCGAGCACGAATTTCTCGACCAATTGGAGCTGATTCATTTCAGCTCTAAAAATATTTATGTTGTACTTTAATTAATCTATTAAAAGCCATTTATTTCCGAATCGATGGTTTTTAATATAATTTATTTTACCACTTTGTCACTATGCTGATTTATCTCGTTATTTTTATCATACAATTTTATCCATTTTTTCAGGCATTTTGTTTATACATTTAAAAAATTTGTTTATGTACATGAAATTTCTAATACTCTTTATTTTTGTTTTATTATTTGTCAACAGGAATATAATTAAGAGAAATTGTGAGTAATGCTTTTTGGAAAATATCCCATCCTACAAATCTGAGAGTTTAATTCTACCTTTTCAAATTTTTTTAGAATACTGAGAAAAGATCTTCTAATAAATATGAATGCGATGTTTGAGGAAAATTATCTGACAATGAGAAAAACAGGTGTGTGGTAAATCAAAAATATTCTCTTATCAGTATTAAATGAAAAAACCTACTTATCATATACTATGAAATCTCAAAGCCCATAATTTTTTTAATTGCATTTGTAAAAAGTAACAAAATTATAATACGGCTTCGGTTCTCAATTTAAACATACTTCATAGACATGTTTTTAAAATTGATCAACTCTTTAAAACTTAGGAAATCAATTGTAACAAATTTCATTGGAATATAGCCTATAAAGACAGTTGTAATATAAAGAATTGTTTAAGATTCGAGTGAAAATTATGATATATATATTTTTTAAAAACAAATAGTAATATTTCAAAAAATCAAATTTTTCACCTCTTGGCAGGTTTTCCCGAATCCATAAAAATTTTCTTCTCTCTGGGTGCCTTCGGCGACTTCACTACCTTCTCGACCTTCTCATCCTTCTCAACTCCCGTAGTATTCGCAACACTTCCTCTAGGTTGAATATTTCCGACTTGGTTCAAAGTTCCCTCCCTATGAACCACCACGTTTTGAATTTCAGAAGTTGAAGGCGTAGGAACCGCTGATGAGGTCGAAGGCATTGGATGTTCTGCATTAGAAGTTGAAGCCATCGGTGGAGCTCTAGCAGTTGGTTGAACGGTTCCCACAGGAGGTACCCTTGCGACATGTATAGGTGGTTTCGTCACAAGTTTAGCCTTCAGCATAACTCTTTGATTCGGCCCAGTTGGTCCCTCAGTTCCCAATTTAACAGCCACTCCTTGTATTAATTGCTGACCTTGCACCGACCCATTTCTCGTAACTGCTTGCAAAGGAATGTAAAACAGTTGTCCATCATTGTCATCCTCATTGTCATTCGATTCCTCAGTTTGCGTAGATATCTCAATATTCTTCTGCTGCCCACTTTCATCAACTTCAGTATTTTGAGCCTCTTGATTCTGTTCATCTAAATTCACCTGAACAGCAATAGATGCACTGCAATTAACATTGCTCCAATTTGTTGTTAGCTTGTCCAAAGAAAGAACCTGCATGTTAGCCAGATTAGCAAAACTTCTTAAATCAATCGTGTTTATTTTTGTTGAAATTATCTGAGTTTCCGTTTCTTTCTTAGCTTCAGGAACTTTAAAAATTTCAACTCCAGATAATTCAGAACTCTGAGTATCATTGCCATCCTTACTAGCATTACCTTTACCTTTTTCTCCTTGACTTTTTGCTAAAGGAGAAGTTGTTTTACTTTTCCTCCGAAAAGGCGTGCTTACCGGAACTTCTGTATCACTTTCAAAAGCATAAACACTACTTTCATTCTCCGGTGAAAATGCATTCGCACTAGGTGTAGTGACCTTTCTCTCCTTTACCTTCGGTAAAAATAATTTCCTCGGTTGGGAGAGAATTTTCTTGTCAAGGCTCTTCTTTTCCGGAGAACCGTCGAGAGAATTTTGGTCTGATTTAGAAATTGCATCACTATCTTCGGTATTTGGAGACTCCTTGGTTACCTTTACAAGTGGAGATTTGCTCATTAAAATCTGTTGTTTCGACTCAGTTTCAATTTGTTTATTCTTTACAACCAATAAAGTACTTGGATGTCTAATTGCACTAATATGTGGGCTTAAAACCACTAAATTCGAAAGTTTACCCTTCTTATCATTCAATTTTGCAAGGGTAACATTCACAGGCCTTACTAAATGTTGTATCTTTGAAGAAATAGATAAATGGTGCGAGATTTTCGGTTTCTCAACAGTCTCGTAATCGAAATTAGACACATTGTCCATTTCAACCTTGCTCTCCTCTTTCGCAAGTGAACTCTCATTGAGCCACTTTTCTATTTGCTCAGTTGACATATTCACTCTCTCCTTCCTTCCAAGAGTCGCTGACGATGGCATATCAATGATATTCACACCGGAATCAGACTTGTGAATACAGGTCATATCCTGTTTCGAAGTTTCAGCCTTCGGAGTCAAGATTTCAATTTCTGGAGCAGGTTTAACAAAAGGAACACTTAAAGGCTGCTCTATAATTGTAATCTCAGGAGATGATTCCACTTGTTCAGAGAGTCGTATACCCACTGGAGATTTATTTTCTTCTTCAGAAATTACGAGATTTGCACTCACATGAGACTGACACGAGTCCAAAACATTTGAAATTGCTTTTTTTGTAAAACCTCTGAACGATTCTTCATCGTCGGATATTTTCGAATCCTTAATTTCTTTAAGCACTTTCATCTTATCTTGTTCAATTTGTTTGAGAGAGTCAGCTTCTTTCTTTCTTTTCATCTTAGTGAGAAGCGAGCCGAGTGTTTCCTCATCAGATTCTAGAATCTCCTCAACTTCGGGAATTTCTTCTTTCATTTCTTTTTTAGATAAAAATTTAATTTCACTTTTAGTTTCACATTTAATATCACTTTTACTTTCAGATTTTGATTCTTCTTTCTTAACTGATTTTTCAACATCTTTTTTATTAGCTTCGTCTTTTTTCATCTTTTTGACTTCTTCCTTTTGATGGTCATCCTTCTTACCATCTCCCTTTATAGGCTCTTCCTTTTTACTATCAGTCTTTATCGTTTCTTCCTTTTTACTATCTCCCTTATCGCTTATATCTTTTTTGCTCTCTTCCTTAACTCTTTCCTCTTTCTTTTTCTCATCCTTTTTAGATTCTTCCTTCCCTTCTTCTTTCTTCTTCTCAAACACCTCTCGTTTCCTCTTTACCAAAACCTTCTCTTTCTCTTTTCTGACTTCCTTCTTTCCAAGAACATTCTTCACCTCAGAACTCTGCTCATCCATCTTCATAGGAAGATTCCTCGAAGAAGATCTCAAACTCCTACTAACAGGTTTGCTCACCTTATTCAAACTCCTCCTTGTCATTGGCCTTGTTTGGCTACTTTTCTCACTATCGGTTGAACTTTCTGACTCCTCTTCAGACTCGAGTTCACAATACTTGTGAATTTTTACAAGCCTCTTGCTCTTTAAAACTGTTTTCACATTACGAAGCTTGTCGACTTTTTCAATTTTTTTTCTATTCACAATTTCTTTACTCTCCTTCTCTTTGGCAACGAACTTTGCATTCAATTTCACTTTCGCCTTAATCTCGATCTCCTCCTTCAAAGACCTGCGAGCGTTCGGCAGTTCTGGAAAACTATCCAGGGAAATATTATCCTCATCGTTGTCCAACTCAGGACTGACTAGTTTTCGACCCAGGATTTCCATATAAACAGCCGCAGCTTCCTTTGTCTTTCTCGTAGGTCTTTTCGAAAGATGCTGAGTGGATTTCGTCTCTACAAAAGATCTGGTAACTCTTCTCAGATCTGATTTATTCCTCGTGCAAACCTTCTTGGGTACAGATTTCGTTAATTTTTTCCCTTGGGAAGATTTCGGCTCTTCCTCATCTTCATCATCATCATTATTATCAGAAGATTCCGAATGAGAAGAATTGCTTTTACTTTTGGCAAGAACTCTCTTCTTGGATTTCATTGGAGATCGCTTGATTTTTTGAGCAATTTTAGGAGAAATTTTCTCAACGAGACCACCGCTTCGTAAACCACGTCGTTTACATTCTGATTTTGCTACAAAATCCCTCTGAGCTAGTTTAGTTAGTGGCTTTCCTTCATTTTGCTCGGTGGAGGATCGAGTTCTTATAACATAGGACGCCTTAATTTTGTTTTTAATTCGTTGCTTCGCAAGCCGCTGTTCTAGATATTTCTTTTTCAACGCTTGGGCTGTTGAAGTTTTTGTCTTGAATTTAATTGTCTTTTGAATTCCCTTGGGAAATTCTTTTTTAAGAGGAGCATTGTTTTTTGATTTAGTTGCTTTTTGGGGAGAATCAGATTTTGAGGAATCAGAAGGCGATGTTTTTGAGCTGGATGAATTCGCCTTGGAAGCTTTCGTTGATTTTGACTCTGATTTTTCCTTCTTTGAACTAACGTTGAAGAAATTCAAACTGGCGGGGAGTATTGAAGTTCCTAGAAAGAAAATTATAGATAATCCTTAGTATTATTTTCGAAATTAAATATTAACCAGGAATTTGTAGAAATTAAATAAAAATTTGGGAAATAACTAGGAATTTGTTCGTCGTGTTTGAAAGCATGCATTTAAAGATTCAACTTGTTAGATTTGAAATGTCTTAAACATCCAAGTTAAAATTTTTGAAACTCAGAATTTTTGCAAGATTTGAGTGGCTATCTGTAATTTGAAGATTCAAATTGTTGTAGTTTCTACCTCTGAAGCAAAGAAATGTTAGGAAATCTTCTGTGTTTGGACGTTTGTGAGTTATCAATTCAGTGATAACAGCTGGTTTCGATTTTTCTTTTTCTTTAACGGGTGTACTCGCCGGACTGTAATTTGTAGCTGCTCCTTGTGCGAATTTCCTTTGTGCATGAACTTTGGTCCTACAAAATATTATTATTAAAGTACTTTTTAACCAAATCTTATGATTTTAATGAAAAATTAATATGAATTTAGTGTTACAATTCAATTGGGAGAACAATATAGTTACTAAAAAAAATCAATAAATCTGTGTCAGTGATAAGATACGAAATTAATTCTCTAGATTAGTCAAAACAATTTGATCAATCAGCGAAAACAATGAACCCTAATTAATCTTTTTGAGTTAACTTCTAGAGTAAAAGTTGATAAATTTGAAATTAATAAACAAGAAAATGAATCAAAATTTGCTTACCTTTTCGGTGATTCTGATGCGGGATCCATGAGGTCCACAAGATCCCCTTCTTTTCGTTTTCTTTTATCATTTCGATTTAATACCATTTTTAAAATTCACCACTTATCTAGTCATGACAGTCTCCAAATGTCGAGAAAAAGTTTACTGCAAGCAACGTCTCCTTAAGACTAAAGTAGTTATACAAATACACTTGGGAAATTAATAAAGCATTTGAGAACACTTAGTTTATCTTTAAATTCTGAAGTTTTGATATTTAATTTCGGAGCAAGTATAGAATACGTGCCGTACATCGAAGGGGCAATGGCTTACATTTGCAAAAAAAAACCAGAGGAGAGATGCATACAGGATGCACTTTTGATCTCTATACCTATTTTAGAATTTAAGTCACTCGAATGAAGTCTTAATTTTTAAAAACTTAAATACTTCGGGAATATAATTATGCACTTGTAAAATGAGAAAGAAATTAATAAACAAGAAACGGACAGCGATTGTTTATGATGCTTCCCATCCCATTCCTCTCAAACTGTCCTCAACCCTAACACCCTACCAGGATGCATCAACAATCAAAAATGCTGGGACGATACACACGATACACACACTCCATATACACTCGATACAGGGCACGCAGAGGCAAAGCTACGGGCAAAGTGGGGCTTAGATTTGTCGATTCATGAATTCATGATACGATTGTTGTCGTTGTGCTGGGACCTATCCCTATGTGCTGTCGCATCTAGGTAAAATATTTTTGGTTCTAGATTTTGGTCGATAAAAGCCGAAAATTAAAAAAAAAATGTGTAATTTTATCAATTGTCTTACATATTTTATAAATTATAAGGCCTTTACGGGATTAATATAATCTCCCTAACATGTTTAAAAATAATAAAAATGTAAAAAAGCACCTGAAAAAATCGAAAATTAAAATACATAGAAGATAATATACCACCGGATGGTATTAAATGGCGGGACTTCGAATTTCTGAATTTTTAAATTCCATAATAATTGACTTAATTTTTTAATTCACTTAAGATTTAGTTGAATTTTTAACAATTATTAAATACCTTTTCACGAAGCCCTGTTTCAGGTTAATTCAATGAAGTCCTATATAATTAATTTTAATTCCTATAATATTTATCTGTTTAAAAATTAAAATTATATATTGAAATATTCTCATTTTTTATAATAATTACTCTGGAAAATTAAAAAATTCTAGGCATTTCTCCTATCTTTAATGCGTATACTCTATGATTTTACGTAACGAGCGCCCCCTGAAAATTTCTAGTGAAAACTTGGAAAAATCCACTGTGTTTGACTGTGTTTTCTGTGTGGTGTTTACTACTTCGCTATAGATTGTGGCCAGTTTTTTTAATAGCAATTTGTTTTGAATTGCAAAGTAAAGAACTTTCCTGTGAAGAACAAGTGAATTTATATAATTTTTGACACCACTTAAGTAGTTATATCGCAAAGTAAGTGCCTTTATAATTGTAACAAATAAGACAATTTTTTGGAGCAGGTCAAAATTTCTACTTATATCGCGTATATAATATCTGGGCGGAGGTATCATTCGTGAGACCGTGACACATTATTTCGCAATTAGGTCACACTCCTATATTTAGGGAACGAACACTATAATTATGTGAATCTGATATTATGAAACTGTTTATAAAAATGACGTTTGTCTCTGCATACGTCATAATTAAAATACATACGTATTTCAGCTGTTTTCTTTTTCTTCTTTTTATACATCAACATATTCTTGTTTAAATCATTTTTTTTTATTAATTTACAAGTATGTATATTGAGAAATAAGTAATCACTTAATAATATATTGAATAGCTATTGTATATACACTGTATGAAAATTTTATCAAGGAATTTTGATTGTTTTTATAATAATATAAAGAGCAGAAGACTGAATTTCGATGACACCTTGGCTTCTAATTTCTGAACTAGTTTGATTTTATAATTATAACTAGTAAAACTTAAAACAATGGGGTGACAACAAGTTGAACAAAAACTTTCTATAATTTTTATTTAATATTTAAATTTCTTGTAGTTTTACTAGGAAATTAAAAAAATGTTAAGATGTCATAATCGTATGTATGTACTTTGCTTGTATTATAAGTTAAGGCCAAGGTCGTTTTCCATTATCGATGAGTAAACAACACGTCGTCATTCAAATTTTTTATTACCTTTTTAAATTATATATAGCAGACAACCATCATTTCTATAAATTTCAATTTTTTGAAATCAGTGTTACTATTTTAGAAAGTTTTATTCGTCTTTTTGGATATTTTAAGCATTTTTTGGTTTATATATTTTTAGATTAAATATGTACATAAGTGTCTAATCGAATTAAAAAAAATTTTAGAATTGGTTCAATTAAAGTATGTTCCAATATATCTCAAAAACTGCTCCAGTTAATTGTTATTATTTTTATTTTTTATTTTATAGCTTTTTTATATGTAAATAGAAAAATACTGAATTAATTATACAAATTAAGTTTTAAAAAAATGCATTTCGTGGAAAATGATAAGATTGGATTATTATTTCAGGCGGAAGCAAACACTATGAACAAAAATGGACCTCCACCACCTTATGAACCTCCTCCATCTGCACCGCCAAGTTACGCTCAATCCGTGGGCGTACCACCAGCCAGTCCATTTACACCAGCAGAAGCTTGTGAGCCACTAACTGTATTAATTACATCGAGCTTATATCATTTCAATGTTCATATCGCAATTGCTAATATTTTGCTAGAGAATCTTTATTGTTTTTAAGCAAATTCGATTTTAGATAACAGAAAGTATTTTTGTTGATAATACTATATACTATATTTTAAAATAATTATCCTACCTCTGATCTTACATAACAACATATTTTTTTAGATGCCAATGGACCCACTATAGTAACCACTATAGTTCCTTTAGGTCCAGGAGCAACACACACAATATGTCCGCACTGCCATGCGGAAATCGACACAACTCCTCGAACTGAACCAGGAATGATTGCTTATATTTCCGGTGTCGTAATCGCATTACTTGGGTAATTAATTCTCAGTAGGAATTTAAGTAAAAACTTAAATTTGTTTCCCTTGGATTGAAACTTGAAAATTGACTTTTCTTAATATTGAATTCCAGGTGCTGGTTTGGATGTTGTTTGATACCTTGTTGTATTGACGAATGCATGGACGTTCATCACACATGTCCGAATTGTAAAGCATATCTCGGGCGCTATCGAAGATAAACCAGATTATAAGACAAATGAAAAATCTGCATTTTCAGAAGAGACATCGAAAAGTTGGGGGAAAAGTGTACCTTATCACACATCTGTCAAAGCAACTAATTAAACCGTAAAGCATCGTCAGAATCAGTTCTCAGAGTACTCAAAGTCAAATTAAAGAAGGAGATCTAAAGACTATATCAAATGGAAAGGATGTACAATATTTATTTCTTCAAATATTCCACTCTTCAGGAATTTTTCTAGTTCTCATTTTTCGATTCCTCGCTTCTTGTTCTCGTTCTCTTAGTACTTAGTGTAATAGGTGGAGTTTAAAAACATTCAATGTTTCAATTGTTTTTCTATTTCTGCCTCCCTTCCACCCGTTGTCAAACGATGGAAATCAGTGGAATTCACGGCAGCTAATTGCACAGTGAAAAGCCCCTCGGTGGTTTACTTGCAATCTATCTCAAAGATTCTCAGCTCTCTTCAAAAAAGTTATTTCTCGTTTTGTTATATTTATTGAATTTTTATATGCAAATGATTCTTGCACTTTCCCAAAAAACTTTCAATGTTTCTATGTGCAGTCAGTTTAAGAACTTGCGATCGATATGGGATACGACTGAATAACAAACTTTGAGGCAGCTTTATATTATTTTTAATGACGCAATACTTCCAGCGAGTTCTTAAACTATTTATTCTTGAAGTCGTTTTGGATTTCAAACTTTAAATCAATTTCTATTATCACAGTACAATATAATTGCAGCGAACTTTGATTGGAATGAGTTTATTTTTAAAAAGCTTAAGAATCAAATTAGGTGAGACTTATTTTCAATTTTAGAATTAGCCTTCAATTAAAAGTTCCCTGCAATGTTGACCAAGTGAGCTCTTTTTAATTACGAGCTTCTCGTTCTTGCCATGTGGCACCTGGAGCAATAATTTTATTGCCTTGAACTTATGCAAGTTTATCTTTTTATATTTTATATAAATGTAAATTTTTAAACATCGCAATTTATAAAAACACAAATCGATGTTTTTAAGCACGACTTAATGTGTAGTACAATCATGTGCCTTCTATAAATTAATTTTTAAGACCATATAAGAAAAGTATAAATACAAAAGAGAAATTTGTTTATGGAGTAAAATGTGAGCACCGCGTGTCGAACTCGATTTTTTCAATTAGCAAGCATCAAATTTTTTCAAATGGCAGACTATAAGGGAGTTACAGTTTTAATTGTGAATTATAACTGTATTTTTATCTTTAGGTTCATTATTTGCTTGTGTTCGAGTAATAATTATGCAGAATTATTTTCTGTTTAAGGATGATTTTTTACAAAATTGAGTAATAGTTATTTGTAACATTTTACCGTTTATCAAAATCCTTTATCCATAATGCATGAGACTCAATTACTAATAATTCTGCTTAAGTATTCTATTGTCTTTTAGCGCAGGTAACAAATGTTTCATGTATAAACATATTAAGATATTTAAATAAAATATTTACAATACTACTTTATTCTTTTTTTTTTAAAATTTTAGTTAATTATTTTACTTAATCATAAGCATCTTGCCGAATTATACTTTTCCCCTTTTAATCATTTAAAAAAAGTCTTTTCAAAATGTTTGATCATTTCTCTGCACATGTGAGCAGAAATTCATTCTTGTTAATTGGCTTATTTATTCGGCTAATTAATAAATAAGATTTAAAAAACGATAAAATTAAAACTTCTCTAGAATATTTAAAAATCAATTTGATGGTTTTTAAATAAAGATGATTTTAAAAAACAAATAATCTTTTACATTAAACAAAATATTTTTAAAATTCGCGCCAAATTTTGAAGTCGGATGACGGTATGAAATCACCTTTATTTCCGGATGTCCAATTGACTCAATGACTCCACCAATGAAAATCATCGCGAAAGTAGTTCCCTCATGCGATGAAATGATGAAATTCAGTACAGAGAAGGAAAAGGAAAAGGAAATGAGTGCAACGAAACGAGTCAACGAGTGTCGAGTGCGTCGGATGCGAAGATCTACGTTTTGTCTACGAAGCTCATGAAAAAGGCGAAAAGTGGAAATCTAGTGCGGAATTCTTTACTTTTCAAGTGTTCGTTTTAATACTTTTTCCGTAGTGCTAGCCATGACGTTGATTTGAAATCGTAATAAAATATACAGATTCCGATGTTGGTCGCAAGACTGTGCCAATGTAGTTTACATGCTTTTAACGAGGAAAGAACCCGGGGAGGCATTTCGTGGATACCGAAGAAAGCTTCAAACGTGTTTGAAGCTTTCGAGGTCGTATTCATGGAACTATGAACCTGGACTCGTTATCTTTTACTTTGTCACAAATCAGTTATTTGGTTGCGAATTTAAATAAACGGAATTTTCGGGAAAGCTGCCAGGAAATATCAGCTGTAAGTAAAACTAAACCTGTTGTGTCCTGCTTTCTCGCATCTTTCCCCTCCTCAGTTGCGTAGGCCAGTATTTTTGCTACACGTCCTGAGACCTTCAATATGTTTCCTCACATTTTGTTTGTCAATTTCGTGCGCAAAATACAAAACACTTGTTTATTAACCCCAAAAGGTGACTTGATGTCCCATCTCAGCTGAGTGTTCTTGTGCTCCGAAAACGATGGCCTTGTAATAGCTTTGTCTCTAACCATACTTTTCCGTTAACGTACCATTTTGAATAATGAAAGTCCCATTTTATGTGAGAAAAAAAATGAAAATTGGATCAGGAAAAGCTTCGTCTTCATCCTTCTGCCAACAATTACTGTTAATTTTACACCGATTTTCAATTTTCACAAGTGGAGCACCACTTTCTTTTTTTTTCGTTTCGACTTTTTGCTAATCCTATATTTTTCCGAGCCTGCTTTCTCTTTTAGGAAAAATGTGATATAGATGTATATCATTTTCAGATAGAATTTCTAATAAAATGTATCAGTGATGTAATTTTTGTCAAATTACATTTTTTTTTCAAATAACATGTTTTAGACATATGAATAATTTATTTCTTGATAAATATTTGTAAAACAGGATTATCATTCACTTGTTTTATCAAAGATAAATATTGCTATCATTGGCTTTCTGAGATTTTCATTTATGATAAGAGGTTTTCTTGTTTAAGAAACAAATTTTCTAAAGATATTTATTAGTTTCATTTATTTATTAGAAACATACGTTTTTAAAAAAATTATATCCTGAAAGGGAAAAGAATTCTGCATACTATATTCAACTGTATTTTCACAGTTGCTCAAGGGGAAGGGTCTCGAAGCGGACAGACATTTACTGCGCTGTTTGCTCTCGAGTGTTGACTTTTCAACGGGAGAACCACCAGAGCCCAGTGCACAGGACTATTATCAAGTTCAGCTCCTGAAAGAGGAATTTGCGTCCCTTTTAAATAAACCAGCATTTGTTTCCAATCTCTGCTACTCTTTTGATCACCCATTTCATCATCAAAAGGTGAGAATTAATCACATAAAATCTTATAATCACTGTTTACCGTATTTAAAAATGATGACCTCTCGAAACTAAAAGAAAAATGTATTTGTAATACTGTAATTAATTCTTTCCAGACTATAAACACATCTCCCAAGTTTTTTCAACACCTGCGTAAAGTCCTCGGACTCACTACGGTACAGCAAGTTGTAATTGAAATTGCCTTACAACATTCAGAGAACCCCGAAATCCAGTCTTTAGCCCTAGAAGATCTCCAAAAATTAGTGCCGGATTTGATAAAAAATTACGTCAACTCGGAAAACAGTAAGAAACAAAACGAGGGTTTGAACGACTCTTCACCTGAGATCTTGCACTTGATCCTATCCTACGTATTTCAAGTTCCGAATCGTGTTGAACTTACCCCAGAATCAAAAGAAAAATTTCTCAAAAATTTGAGGCGGGACTTTCCCCGTGAACTGGTACCAGTGGTGCTAGCACCACTCTTGTATCCAGGCGACGGGGAAGCGCCGCGAGAAACGCAACAAACGATGGCGTCCGGTCAAATGGTAGGTTTTACATTCTAGTTTAAAAAAATGTTTTCTGAAAATTTGATGGTAGATTATCATTCCCGATCATAACTTTTATTTGATTATATTTTAGGATGCGAACGCTTTAGTGGAACTCATAATGGAGTTGGGATACGGATTCACTAACAGCGTGGAGGATTGTCGGTCGGCTTTAAATGGACTTGGAGCTCGAGAAATTTCAGCATCATGTGTGGCACGTGTCTTGGCTCATATGGCCCGCAGCTGCAGTGGCTTAGATGATGCTGGAGGTTTGCAGTCCTTTTGGTCGAATTCCAATTCTGGCCAGGATTCCAACAAAGACAAATCAGTTGACAGTATACCCAAAACGTGGAACGTCGAAGTATTTATTCAAACTATAAAGGACACTGTGAGTTGCTTATATTTTTTTTATTTGGAAAAGCAGAGTTGCTGTAGAGTCTTTAAAGTACGAACCTGCATAATGTCAAAAATTAAAAAAATCTTTACTCTCTAGCAACTCTGAAGAATATATTACAAAAAACCCTACTTAATTTAAAAAACTAATCAATGTCTTTATCATTTCACAGCAGCCGTCGATACAATGGAACGACGTGATAATACAGCTCGACCACTCCGAATTTATTGTGAAAGATCGTCCAGGGTTGAATTTACTGATTACCGGTTTGAGATTAGGCTTCCAACTCCAGGGGTTTCCCCTGGATGTATTTCCTGTCGAACTCTTCTACAGACACTGGGATAATGTGGAGGGTCAATTTTCTCTAGTACAACAAATTCTAAAGTGTCCAGACATTTTCTGCTTTGCAGATCATCCTTATCATTCAGTGACAGTTGATGTCCTCAAAGCAGCTCCAGAAGGCGACAGCAAAGAATCACAAACCTGGAGATCATTAAACGTCGTCGAGCTTTTGCTATATATGGCGGAGAGAGGATTATACGCACCAGTTCAAGAAATATTCAAATGGCCAATCCAACATTGTCCTGACGTTCTCGTTTTAGCCTTACTCCAAATCAATCCACCGATCACGTTACTCAGACAGGAGCTACTTAGCACTCTAATGCCAATTTTCTTCGGAAACCATCCCAATTCTGCTGTGATATTGCATCATGCTTGGCATGTAAATAACGTGAAGATAAAGACTATAATCATGCACGCAATGGCGGAATGGTACTTACGAGGTGATCATGACCAAACCAGATTGTCCCGAATTTTAGATGTTGCCCAAGATTTAAAAGCACTGTCTGCTCTCCTGAACGCACAGTCCTTTCCATTTGTTATTGACCTTGCCTGTCTTGCTTCAAGAAGAGAGTATTTAAAGCTTGAAAAGTGGCTTACAGACAAAATTAGAGACCACGGAGAAATCTTCGTGACAGCTTGCGTCAAGTTTTTACAAAGAAGGTGTCCCCAAGTTACGGGTCCTGGAATCAAAGAAGATCCCACCGTTCCAAAAGCTAGCCAACTTCCCCAGGAAACCCTCACGACAATTCTTGCCTGCCTACAACATTGTGTTGGGTAAGAAGTATTCTTTATTAGAAACATTTGATATTAGGGTAGTCACTAAATCAGGAAATCCGAAGTTTGTTTCCAAAATTTTCGTGACTATACCTCACGTTACTGAAAATATGCAGTTAAAAATACTTAAATATCAATTACTTGTTTAGAAACGTCTCCCAAGATTGTGCGGAAGCAATCATGACCATGGTACAAAATTGTAGTTTGATGCTAAGTAAAGGAACAATGAGTAGGCCACCACCACCAGGTGTTTTGAGACACCGAGGCCTCGAACCCTTTAAT
This sequence comes from Synergus japonicus, assembly GCA_900474275.1. Lineage (NCBI taxonomy): Eukaryota > Metazoa > Arthropoda > Insecta > Hymenoptera > Cynipidae > Synergus > Synergus japonicus. The sequence continues at coordinate 56,897 of UCOH01012162.1, forward strand.
CCTGCAACACTTGGAGGACAGGTAAGTTAATCTGCTATCTCTAAATCTTTTTATTATTTCTTAGAATCAATATTTTAATACTCTCTCTACAATTTTCAGTTATTCACTTCGAAACAAGTAGATCCTCTGGGTAATCTAGGGTCAAGTCTAGCGTCAATGGGTCTCGGTTCGAGTCTTGGACCTCCTAGTAGTTCCGCCTTCAACTTGCCAGGGGCCCTTGGACCTTTGGTTTCCGCTCCAGGATCACCTTCCAGGTTAATGGGACCGTCTCCAAGTCCATTTCCTATATTACCTCTAACGTCCCAGTTGCACTCAGGACCAGTTGGGACTCAAGGACCTTCAGTCATTGCCGGTGCTGCCGCAATCGGCGGCTTAGGTCGCCTTGGTCCTCCAGCTGGAAATGAAAAAACAAGACTATCAGATACGGCAACTCTTTTCCCCGATATGACACAAAATGTTTCGAAAGAAATCGAGGACGAAGCGAATAGTTACTTCCAACGAATCTACAATCACCCACCACATCCAACTCTATCGATTGACGAAGTTCTTGACATGTTAAAAAGATTCCAGGACTCGGGAAGTAAAAGGGAACGAGACGTCTTCAACTGCATGTTACGTAACCTTTTTGAAGAATACAGATTCTTCCCTCAATATCCGGACAAAGAGTTGCATATTACAGCACAACTTTTTGGTGGAATCATTGAAAGGGGTCTTGTTAATAGCTACATGACTTTGGGCCTCGCATTAAGGTTTGTCTTGGACGCCCTGAGAAAACCTGAAGGTACCAAGATGTACTATTTTGGTATCGCTGCTTTAGACCGATTTAAGAGTCGGTTGAAGGAATATACGACATATTGCGATCATGTCAGAACGATTCCTCACTTCAGCGATTTTCCTAATCATTTAATTGAGTACATCGAGTATGGACTTCAAGCCCAAGAGCCTCCCTCAAGACCTCAGGGGCCTGCTGTTCCAAAAAATATAATGATGCCTCCTCCCACGACTCCTTACAAGACTTTAACAACTACCACGATCACGACCAGCACTACGCATTCAAAACCTGTTACTACTTCAACTGCCTCTCTTTCAGCAAGGGTGAGTCACTTTCTTAATAATACAATAGTTTCTCTAATTTTTATTCTAGTATTTATTTATGAACTTATATTCTTTTTGTTTTCCTCACTTTATTTAGAAATCTTTCATCTTTCAGCCCTCTATTGCAAATGCAACAAATATCGACACTCTTCTTGTAGCAACAGACAAAGAAGAGAAGATAACTTCACCACCAGAATCTTTACAAGACAAAACTGCTTTTATTTTCAATAACCTCAGTCAATTAAACCTCCAACAAAAATGCGATGAACTACGTGATATAGTCACAGAGGAATATTGGCCATGGATGGCGCAATATTTAGTAATGAAGCGAGCTAGCATAGAATTAAATTTCCATGCTCTTTACTCAAACTTTCTCGATTGTTTAAAAATACCCGATGTCAATAAAATGGTGACCAGAGAGACTTTCAGAAATATCAAAGTTCTGCTCCGAAGCGATAAAGGAATAGCGAACTTCTCAGATAGATCTCTTCTGAAGAACCTTGGTCATTGGTTAGGAATGTTGACTTTGGGAAGAAATAAACCAATTTTACAGATCGATATTGATTTGAAGAGTTTATTAGCCGAAGCTTACCATAAAGGTCAGCAAGAGTTGCTTTATGTTGTCCCGTTTGTGGCTAAGGTGCTCGAGAGTTGCGCAAAAAGTCGTGTCTTTCGACCGCCCAATCCCTGGACTATCGCAATCATGAACGTTTTAGCAGAATTGCACCAAGAGCCGGAATTGAAACTAAACTTGAAATTTGAAATTGAAGTACTTTGCAAAAATCTAAGTATTGATGTGACGGAACTTAAACCTGCCATTTATCTGAAAGATCCAGAGAGGATTAGGAATTTGGAGTACCAGTTGTCTCATCCTAATAAAAAACACGAAAGTAGCAATAATCAACAACAACAGCAGCAACAACATCAGCAGCAGCAGCAACAACAACAACAACAACAGCAGCAACACCAGCAGCTTCAACAACAACAGCACCAACAACCTCAAGGACAAATCGAAGAGCTTGTGGGTCCAACAAACGCAGCAGCAATGATTGCACAAGTAACTCCACTTATTAACACGACTCCATCGTTGCCTACTGGTGGTGGACCGCCTGAACCGAGGTTTAATTATGCGGAAATTATAGTCGCTGGAGTTGCCAATATTGCTCCACTTATAAGCATCAATAATCAAGTACGTATTAGTTACCATATAGTTACAATCCCACTTCATTCAAAACCATCTTCTATAACTATTCATTTCATTTTCAGTTGCCAGTTTTACAAGCTCATCCTCAATTGAAACACCTCGTTCGCCCAGCAGTTGAAAGAGCAATTCAAGAATGGATCCACCCAGTAGTAGATCGTTCTTTGAAAATCGCAATAACAACAAGCGAACAAATCGTAAGAAAAGATTTTGCTCTTGATTCTGACGACGGTAAAATGCGACAAGCGGCTCGCAACATGGCTCGATACCTCACTGCAGGCATGACGATGATTAGCTGCAGAGATCAATTGATGACTTCCATCTGTGCAAACTTGAAACAGAACTTTATCAGTGCAGGTATCACTCCTCAGCAGAAGGAGCTTGTTGAGCAAGCAGCTAATGTCATCGCTGCTGACAATATGGAACTCGCCTGCGCGTTTTTACAGAAAACAGCAATTGAGAAAGTCGTTTCGGAAATAGATAAGAGACTCATGAATGAATTTGAACTTAGAAAAATCGCTCGCCATGAAGGCAGACGATATTTCGATCCCCTGGTCAAATACCAATCAGAAAGAATGCCAGAACCGATTAGATTGAAGCCAAATGGAGTCAGTCTTCAGCAGATGGCAGTTTATGAAGAGTTTGCCAGAACCATTCCTGGCTTTCAACCACTTTCAGATAGAGAATCAAAATCGCTTTTCATGCCCAAACCCATAAGCGTGAGTCTAGAAAATATTGTATTTATTTTCTTGATATTTCTAATGGTCTAAAAGATAATACTAAAGGTGATTAATTAACTTTTTTTAGGGACCAATGGCGGCATTTACTGTGAATCCAGCAGTAGCAGCTGCCCCGACACAAGTGGCATACGCTTCAGCGATTAATTTTGACGACATTGCGATCATTTTGGAAAAACTTGGCAGTGATATAGAAGTTTTCTTATCAGCTGTGGGACCTGCAGCTCCTCCATCTCTTCACGCCCTTCTCGACGCCATCATGGCCACCCGAAGATCTCGAGATAGTAACGCTGCTACAGCTTTACTGAAAAAGGTAGAATCAATTGAAAATTGTAATTTTTCAACAATTCTAAAATGATAGCTTTTTTAATTACTTTCTTTTGAATTTAAGTGTGTTGAAGGATTGTTGGAAATTCCAACTCTTTCCAGTGGCGTTATGGATTCAGAGATAGTTATTCGTTCTCGTGAACTGCACCTTAGAATTTTAAAATGCCTTCAAGATCAGAGAGCTTACGGTATGCAGTGGACTAATAAAAACGTCACTCGTTTCTTAATGGAAAGTAGAGAAGAATTTCGCTATAATGTCGAAGCAGTTGATTGTCTTATGCGGTAAGAAAGTTGTTATCGCAGATAAAAAAATCTTTTATAGATGCTTTTAAATGTTTAAAAATTAGAATTTGGCAATTGTTTATTATCTTAAATTAGAATCTCTTCATATATTTTAGGTCCCACTTGCTGAGTTTACCGCAGTTTGATATGTCACTTGCACAATTAATGGAAAATGGAAATGCTATGGCCACTGCCTTTGCAATGCAGCTAGTACAACTTTATTTAGTTGATGAAAGGCAAACTACTCATGTCATGGAATCAGACTTGTTTAATACCATTGAAGTTCTTGTTAAGATGGTACACCTCAGAAATTTGCCAGAGGGGTTAGTCTTTAATTACATATAGTTAAATTTAGAATTACTGAATTTATATTATTACTGGATTCTAATTTAATTTAGATATAAATTAAATTCTCCACTATAACAATATTTTTTTTATCTTTAGCATTATGCTATTCAGACTTTCAAGCTTGATTGATTCCCTACGTGCAAACCATGATCCCGGCGTACTTGCAGATAGAGTTCCTGCAGGTCCAACAGCTCATATCCACTCCGGAATAATGCAAGCAAAAGTAAGAAAACTATAGATTCTTTTTATTAAATTTAAAAAGTAACAAATAGTCTAACTCTAATTTTTTCCAGGCACGTGACTTTGACGATCCACCGGGTTTATTTGAAAAAACAGAATTCCTTTTGAGAGAATGGGTACAAATGCATCATAGTCCAACTCATGCTCGTGATCCAACAAAGGCTTTTGGTACCTTTGTTCATCATATGAATATCCATGGAATCTTGAAAACTGACGATTTAATAACTAGATTCTTCAAAATAAGCACACAAATGTGTGTAGATCTATGTTATAGGGCGCTTAGTGAACCAAGTACAGGAGCTTCAGCAGTCAGAGCTAAATGCTTTCACACTCTGGATGCATTTGTGCGACTTGTAGCTCTTTTGGTAAAACATTCCGGTGATACCACCAACACCCACACGAAAATAAATTTACTGAATAAGGTTCTTGGTATCGTCGCTGGAGTTTTACTACAAGATCACGAACTTCGTCAAACTGAATTCCAACAATTACCATACCACAGGTAAATATTTCTTAAACGTTATTAATCAGTCAATTCGGAAATAAAATACCTTCCGATTTGAAGAGACTTTAACTTCGTTTTAGGGAAACTAGATTTAATAATATCTAAATAATATTTTTTATAATTCACAGAATCTTCATCATGTTATTCTTGGAGCTATGTGCACCTGAACCAGTTTTAGAAGCGATCAATTTCCAAGTGCTGACCGCCTTCTGTCATACACTTCACATTCTTCGTCCAGCAAAAGCTTCGGGCTTCTGCTACGCTTGGCTGGAACTCATATCTCACCGCGTGTTTATTGGCAGAATGCTGGCTATTACACCTCAACAAAAATGTTGGGGAATGTACGCTCAGCTTTTGATTGATCTCTTCAAATATCTTGCGCCTTATCTTCGAAACGCGGAACTAGCAAAACCAGTCACTCTGCTCTATAAAGGCACGCTTCGAGTTCTTTTAGTTCTCCTGCATGACTTTCCGGAGTTCCTCTGTGACTACCATTATGGCTTTTGCGATGTAATCCCACCGAACTGCATTCAAATGAGGAACCTCATTCTCAGTGCTTTTCCCAGAAATATGCGGTTACCGGATCCCTTTACGCCGAACTTGAAAGTTGACATGCTGCCTGAAATTGCGCATGCACCAAGAGTTCTTACCAACTTTTCGTCTATGATTCAACCGCAGAATTTCAAAAAAGAGCTTGACTCTTATTTGAAGGCAAGAGCACCAGTAACCTTCTTGTCTGATTTGAGGGGCAACTTACAAATCTCGCAAGAGGCAGGATCGCGATACAACATTCAACTGATGAACGCTCTTGTTTTATACGTTGGAACCACAGCCATTACCTTTATCAGAGGCAAAGGGCATACACCCAATATGTCTACGATTGCCCACTCCGCCCACATGGATATATTCCAAAATTTGGCCGTAGATTTGGACACTGAAGGAAGATATCTTTTTTTGAATGCTATTGCTAATCAACTGAGATATCCAAATAGTCATACTCATTACTTCAGTTGCACATTATTGTATCTTTTCGCCGAAGCTAACACTGAAGCTATTCAGGAACAAATCACCAGAGTGCTACTCGAAAGGCTTATTGTCAATAGACCACATCCATGGGGATTACTTATTACGTTTATTGAACTGATCAAGAACCCTACGTACAAATTTTGGTCTCACGAATTCGTGCACTGCGCTCCTGAAATCGAGAAGTAAGTTAATTTATTTTTGTTATTTATTATGTACATATTTTTATTAGAAAAGATTAAAAATTCAATTAATAAGTCAGATTAAGAGAGAAATTAATCAGTTCAAATATAAATTTTTAATGATTAAAAAATTATTTGAAAGTTCGCTTTTTAACTATTTTAACATTTTAAAAAATCGAATCCTTGGTAACTCGGATTCTGACCTGAAAGTCTTGCAGATAGATAAATTATTTTTCCTAAGAAAAAATTTAGTTGGTGTGTGTTTTTGAGTAAATAAGTGCAAACAATTTATCTTACAATTATTTATAATGGAAAATGAAATAATTTTTTATATTATCTTCCAGGTTATTTGAGTCTGTAGCTCGTTCATGTATGGTTCAAAAGCAAGTGCAGCCAAACCCTGAGCCAGAGATTCCTGAGTGATAATACGTTTTACAATTTTCTCTTATCATTTTTCTGTACAGTAAAGTCTGAAAATACAGAATCGCGTGTAAAAAGTTGTTAAACTACGGCTAGGTGTATTATACATACTATAGGCTTTAAATGCATTTTTCTTTCAATAGCTAGGAATTAGTACAATATACATATTATTAATATTGATGATTTTGAGAAAGAAAACTAGGGTAATACGTGATACAAATATGTTAATATTTTAATAAATGATGCTGCGACCGTCAATGGGTAACGAATTTCAGTCTCCGAAATCGCGTCTTATACATGACGTTTGCCAATGAATGTGTTTAGTATTGTATTTTATATACTGTAGGTATTATGTAACACTTAATGATAATGAGAAGAGACGATTTTGGAGATTATTGTATGATGAACTACAGTGTTCAATAGATTATGAGACAAAGATCTTTTTAGTTAATTTCAATCATTTAATATGTAAAGCTGCTGTTTTAGACAGTCAATTTTGACGACCAGAGCTAAACAACCTAATAATTACTGATAAGAACTCTGTGATACATTTGGAAAATCAACGAGTACAGTATCATACGAGTAGAACAAGACAGACTTAAGTTTCCAAATGTGTATTATAAACGCAGCTAGTAGTATGGCATTGTACGAACGTGTTCTTTTTGTAAGTTTACATTTCGAGAGGAAAAGTTCAAATCAATCATTATGTAAAGTCTTAAAGAATGTCGTTTATTAAATAATTACAGTTTTTCTGTGTACATTATTTGTACATGATTATTGATTAACGATTAGTCTAATAAATAATTGTAAATTAAAAGTTACACAGCTTGCTGATCACGAGTTGCGTGATATGCATCACGTTCTTTATCAGGGAACTTGGTTGGCAAATTTGGACTGTGAAGATGGCATTTTGCATGGAATCTTATTCCTGCGACGTCCACTTCGTAATCCCCCGACAGGATGTATTCATTTGTCACTTCGTGTTCTTGTGCATTCGAGTCAATATTTTGAACGAATCCAAGACAAACCTGGTAGGAAATATTTGCATAAGAAAATTGTAAATCTCGAAATTAGGAAAATACAGGATTAAAATAATCTTTACCTGTTTTTTGAAGGTGAATCCATAAGCAGTGGTTGTTGTCATTCCACAATATTTCCCATTTCTGTAAATGGGTTCACCACCCCAAACCCAAGGATCAATTTCAAGATCGTGATCGTTAAGCAAAAGCTGAACATATTTTCTCTTAACGCCTTTATCTCTTTGTTTCAAAAGAGCCTCTCTTCCTATGAAGTTGATGTCTTTCTATGAAATCAAAAATTTCGATAAGTATAAACAAAACTCTATAATATTTATACCTTAATATTTTGTAGTAATCTACCCACATCAAATTTAACTCTCCAGGCTCTTCCACATTCTAGAGGAGTTGTAAAAGTATCGAGATCTTGACCCCAGAAGGCGTAGAATTTTTCAACTCGTAGAGCTCTTGTTGCGTAATAACCAGCGTGTCTTATTCCATATTTTGCTCCAGCGTCGATTACTTTCTGGTAAACGTGAAGGGCGAACTGAAAGATTGAAGAATTTTATATTTATAGAGAATCGAACTTGGGTAGATATATATCGTTTTACGTATTTAAAAAATAATTTTTTAAAATAATGACCTCGTTAGGAATGTAAAGAACGTATCCGAGTTCTCCCGTGTGCGTTAAATTCATCGTTCGGATTCCATTGGCTAAACCAACATCTAATTCCTAAAACAATAGGGAATGTTAAGAATTTTCTAATATGTACAAGTATTTTTAATATTAAACGATAGACTAATAAAAGAACATTTTCAGTAATCAAATGACATAAATAGAAATAGTATAATTATTAATATTACAAAAAAAGATACCGCATTACCTTGTAAGTGAAAAATGGGAAGTCTTTTGGATTGAGGTCTGTATCGGTCAGTTCAGATAGTAATTTTCTAGTGGAAGGTCCCATAATACAAATGGCAGTATATGCTGAAGTAACATCGGAAAAAGCCACGGAACCATCAGAAGGCAAATGTCTTTTAACCCACGTTTTGCATCGCGTTTGTTGAATTGTCGGGGCTATCATCATGTAACTATAATTTTTTTATATTACAAAAAGGAATTAATTCTAGATTAGTAAAAATTAACTCTGAAAAATATAATTAATTAAAGAAAAAGACCTATTTCCAAACTAAAAAACAAATTTAAATTGATTAATTGATTTACTTAAGTATGTACATACTGATTTGCTTGTAGTCTTGCTAAACTGCAATCGTTTTCGTATCCACCCCGTTTATTTTGCATGCCAGTGTGAATAATACTTCCAATCGGTACGTCCACATCATTTGAGCACAAGTATTGCAAAAAATCCACTACTTCTAAACCATTCGACTGACAAAACATGCGTATTACTATTTTAGGAAATGAGCCAATAATTTTTTTATATAATTAAAAAATAATAGAGTAATTAAAATTAAAAAATTCATACCCATAAATCGATTTTCGTAAAGGAAGAATAATCGCTTAATCCAATTGTTTCTCGACAAGCTGCATATTCGTGAGCAACTGGTTCAAACCAGGGTGGTTTTCCAAAAGTACCTGTGTTTGCAATTTTGTAACTCCGAGTTCCATCATGTGGATCGAGATCTGAAAGAGAAAAATTGTATTCACAATAATTTTTAATAATCATTAGAGATTGATAAATATTACTCAAGTTTAAACAAATACCAAATTCATCTTCGATGTTTTCTTCAAACCACGTGGGTCTTTCGTATCCCATAACTTGACCAAAAACAGCACCAGCTTCTCTAAGTTTCGGATAAATAGGCGACATTCTCAAATTTCTTCCGGTTTTAAATTCATGATGAGGGTACTGTAATCCATAATGCATTCCAGGAACTTCCCTCACTCTATCTCGTAGGAATTTTCGATTATTATGCAATCCAAGAAAACGAGAAACATCCAATTCGTACATATCGAGAGAAGTTTCCCCATTGACTATTAATTCTGCAGTAGCTCTTCCAACACCTCCCGCAGCCGATATTCCCACCTATTATTAAAAATTATAACAATTGAATAACAAATTAAAAGAATGTGATTATTAATACTTGTTTTACAATTGTTTTAAATTTCATTTTGCAAAAATTAAAGTTACCGTTTTCATTCCAGCTGCAATATAATAATTTTGTATTTCAGGAGCCTCTCCAACAATCCACTTGCAATCTGGTGAAAATGCCTCTGGCCCATTGCATAATCTTTCCAAAACTGCATCTCCTAAACTCGGAATCCGCTGGAGCATTTGCTCTAGTAAAAAGTGGAAGTGGTCCCAGTCTTCAGGTAAATATCTTTCCTCTGTGGTATCTGAAATTTAAAAATATACCTTATTGCATGTTTTAATCTCCATGCAATTAAACATAACTTATTTGTATCCTGAAGGTGTAAAATTTAAAGGTGCTTCTGACATGTGTCCAGAAATTCTTATAATCTAAAGGTAAAAAATAATTTATCTGATCCTCAAGAAAATGACGAAACTAACTAAATGTACCACTTAATTTAGGCTCCTAATTGAAAACGAGTATTTACGCAAATTTTGGGATTTTAGGACCCTCACCAGGAATCATTCCATTTTCGAAAGTCGGTTTAGCAACTGGTTCAAAGCCTCCAGCTAAAATTCGACCTTTGTTCTCTCGAAAGTAAATGTACCCATCCAAATCTCGAACAACAGGCGTCATTGGATCTAATCCACTGATTGGTTTTGTATGAAGATAGTAGTGTTCTACTGGATGCAGGGGTACCTGAAAATCATTTTCAAAAAAATAATGTTCAGAAATTTTAGTTTTAGATCGCGTAGAAGAAAATACAGACTTTAACATGAGGCTCACTTAGTTTCCCTACTGAACGAGCCCAAAATCCAGTGCAATTTATAAAATGCTCGCATTCAATTCCGCCTCGATTTGTCTCCACTCCTTTTATTTTTCCATTGAAGGTGAATATCTTTTGAACTTTACAGTTCTCGTATACTCTGACTCCTAAAAAGTGAGCTAAATTAATTTCAAATTAATTACCCTCTTTATACTACCTTATTTTAAATATCGCGTGATTGAGTCAAGAATTAAGTTTTGATTGTTCCAATCATTTTGGATTCATTTCAACCTTTCTTTTTGGCTTCATTGATCAAGGTTAGACAAATTTGATAAGGGTCTGCAGCACCATCGTGAGGAATCCACAAACCACCGAATAAATCCTTGACTTCGAGAAGAGGACATAATTTTTTCGCTTCTTCTGGAGAAACCAAATGACACTCAATATCTCTAGAACTATGGAAAATACATTTTTTCATTACTAGAGTTCATGTTGAATGTCTACTTTATAAGGATTGTAAATGAATGAACACAGGTAGTTACACTGATTGTGCTTTCATTCTTCGGAAGACGGTCATTCGATCTCTGGTGCGAGCTAAAGAAAGACTTCCACATTGTTTCCAACCAGTTTCAAGTCCTTTACTTTCAAGGTCCTTGTAAAGAGCGATACTATCTTGTGCTAATTTTACTTGAGCTAAGCTTGGTTTAAAAGCTCCAACCAAACCGGAAGCATGCCAGGTTGTTCCTCCACCCAGTCTACGAGTTAAAAATCCAAATTACAATAAACATCCATAAAATATTCTGAAATATATTTCAAACATATTTACCTACTACTCTCGACAATCACAGTTTGGGATCCAAGTCCCATTAGTGCCAAATGATATGCTACAGCGGCTCCCATTACTCCACCTCCACAAATTACTACTTGAGAATCTTTTGGAAGATCTTGATTTTCTACATTATTCTCATTGGAGATTTTTTTCGTCGTTGCAAAATTTCTTGACTCTTTCCAGCGAGATTTTGATTTTTTCACAGTTAACAACAGTCTTGTTCTTTGCCACATTTTTCTAAAAATAATATACACGGTGTAAATTTTTGGAAAATTATTTACAACACTTACATTAAATTATACGTATGTCAAAAATGGGGAGGGTGGATTTGTTTCTAATTTGCATTGTTGGCATACATAACATTCATAACAATAATACTATAATATATAGAATGCAAAAAATTTATCTTGAAATTAATAAATAGAAACCTGTCATTAAAAAAAATCATGCAACTAAACGCGAATTTTTTCCGGGTAAACTTAAATCTCAAAACAATAAAATCTAAATAAGAAAGAAAACAATAAACTTACATAGAAAATATAATTGAAGATGTAGGTTAGATTTTCTTGTCAAAACGTCAAGTTTATTTTTATCACTTTACGGATCCCATTTTACTCGTAATATATAATACACATTTATAAAGTACTAATTTAATTTAATGCAGAAGCTTACTTATTTCCTTTCTATGTCTAATATAATTTTAAAAAAACAATATATTATGCACAAAGTTGTAATCGTTGTAAACTACATTTAAAGGTTATGTAAACTATTTTTTTCTTAATAATACATCATTTTAGCTCATTTTATATAACACAAACACAAATATATCCTTGTAATCTTTTGTAGTAAGATATATTTTTATCAGTCATTTACTTTTCACTTATCATCATTTTTTTCTTAACTAAACAGAAATCTAATAAGAAATTAATAATTTTTCACACTAAAATGTTCCAAATATTGTTTAAAAAAAGGTGATTTTTTTAGGACTTGCAATGATTATCATATTATTATAATTACGCACCTTTTCTTTATTGGAATATTGTCGAAATATAAATGTGTGTTACAATAAAATAAAACAAAGATATTTAAAATTGTCAATTAAATCTTAAAATTCTAAAACCAATTCGCAATAAATATAACTCAGAATGGCACATAAGTTCCATCAGGAACTCACCAAAGCCGTAAATACATTTCCAAACACATAAATGTAAAATATAGATAACATAATGTGTTTGCATAGATTTTATTATATTTTGATTAAAATAATTCCACGCTCTTCTGGATCGTTCTAATACATCTGATTATAGATTAAAATTCTATAAATTAAGTGTATACACTGTTCGTAATAAAGTACTGCAAAAATTAAATCTTTAAATTAAATCTATTATGTATAAGGAATGAAGAATGATTTACAGATCACTTGCAAACGCCCTTTCATACATGGGAATAGCATCTTTACAATTCAATTCACATCGGCCTCCAATAAACCCGGTATTGCTTGTATACTTTCAATTAAATGAGTTAATTTACGTCTCCACTCAATAAACTTTCTAATCATCATTTACTTTTCTTCAATCGATTAAGAACAAGATAGTAATAACGTTACATTATTTAATTAATAATATACATAATTTTAATAATATAATAACATTTTATGGCGAGTAAGTTATCGTACAAATGGACTTTTGGGAAGTAGTAAAAACAGAACTTTCCCTCTTTGAGAACGTCTCTCATTCTTTGAAAAGCTGCATTCTATTATCATCGTTAAATAAAACTTATATATAGTTTTGCGACACGATTTAAGCTTCTGATTCTGACATGGATTCGACACACCTCGTATGATTAAAAATCGATCTGAATTCGCAAAGGAGGATTTCATTGCTGGTACTTGTTGTCTTTAAGGCAGACATTCCATTAATCAACTTTTAGAAAAATGGGTCTTAAGAACTCTGCCAGACTATAATCGAAATCAAAATGATCAAAACCACCACGCCAATCATCAGGAGAATGCATTTCTTTTTGCGCAATTTGGTTTGATAGGTAGCTGCTGTCCTGAGTTGTTGGGTCCCTTCGTTTACGAAAACTTCAGTTCGCTCCACAGAAGCTTCTATTGAGTCTAATTGTTCACCCTGGGCGTGAACAAGAGCTCCCAGCTCTTTGAAAATTTGATTCACGTCGTTGATATCACTCTGAAAGATTAGATTTTATTATTGATAAAATTTTCATAATAGGAAAAAATGACCTAAATTTATTTCAGCTTACTTCTAGCTGACGGATGTTGGCTTCTTGTTCTTCAAGCATTCGCAGACTCTGTTCTTCTTGTATCTGCTGTTGTTGAATCTGCTTTTGAGTTCGATTATCCTGCAACTCAATCAAGGTTTCTTGCTTTCTCTCGAAGATACCAACTCCAGCATTAGCCTTCGCCTTACTGACCATATCTTTCACTACATCTTTTGCATTTCTCTGCGCTGCCTGGATAATTGATTTCAAAAATTAAAATTGAGAATAGATATTTGCATTTTAATGACTTAGAATCTGACGTTTAGTTACCTGGAATCTGTTAAGTGCAGATGTAAATTCATCTTGGAGTCGCTCTTTTTGCATTTTCCGCTGTCTTTGTTCTCCAGGGCTGCTGGATCCAGAACTGCTAGCCAAATTTGACAAATCTCGCAAATGGACATTCGTGTCTTTAACCAACTGCTGTGTATAATGCTGTATTTGATGCCTACAAAGGAATTTTCGTAAGTTGTTATTTTTTTAAAATCATTTAAATTATTGGATGTTTGTGATTTAAAATTTTAGATTAAAAAACCTACAGTTGGTTTCTGAGTTCCTGCGTGTCTGTCGAACCACCGAGCTGGTTGACCATTTTCTGCATCGACGATACTGAAATAAGTAAAAACAATTAACATTTTTTCAGTCTTCAATTCTTCATACAATTTTAAAACGATTATGCACGTTAAAAAGTATTTAGATTTTATTTTCCAAAGATCTGCAACTCACCATTTTGTGAAATCTTTAATATCGAGGTGCCTATGGTTTGTGCTAATCTCCCAAAATCTTGCTGGGGAGTCGGCCCTCCATTATGATACGACGAAAATCCACCGTCCATTTCGATCACTCTTTAAACCACAATTTGAAATCTGAAATTGAACAATAAAAATAAATATAAATTCAAAATTTTCTAAATGAAACTCTGCTTTAATAGTAAAATAAGATTAATAATATAAAGTACAATAAAAATGAAACTATCTTTAGATTGCTTGACACAAGATTGATATAATAATTTAATTTTAAACGATATTTGTGTCCTATGTTAAAAGATAGGACACAGCTTCCTGTTAATTGCATGAGAAAGGAATAATAATATTAATTTCTTTTGCTTTCCGATACATCATACAATTGACAACTGTGCAAAAAACGAATGAACAAAACATACAATTTTAAACCGCAATTACTCTATACGTATAACGCTCGAAAGCATCCAAAACAAAAACTATTGTGATTATCTAACAATTTTCATAGTGCAGTATAAAATTACCTAAAATGGCAAAAATCAGAACTTAGGCGTTTATAACCTAAACACAGCACACAAAAACGGATGACAGCAACAGTAATAATAATCAAACAAAAAACAAGATAAAGTAGTTATTTTTTATCTACTTCTCGTGATTGTCTCTTGAAGAGTAATTATTAGTACATATTTCAAAAACACTATGGATATTAAAAACTTTATATGAATGGAATGACTGATGATGACTGACAGGACTCACACGGTTATAGGAATTGCGCTTCGAAATAATTTTTGTTTATTCTCGTTTTTTCCTGAGCGTCGATCTTTTTCTTAGGTGCCTTTAAGTAATCCAAGTTCAGGAAGTCAAGGAAGTGAAGCACGATAATTTCGCAATCAATACACAGAACAGGAGAAAATAATGAATGAACACAATTACGACAAAAAACTGAATGCGAGACGAAAATCGAAATTGGAGTCAGTGATGCCAGAAGATTGGAGTAGCAAATTAACAATCAGCTGGATCAGCTGTCATCCAGAAACTAGGGGAAAGAGAGAAAACCTACTTACCGACCCTGTCAAGGAAAATGTTTCACCAAAAAACATAGATGGCGCGTTAACAACTTTTTTCGCGCCATTTTGTCAGTTTTAAATTTCATAAATGACATATACGTGTACGGCGTCTTGTACTTGGTGTTTTTTTTTCGTTTTTTTCGCGTTTTGTTTTGTGAATAGTAGAGTGAGTGTTGTTTGTTATATTTGGTGCTATATGAGAGGATTAAGAATCATCTAGGGTCTAGGAATTCACAGCAAAAGAGTAAGTAGTTTTATTATTATCTTTCTTCAATTTTTATTTAGTGTTTTTTTACAAACTGACATAACCTCACTTTGTTTAGAAAGATCGAGAATCGCGAATTTTGAGAATGTACACGTATATAATCTTACATTTCAAAAATTAATATTTTTTTTGTTTTCTTTTATATAAAAATTTTTCTAAATTCGATGCTGAAAATTATAAAAGTTGATAACAAATATTTTGCTCTATTGAACTCTCAAAAAAATTACTGTTTCATGGTAGAGGAAGTACAAAGATAACAAATGTGTTTTTAAAAATTTATTTATTTCGATATCTATATTATATACTTGCACAGGAAATTCTCCAGAAAGAAAAACCTCTAATATACAAAAACTGAAATATTTTCCAAGATTAATAAAAGAACAAGATAATTTGAAATCTTTTGCAAGTACTCGTGTATTTGCAATAAAATTATACATACATATTCGAAATGAATCTCAAATATTACACTATACGACTAGAATCTTTCCTATTTTTCTTCCAAGTCTGCAAGAAAAGATAAATGCACTTTCTCTTAGGTACATCGCTTAAAAATTCAACAATTAATTATAACGTCAATAACGCAGATACTATTTTCTTGAAGTATCTTTTCATACTTAAAACAATAGCTATATCTTATATCTTTTTATTGATAGCGTTATTCATTATATCTTATATCTTTTTATTGATAGCGTTATTTATTTAAGTGCTGCACTTTATCGGATAACATCGAAGTTGTGTCAAGAATTAGGGATGCATTTTCAAAATGTTTACGGAATGTTTGTTTTCAAAGCTCCTGATTGATTATTTAGTTTTTTTATAGTTAGTTGTTATTTAAAATAACTTATTAGCTTTATTAATAAAAAGGTTATATATCACGTTTAATTTTTAAATTAAAAGGATAGATGCTCTACAGAGAGAAAGAATCGCCAATAAGTTTGCTTAATAATGCTAAGTTAAGAGCTAGGATATTACGAAATGGAAATGATCAACATAATCCTCCTTCGTATTCGTCCTCATCTTCCTGTTTTTCTGGTTCAGATTGAACTGGTGGTGGACTTGATTCTGCTGCTTTAGCTTCAGGCTCTCTTGTTTCTTCTCGTGCACCCTCTTTGCTTTCCTAATTATTCAAAAAAACAATTAATTTGTAGAACACAATCTTCTAAAGCTTGAATTTGTGTTTTGCAAAAAAGATAATCTGACTATTTCGTACATGATTAACTTCTGCTTCGACTGTAGCTTGACCCGTGAGTTTGCTGGCATTAGGTGAAATATAAGACTCAGCTGCATTTGCTCGAACTCCTGCAGGAGGCACAGCATATTCCTGCTGAGGTAGAGGAAGCCCTCTAGCTAATTTCGCATATTCCACGTCCATGTGTTTGATAAAAGCACTGTTCAAGGCCGACCTGGCTGCATCCGCATCTTCGTTGTCGTAGGCTTGTAATAACATTTCCAATGTTTGTACCTAAATGCAAAGAACCGAGTTTACAAGTAGAATATTTTTTCGATTCAATTGAAAATTATTTCTGTAAAATCCTTTGCTTTTAAAAAATTATTTATACCTCAGGAACATCACAATAGTTTCCCCATTCTTTAAAAGCCTTTTCGGCAGCTACTTGATCTCCTCGTGCGAGTTGTACTAAAACTAAAGCTACTGCTAATCGACCAACTGAGGGGGCATGATCGATTTGCTGATGCATTCCAATTTCTCTACGAACAGCGTCTGCCGCTTGGTCGTACATTTCGAGTTTTACAAGAATCCTTGCAACTTTGCTCATATATTCTGCCGCTTGTCGTGGACTGTCTTCTCCCTAAATTACACAGATTTTAAATTAGTGATATTTTGTAATTTTGTCGAAGAATTTAATTTTTCTTCAATTAATTTCAGTGTTATACCATGACAATATCAGCGGCTCGCTTGTATAATTCTAAAGCATGTTCAGGATCCGAGGCTTCTATCAATTTCGCTGCTTTGTCCAAAACCGTTGCTCCAGATTCTGGAGAACCATGTTGTTGATAGAGAGAACAGGCAGAATGTGCCAGTTTAGGTACTTCTGATAGAGTTCGCATTTCTTTGCAAATTAGTAAAGCTTGTTCGATATTCCTTAAAAAATATGAATAAAACTTATTATTTTCGAAGAAGAAACTTTGAATCTACTCTATATTTTAAAGGAAAAAGGAAACTTTAGTCTTTGATAGTTATAAACATATTGAACTTTGAACAATGTAATATCAGTGTCAATAACTTTTCAATCAATACTCACTTAGCAGCGTGAAACCATCTATTAATTAAAATTCATTAAGAAAAATTCCTTATATAAAATCGAACATATATTTACAGAAATAAAAATTCATAAAGTAGCAATTTTCACGAAAGGATACGATCTATTTTGCTTGTAGCAATCAGCTGCCTTCATCAAACAATCTTTACATTGTTGATAGGATTTAGCTATTCGAAAGCAGGTCGCTGCAATGAAAACAATACCGTGGGTGAGTCTATTATAACAGATAAAATTCACTATAAAAAAATTTACCTGCGTGACTATATTCATCAGCAGCGACCTCAAAGTCTGGTCTCCATTTCAACAAACTGGTCTTCAAACTAATGAAAAAGACATATGTGAAATTGTTAAAATAATGCAACTTAAAACTGATTCTCAAGTTTGTCAATATCAGAAATTCTGACAGTCCCACCTTTTTTCTGCCTGTCGAATATGCGCATTTCCTTCCTCAACTTTGGACATTTTCCTCCAAATGGTGTCTCTGGTATTTTTTACACTTTGCGACAATAAGAATTTCAAAGGATAGTCCCTTCTGTCAGTTTCAAGTAGAGGTTTTACGTGTCAAAAATATAATTGCAGACGACGAAATCCACCTCAATTTGTCCTTGGTTTGTAGAAAGTTTAGATGGGAAATCAAGCAATTTATACCACTTATATTTTCAGGTTCGTCTACTAGAGGCGCCCTCTTATGAAAATTTTCGATATCATTAATTAAATATTAATATTTTAAATGCTTTTAGCCAATATTTTTATTTATATTTTCCCTTGTGAAGACGTCTAGAAATATGCAACAATTTGTTTTTGATTTTGGAAAAATATTAGTTTTGCAATTTGAAATTCGCGCGAAAATTTGACAGGTGTCTGTTGACAAGGTCATCCGTGGCCACCTGGTTTCGTTTTCCATCGTTCTTCTCACAGAACGTCTGTCTGGCGGGAAATACGTCTTTATTCTTAATTTTATCGATTTATTCGCTAAGAATAAACATTCTCTTTACGAGTTATTAACGCCTAGTGTCGTGTGCTACATTAATATTTATTTCCCCAACTAATAACAGTAAGTATATGAACAATTATAACAATTTGTCAATGAGAAACCTAACCTCGAAAAACTTAAATTAAACGTTTTGACAGTTTTAAGGGAATATTAATAATTCTCCTATTCTTAAAAACGTAATTGATTCATTTAATTAATTTGCGGAACTTGAAGTTTTTAAACTTTTTTCGGAGTACAGTAACTAAACGCATTTTTTTAAATTTGTTTTCTGTCTTCAAAATAAACTGCTTTAAAATCAAATATCCAAGGATTTGTGTATTACTTTACACAAGTAAAACTTAGCTGTTTTTATTTTTATTTCTTCCATATAATGTCCTAATTTTTGGACATTATGAATTCAATTTATTGAACTAATGAAATTATTTCTATCAGATGGCTGAGAAATTAGAAGATCTAAATCTGCCAAATACTGTTGTGACTAGAATAATGAAAGAAGCACTGCCAGATAAAATTGCTGTTGGAAAAGATGCTCGAGTGGCAGTTGCAAAAGCCTCTTCGATATTTATTCTATATCTAACTTCTACTGCAAATTCGATAGCAAAGAAACACAATCGCAAAACAATCAGTGCACCTGATGTTATTCAAGCCATGGAGGACATCGAGTTTGAACAATTCCAACCGTCTTTGCAAGAGGCCTTAGAAAATTTCAAAAAAAGCCAAAAGGAAAAGAAAGATGCTACTGCTAAAAAGAAGCAACAGAAGGAAGACGAAGATATCACCGAAATACAAGAGGACGAATAGATTTAATTAAACAATCACCGGTTCGATATTTTTTGTTACCTAATAAAATCAAATATTTTTATACACATAAGAAACGATGGTTTTCGAAACTTTTAGCACGTCTACATTCTGCTAAGGGGCCATATCCGAATTACCCATTGTTCTAAATGGTTCGAATTTTAGAATACTAATTTTTCAAAGGCTTATGTAAATTATAACCCTATAGTATGAATCTAAAATTTCGAAAATTCTCCTTGTGTAATTTGTAAATGGCTCTTAATTTATTTTACTGACCAACTACATTTTAAGGAATTAGAAAAGACTTAAATATCTAACCATGACGTGCAGATTACAATGTAAAGATCAATAGACTGAAAAATCTTTATCTATAAAATGATTATTTAAGTTTTAAGATAAAGTAGTTGCTAATTTTTCTCGCCTCTTGATAATTTTAGTATCAGATTTGTAATTTAAAAATGTGTAAAAATACTTATAAAGGAATGTCAGTCTGTAAAAGGCTTTAGGCATGTCAAATGTTAATAAGTATTTATTTTCAGTGTATAATTACAATATAGTATTAGAGGAAGATATAAATTACTTATTACAAACTTTTCTGCTCTATATGAATATAGATTCTTAACTTGGCTTAAGATTTAAGCCATCAGAACCATTTGTGCGATTTAAAAAAAACACTCAGATGTAAGAAAAGTTTTAATTTAGAGTCCTCTTGAAAATTTCTCATCTTTGAGTAATTTCGTTGAGAATTTTTGAAAAGGACGCGAAATGTGTTCGTATAATGGCACAATAATGGCTATAGGCCTCACAATCTTATCAATTAGGAGTAGGTATTTTATCACAATGCGTGCATTCTGACAAATGAAGAGTAGAGCAAATTTTCCATAGGCTGGATTTAAAAAAGCACTACCACTTTTTGAAAGAAAGATGCTGCTCTACCTTTCAAATGTCTTCAAAATCAAACCGATTTCAAGAAATATGCAACGTACTACACATGTGCTATTCAAACTTTGGTATAAAACGCTAACTGAAGACTAATTATATAATACTCTCGTGCTATAGAAAACTTGAATATATTTTCAATCATTCATAATGGACAACTACTACTATTATCAACTTTTTACTAGTATTCATTTTATCCAGTTTTAAAAGTACAAACCTATCGCAATTTTTCTATTTACACTCTAAAATAAAAAAATGGATATTTTGTTAACGCTAAAACTTAAGGGCGTTGTAGAAAAGGAAGATGTTTAAAATTAAATTTGGGAGACTAGTTCGGAATGGTTCGTTCAGGATTGAATTACTCTTATTTTTCGGTTTATCGAACTTCGACACATGGGACATTCCGAATTTATCATTTCTGTACAAACCGTGCAGCAGCAAAGGTGTCCACAAGGAAGGAAAATTATCTCACACTGAAAGATAGAATTTCAAAATTTATTTGGCTCCACATCTTCTATGAATTGATAGCATTTTTAGAGTAGAAAAAAATTAAACTTACTTGGGAATCCAAACACACCACACATTCTGTAACGTGAATTCGTTGTACAGAACTTTCTTGATTAGAAGTGCTAGTGCAAGGTTTTTCTTCTGGAGGAGCAGTAGGACAATCGTCTAGAGGAGCTGAAGGAAAATCATTCAAAGGTGCTGAAGGCGTATTTACTAGTTCGTAGGAATTTAATTTCTTTTCTGTAAGATAATTTTCTGCTGCCAGTTTTATTGCGTTTCGATCACTCTCGCTTTGAATTCCAATCTGTGGGACAAAAAACTTTCGTGAATCTTGGAATTAAAACAAAATTGAATTGAAGCTAAATTATTTAGATTATTGAACAATTTTTCATACTGCTTTTAGTTGCTCGTCGTTGATATCTAATAAAATTGATGGTAGGGTGGTCAAAAAAGGCAAACAATGCAAAACTCCTGCTATTGCCATATGTCGAACCAAAGTTGGTTCCAAAGTTTCCAAAAGTCCTTGAGGCCTTGCTTCCATTAGTGATTGATATTGCATTAACCAGAATTGACTGTCTCTTCTCATATTCTAAAAAGGGATAATTTTTAAAATAAGACTTCAATTATTTTAAGCGAGTAAATGAATAGTAAATATTTTTTAATTGATTAAAAAAATTTACATTTGTGCGTCGTTGTTCTTCAATCTGTTTAATAGTTTCCAAAAGCTCCTCCCTTCTTTTTTCTTGTTGGTCCAAAAGATCCAGAAGTATCACACTTAAAGTTACTCTTTTATCAGCAATATCGTTCTGAAAGTAAACAAAATTAAAAATGCTTCGAATAAAGATTTACAGAAAAATGGAAATATATATTTTAATATATTAATTACAAGCTGTTGATTCATTTCCAGTTTTTTTCTTTCCAGTTCAACATTCGTGAGAGCTGCAAGTTGTGATTGGACTAAATTAACTTGTTGAACAATACTCCAAGATCTAGCATCGCTAAGTTCTAATAAAGCAGCAACAGCAGCTTTTTGTAACGCTTCATCCTTTCTTAAGTTGTCCACCAAATTTTGTCTATTACGTTCCTGATCTTGCATTATTTGAGTGAGGTGATCATTGTTTTTTACTTCTCTGAAATAAAAAATATTTCGAGGATAAACAAAATTTAGTTTAACCAAATATCACAATACAATATTTTTACGAAATTTTCCTTACAAGCTGAGCAATGAACGAGCATTATAATCCCTAAACTTAGTGTATTCTGCTAGCTTTTTTTCTCTGAACAATTCCTCCTCTAGAAGTTCTTCCATCGATACTAAAAAAGAGTTCAATTTTATTATAAAGTTGTCTAAATCTAAGTTTACATTTTGATACGTACTGAGGGTGTCTTTTGTGCGAAGCAAAAGTTGTTCGGAACAACTTGCAGTGAGCAATTGCATTTCCTCTCGTCTTTCTTGTTCCACAAGATTAGCTTGACTGAGTCTGTCTTCTTCACTAGACCTCAAGAATTGTTTTATAACTGTGTCTGCTTCCTTTTCGGCTGAAAAAATTGACCTTTCTCAGTACATGTAATTTTTTTAAAATATAATTTAAAAAGTTCTCTATTTTATCGTAGAATATATTAAAATACCATTATAAATGTGTGAAACTAATCTTGCTCTATTGATATCCCTCTCTTGTTGTACTTTTTCGATCTCCTGTTCAAGTTGTGTTTGTTGCAATGCTAAGTCTTTTAAGAGCTAAAATTTAAACAATTTATAATACTTATTCAAGTGAACAAAAGTTTAACAAATTGTTTATTATCTAGCATACCTTTTGCTTATGGCCTTTAAGCATCGATTGTAACTCGAGTTCAAACATTTGCTGTCTTTTAATATTTCTCTCAACCTCTAAAAGTGCACTTTGCCTTTGTTCCTGAAAATAAAAATTTTCATTCTTTATATATTAATTTTGAAAGTATAAAATAATGATAGAAATATGAAATTGTAATCTGATATTAATGATGAAATATGAAATTCAAACCAATATATCACACCAATGATAATTAGCGAAAAAAAAAAACCAACAAAACCGTGCTTCAGAAATATATTTTCTTCTCAAACTAAGGAAAAAGTGATTAAAGCATTCCACTTTTTAAAAACATGCCTTTGCTTTTTCTAGTAGAAATAATGTTGCCTAAAAACAAAAAAATAATGGATTAGAAAAACTCGGTTGCAAGGCATACCAAAAAATGATTGATCTTATTTGTAATTATTTGAAATTTTCAACCTGAGTATCGTTGTCCTTATTTTGATACAATGTTCTAACTTCTTCTTTATGAATATCGTTTATTTTTTCAGTCTCTTCAATGGTTTCCTCTGGGTTATATTCGATGCCACATTCTCGCGATAAAAATGCTATGATTACAATCACGCCTCCAGTGAGAATATCCTTTGGTGGGTAGGAAAGATTCAGACCTTCGATTTCTAATTGAGTTACTTTTTGTGCGTAACCTAGAGACTTTGGTAGGCATTTTATGGCTTTATTATGGCTAAGGTTTAGATTTGTGAGCTTCTTCAGTTGTCCAATTGTCTCGGGTAATTGTTTCAAATTATTTTTCGAGACATTTAGAACACTCAAGTTTTTCAAATGCACTATTTCGTTTGGCAGTTTTCGAATATTGTTCTCTTGAAGATACAATTCCTGAAGAAAATAATCAGTTAACTTTGTGCAAGAAGTTGTAAAGTAAATGGATCATTTGCGATATTTTATTTTTTACATTCTCATCAGAGAGAATGTATTAGATTTTTATTATTAATTTGATAGATAATTTACCTCAAGTGAAACGAGAAATCCTATATCAGAAGGCAAATTGCTCAGTTCATTTGAACTTAGATTTAAAACAGTAAGAAGGGAAAGATCACTTAAGGCACCTCCACTTGAGAGTGAACTTAACTTATTACTGTTCATCAAGAGTGTTTTTTTTCGAAACACCTTGCATAGGGAGTAAATCCCAGATGGTACCTGTTTTAGAGCACATTCCGAAATGTCAAATACTGGCTCAGGATTCTCTCTTGCCTGAAAATAAATTCAATTGTTTATTTATAAATCAATTATTAACAAGAAAAATAATTTCATAGAAAAATTTGACATTTAATTCATCCTTCAGTGACAACTTAACTTGATCTACAAAATTTGATTAGACTGATAAATAAATTTTTTTTTATTAAAAAAGTGCTGGTTTCATTTTAAAATACATTAAAAACTTTTATCAATATATGTATTTATAAATATGAACTTTACTCGACTACAATTGTAACAACAGAAGACAATATCATACATCACAGTATTAATGACAAATTTTTATGGGAAAATAGTCTATTTTTTTCAATTATTACTTTAATCATTCTTACCAAATATAATTTATGTTCCAGACGAGCTTTAAAGTCGACGTAAGTCATACTCCCTCGTTTCTTCGACAAAGGCATTGTTGTGTACTTGTCATGACAGCGAAAAACTGTGGGAATTCCAAAACATGACGTGTCACCTCGCCATTATCATTTGAACAACCCGTGGATCTGAAATCGTAAAAATTGAATGGGGATCTTTTTTCATGCGTAAAAATCAAAAACTGACTGAAATTGACTGACTTTTACAACTGGTAAATACTCATTCACATCATATAATCATAGATTGAATCTAACGAAGAGTGCAAACTCGTTCCAAACGACAAAGTATGAAACTATTCTGTGTCTGCTATCTGTTAGGCTTCGTGGATAAGCCAGGAAATTCGATCGATCAGAATATTTCACTTTTAGTCATGAAATTTCATACTTTCCTTCTTTTATTTTTTTTTTAATTTCGAAGCCGGCACTTGTTTTAAAATCAAATCAATTTTAATCATTTTAACATCTTGAGTCTAATCAAATTTTATTAAGGTAAATTGATTTAAATCAACTTTACTAGGTGTGAAAATAAAAAAAGGGATAAACTACCTAGTAAAAATAAAGTAAAAATTTATTTAAAAAATAAATTATTAAATATAATAATTGAAGATTAAATAAAAATGCTATACGTATTAATAAAATATATTAACAACAATTCAACTATTTATTGAGCAATAGTATGTTACAAAACAAGTCATTGGAAACACTTTACAAATAATAAGAGTGCTATCGTAACAACTTTTTCAGTAAATCAATAGAAAACTGTTGGCAAATTTACCTGGGCGTTTGAGAGTACATTTGAGTACAATTCGAGTTAAAAGTGTACATTGGTTATTTTAGAATCTAATCTACAATATCTACAATCCTAAGTTCAGAGATTTCATATCTTCAAATTTAATTTTCACTTTTAATCCTAATCCTACATTAATAAAAAAAATAGGCAGTTGGTTGCAATTGAATCTCGACCATATCGAGCTTAATTCAGTTATATATTCAGAAAGGCAATGAAGATCCTTTTCACATTTATAATGTTGCTTACATTAATCAAATAGGTACACTCTTCTACTTAATTCTCTGTATAATTCTTTTAAATCCATTACTACATACATATAATGATAATAAATTCTATAAATTAAGTTCCAAATCTTTGGAAATAATAATAATAATAATAATAATAATAATATCTTTGTTAATAATTTCTCTTTTTCATCTCTTCTTTTATATTTTTCTAAACTCTCTTCCTAAAATACTTCTTCTCGAAAATAAACTTTTGTGCTCTAAGTCTAATTTTATTGCTTAAACATTTGATTTGGACTTTTGATTTATCGAGGTAATTATATGTTGATTTGAGAGAGAGCGGTTCTCAACAATTTTGAGACATTTCCTTTTGGCGTAATCGATATTCGGTTGGTGTCAGCATTCCCCTGAAAAAAAAAGAATTTTATTTTTTTATTTTTGAAAAATATTCTTTCTAGACAATATAAACTTTCAAATATTGTTTTTAAAAAATTTTTTTAAGTAGAATTCTTTGAAAATTAGAAATACAAGTCATCAGAATTTAGGTGTTGACTTTTTTCTATATATTAAAAATTTGTCTATTCACTTCTAAACTTTTTTTTCTGATTTGTTCATCATTTATTCCGCAATATTGAATACTTCAACAAACCTTAATACTGTATCGAATGAAACAAAAACTCCTTTGTCACACATCCGACGATAAAGATGCCAGCATTCTTTTTCCTTAGCAGTTTGAAAAGGTGGTTCTGTAGAAATCTCAGTTGTTGTAGAAACCTCTGTTGTTGAAGTTAAATTGTTTATAGATACCTAATAAACAATTATCAGTTGTGATGAAATAATTAAATTTAAATTTTCATAAATAATTACATAATTAAACTTATGCCTACCTTCACTGGATTTTCTGGTAAAATAATAGAAGACTGTTGTGAAATTTCATTTTGCGAATTTCTTACTTGAAAACTCGATTCAATCCTCTCTGTCATAACTGTTTCACTACAAAAAGAACGATTTAGCAATTAATCAATTCAAATTTTGATCATTTAATGCGTATTTTATTATAAATTGTACATATTAGCTCTGGTAATTTGGCTTACTCAATTATGTAAATTTATTTAGATATCTGCGTGACCGAGTTTTTTATTTGAATATCGATTTCTTTTATAAAAGAGGAATAAAAACGATACAAAATTTACATTTCATCGAAGTAGTTCGTGGCTCTTGTAGGAGATGAATGATTCTATTTATTTTCTACCTACTTGAGCCCTCTTAAAAAAATCAATACTCAATTACCAGAGAAAGATTAATGATGTCACGTAAATATGAATCACGTGACAGGGGCCTCAAAGGTACGATGAAGTGCATGTCTAAACCTTAATCATTTCGCCAAGGTCACGGAGCAACAAAATTTGACGAACTGTCTCGTTTGAATTCAACCAAGTTCTTATGGTTTAATTATCGAGGGCGTGAAGAACTTTACTTTCGATTTTGCCAACTTTATTCATAGGAACTTTATTCAACTGAATGGCTCGTAACTATAGTGAGGTGATCATTGAAGCAAAAGCTTTCCTTGTAATTCACAAAATACCTAACTTGGACAAATTATTGTTTGCTGAATCAACTCCTCTGAAATTTTCGGTGATGTTATTCAGACTTAAATTATATCTACTTTATATTTCAGCTTCATTTTATGACCGAATTATTGAAACTAAAAATTTAAATTTTATCGAACGCAAGGCAGTCACGTTTTCTTTATTATTTTTTTCCATATCATAAATTCTGAAGCAATCGAAGTCAATCTGCATGTTCAGAGATTTGTGAGATTGTGGCCCTGAGAGAATAATGTATGTTTCAGTTCAGTTTCAGTTTTCTTCATTTCTTGTTGACCTTCACTAAATAGTAGATTTGCGTGGAGATTTATTTCAAATTTTTTTCAGAAATTTTATTATTATTCCAGAAATAGAATTGCAATCTCTATTTCTTTTCTTATTATTTTAATTTGAAAATAAACTTAATATTCACCTAGGTTTTGGAAGAGTACTTCGAGTGCGTAGAAGTTTTCGTTTTTTATCCCTGAGATCGCCAATTGGCACAGCCAGACATCGTTTTTCGCGATCAGTTAATGGAATATTTGTCGGTTCACTTTCTTGCGTGAATAGAGGAAGCGGGGGCACTAACTTAGCAACTTCTGTTCTCCAGGTCGTCGTCTCTTCCGGCGTTGAAGGTCTACTATTTCCTCGACTTACCAATGTATATCGAGTCAAAAATATTTTTTTCTCTTCCTTCGCTGCTTCCACTTTTGGCGGTGAATCATCGTCAAAAGAATCTTGCTGAAAAGAAACTGAAAAGGAAAAATTAACTTTTTTAAATCCCTTTCTTGATTAGAATAAAATTGATTAAATTTTTATTAATTGTTTAAAATGTTTTTGATGAACTATACAGATGTAAATTGAGATTCTTGGATTTGTAAGTTTTTAGAAATTAAAAGGAAGTTATATATTTTAAGATGAAGACAAATTTGTAGTTGGAAGTAAGTTACAGGGTATTAGGGCGAGACCTATATTTCGAATTATTTCTTATATATGTATATCTTTTTTATGATATGAGTCGAACATCGATTGTTTTGAATATATAGGCTTCTAGCAAATATCATGATTCCTTGAATCTCTGTACCTTGACTCTCTTTTACCAAATGACTACAATTACTCGAAGTTGGTTTCAGGGACACTAAAGTTGAGATCAGGTTAATGGTGCTCCGAGCAGCGACTCCAATCCGATTTTCCTTCCCCAAATACAAATAACCAAATAGTCGCAGTTCATGTTTGTAATTATCTTAAGACTATTAAATCTTTGGTGGAATCTCTCTTATTGACATAACAATTTAACTAATTAATTCCTGAAGAGAAGTATCCATGAATTTTATTGTCAAAACAATAAAGAAGAAAAAGGAAACAAATAGAAATCTAAAGTAATTGAAAATTAAGGTTGTAATTAGTATTAGATTATTAAAGCAGTTTCAGTATTTGATATAGTTATACTGATATTGGCCCACTGACTGTTTACTAAAAAGTAGGCCAGGTGAATCGTCATCGATTTTGTCTACCTAGAGAATAAGTCTATTGACTATTTCTTATATCTATTCTTTCAACCCGTCCTTCCTGATAAGAATAACTGCTAGAGAAAATAGAATTCAATTTGTTTTCTTATTATCCTCCCCCCCTGCTTTATGTATTTCGACGTCAAGTGCTTTCCTTTTCCACTCTTCTAAATATTATTTTGAACTGATTGCTGATTTCAATTTAAGAATTTATTTTTAATAAAATCATCTCATTGGACTTAAATTTCAAAGTCTTTCAAGTTCAAATTCCTCTTGGAAGTTATTGAATTCAAACTCAAGGATCTTTCAAGGAAACGTTTTGGATATTCGAAAAAAATATTAATTTCTTCCTTTCCTCAATAATTAAAAATTACCAACCTTTCGAATATGAAAACCTTTGAATTTGAAACAACCACTTAAATCTGAAATATGAATTAATATGAAGAATAATTTTTCAGAATCAACCAACCAACTCACCAGACTTAATAGGTCTCCGATTATTCGGAATGGCAGGATTGGCAGACGACTTGATGATTGGCGTGGTGGGTAACTTGTTCCTCAACTGGTGAATCAATTTATCATCCCTGAGAGAATTTTCTTCAATATCGCTGTCACTCTCAGCCGAGCTGACCAGAGAAACCATAGTGACAACATCTGTTATCCGACTTTCAAAAGTCAACCTACTTCCTCTACCACGAGGTCTCTCCTGGCTATCATTATCTCCATCCTTAGATCCAATTGCAAATCCCCGTCTTTTACCGCTCTTCGTTCGCCTCTTTATAGGTGCTGATTTTATCGGTCGATGGGAAATGGCACTCTTTATACGAGGGTCGTTATCGCTAGTTACTACCCTCATGGTATCTTTCCTTTCGTGCAACTTCAATTCCACCTTATCGGAAAATTCATTCTTGATTGCAGGTGCATCTATCACAATGTTAACTTGAGTCCTACTTGATGAAACACTCATTGCCCGACGAATCGGAGGAGCTGAACTCGTTCTTCTAAATTTTGGCTCGTTCGAAGTTGTCATCTTATCTGCCACTTTCAAGGTCATTGTCTTTTCAATTATGGGTCCAACGAAGGCCTTGTTGAGTCCGCTTTGGAAGCCAGCTCGTTTTGATTTTGCTGAAGAAACTGAATCTGAGTCCTCTTTGGTATAGTTTGATATTTTTGGAATTGGAACTTCTTCGGTTGTGTTACTCCAATCAATATTGATGCAGGATTTCTTCTTCTCAGTTGCTACCAGTTCTTCAGCAGTTTCCTTTCCTTCGATCTCCGTGACATCCTTGGAATCGCCGTCCAAGACCTGAGAAGTAGATTTTTGATAATTAGATGAGTGATTATCTAAGTCTTCCTTGGATTTTAGAAAAGATTTCTCAAAATTATCAAAGTTTAGATCATCTGCCATCCGTTGTTCATCCGCTTCTTCTTCCTCATTTTGAATATCTAATTCAACTTCACTTAAATTAAATTCTATTTGAGATTCATTTTTGACTTTTAGAGTAGATTGATTATTTTTAGAATTTTCAAAAGCAGCGGTGTTATTAGGATCAGGGTTCTCTACTTTCTGAAGGTCTTGACGTCTTTTATCAAGGTGTCTTGGAAGAGGAGTGGGCGGAGTTGTGACAATCGTAGAAGTTGAAAGCTGCGAATCAGATCGTTCCTCGACAGTATTGTGAGCCAGGAATATATCAATATTCGGTTTATTTTCCTCTCTCTGTTTCCAAGCGAGTCTCAGTCTCTCAGCAAGTTCTTGACGAGAATAGAGGATTGTGGCTTTTTCTGTAATTGAAGGTCTGGAAGAGTTTTTCAAGTTCTTGGCAGTTGGTGGTCTTGATTTTCCAGGAATCTGTCGAGCGACAATTTCGACCTGATCTTCGGATTTTGATTTTTGGTCGCCCCATGCGATTCGAATTTTCGGACGATCGATGTCAGGTTTTGGACTTTCACCAAATCTTGAGCGGATAGGATTTGAGTAAATTTGTAGAGGCTTTTCCTCGTCGGCGGATCTCTGGCGACGGATTTGTTGACGTCGTGGAGGTTGTTGAAGTGAATGTTGCCTTAAGGGACCAGAAGATCTCCGGGGTGCAGACATTTTTTTAAGTTCGTTAGTTCCTCCTTGGAAGAATTTTGTACCTCGATCTCGAAACTACATCCTATGATGTCATAGAGAAAATTTGTAAATAAAAAAATTCGTTTTTCAAATTTAGTATTTCTGGGGAAATAAGAAACTTCATTATGTTTTTGAATTTTATAATATATTCGTTATAATAATAGTTGAGAAGAGTTGGTAGCAATCGAAGAAGTTAGGTAATTGAAAAAGAGAATGAAACAATAATTTGAAAATACAACAAAGAATCACGAAAGGTAGTAATAAAAATCAGGACGTAAAATCAATATTATTGTAAAATTATGATAATTTAAAAACTTATTGGTAAACTATTTTTTTTAAATTCTGGAAATCATTTTTTAAAGAAAGAAACAAATTTTTGTTAACAAGACCAATTAATGTGATATTTGGTGAAAAGGCCGTGAGAATGTTAGATTGTTAGTTGAGTGAAGAATCCCTCTAATTGTTCCACGAACACTCATGTATCCAGTTAACTTGAAACTACCTTCTGTAAAAGTTTTCTGAGAATGGAGAAAGTTGTTGGTATGACTCAGTTGGCACTCACTAAAGGGGTGAATTCGTCGACCCCGAGGCATGTCACGAGATGGTGGTGAACCGGGAAACTGAGTTCGCGATAAATTTCACAGCCCCTTTATTCAAAACACGCGAGTAAACAAGTTAAACGAACGGCTTTTAAGAAAAATGTACAATCATAAAGATTAAGGCTCTGGAAACAATATTTTACTTTTATGGTCAACAATCTAGAGCAAACATTATATTCAGAATTATTTCGATTATCAAACTGAAAAGACTCTCGAAACATTAAAAACATTCTTTGTATAGAAATATATACGATAATTTAATTTACTATTTTTTTTTCTGTTTCAGATTGTAAGTATCAAAAAGGGACAAAGGAAATAAAATTGAAGTTCAAGAACTGCTACGAAATTCTAAAAAATATATGATCTTTTAAATCTGCGAAAGAATCTTTTTGGAATTGAGAGGATCCGGTCATATTACTGTCAAGTAAAGTTTGAAAGACCCTTTCTTCAAATCAAAAGGTTCTAATAAAATCTTTATATAAATCTGAAAGTTAAAGATACACTCAACATTTGTGTTAAAACTCAAAAATTAGAAAAAAAAACTCTTTCAAATACATAATTAAAAAGTTATTTTCTTATAATAAGAAAGATGTGATAAAATCTGAACCTAAAGAGTCTCACCTGATTGTTTGTGACTTGAGACCTCCAGTAGTGGATCATGAAGATGAGATCAGCCGGTGAATGGATTCTCAGTAGATATATGCATTCAGTCTGAGCCGGCGTAAGTGGCGAACGCCGACTGACTGACTTCCAACCCTTCGAACTCTGACTGACTAGACACCATCCATTGCCCTCTTCCATAAGCACTGCCACTACCATTGTGATACCAACACAGGGGTACCAGTTACAGTCGTTTCCACCCCTAAGACCACTTTTCTTCTACTTTGTTACACCCTCTACTATTTCTCTATATTCACAACTACTTCGAAGCCACTTCCACATTGAGAGTTCAATACTTAGATGTGTTTAGCTTCTCTCATCAATAGTCTACCACCAAGATAGTTCACCACAACGATCACAAACGGTACCTCGAACTCAACTCAGCTCTCAGTAGTCACCTGTTATTGATCAAAACTTTGCCTATCATCTGACAGCTTGTTGTCCGGAGTTACCATGGCATCGGCAACGCCGATCATTCAAATCGCTGCCCAGCACCCCTGAAAACTTTAAATAGGAAACTTTTAACTTGGCCAACTTTACACGTGGCTCGACCATCCTAGAGAACAATACGATTCTATTGGATAGGGTACCTCCTTAATTGGCAGAGTTATCTGATAGAACATACAACCTAGAACACGATTTTTAGGGGAGAGATATGAAAATGCCTGTCAGTCTATCAAGAACTTTCGACTTTTAGGACCAATGTTCTTGCCAATATTTCGGATGGTCTTATTAAAAATGGTATCAGGTTGAGATTTTTCATAAGAAATTTCTTTAAAGCTAAACATTTTTGTAGAGGATTATTTATTTTTGATCAAGACTAATCCTGAAATCTGGATGATTTTATGGTTTTAATCCTAAAGGATTTAGCATTTTTTCCAAAATTATTACTCCTTAATTAATTCCTAATATACTTCCAATTTTACTTTTTAATTTCTAGTTTATAAGAATAAAAAATTAGAACTATAATAGTTAAATAATCTTGCTTCCAGAATATTATCCCTAAATTTTAGAGAATATTTTGATAACTAGTTATTTTTAAAATTGTAGATATCAAAATGTCTGAGAAGAAGAATTGGTCAGAAGTGATAAACGAGTTAGATTCTGACTTCAAAATATCCTTGAAAACAAAATGCTCCTTCTATAAAAATAAACATGAACTCATATTTACAGTAATTTTTATAAAATATTTAAAATAACTCAATAGAAATGTAATTTTTTGCGCAATTTTTCTTAACATTTTCTACACAAAGACTTTGAAAATGGAGATCATATTCTTCTGGTGGAAAAGTTACACAAGATATTTGATGAGTGTTTGACACTTTGTCCAATTGATGATCTTGATACACGTATTTATTCTGTGTATCTCTCAGAAGCTAGTCAGATGATTACCCAGGTAATTATTATTAATATTTAAAAAATATAATGTAATTTTTCGCTTTTCATCACAACTTTTATAATTTAGATTAATACTGAGAACAAAATTTCTTTAATTAAATCTTGCCTTTTGCTTACAGTTAATTTCAGAGATCAACAAAAAACTTTCCGGAAAGCGAATAAATGAAGCTGAGATAAAAAACAAATTAAGAATCTGTGAAAATGTTTTAGGATGCTGGAATAAGTGTTTAAAGCACTTGAAAGATTTACAGAATGTTTCAGTTTCTAAAATAAATTCTCTTCCTAATCTTCTCTTCAATGTTGTGAAAAGCGTTTTGGCTCATTGTAAAATGAGGTAAAATGTTTTATCATTTTATTTAGAAATATATTTGGCTATGAAAGGGTAAGTATTTTATTTAAAAATGAAATAATATTATCCAGCTTTTAAATTTGTTTAGTGAAGTAAATTACGGAGATATTATGAAGGATGTCTCGGAAGAAATAACTCTTCTTTTTCGAAAATCAAACGAAATTATGAATCTCTTCCTCACACTTGTAGATTCTGTTATAATATTCGAAGTGGATCAGAATTCAGAATTAAATATCTTGACTACAAGTAAAAATAATTGTTTCTAAAAAAGTTTAGTTTGCCTAGATTTTATATGGATTTAATTTTTAACAAAATTTTTTTCATTCTCTGTCATCAATTAGTTGTCAATGAAATTGGTGACACGGCAGCATTAGTGAATTGTCTAGATTTAAAATCTCTAGCCGAAATGTGGAAAAAGTTTGGAAGATTGGCTACTACTTATAGTGAAAAAATAAAATCCAATTCACCAGAATGTGTTACTCAACATTTTGTTTCTTTGGAGGAGGATATCATGTCCCTTATTTTTTCAGCTGTAAAGGTATTAAACGTTCAAGTAAATCAACTAAAAATTTTCATATTATCAATGTTACCACTATTTTATATTATAATTTTCTTCCAGGGAAATCAGCAAAAAGTGAACGAAAGAAATATATTGTGTGGAAAAATGTTGTTCAAAATTTTAAATAAATTGTGGAATACTTATCTTCTTGTTTTACCAGATGAAATTGTAAATTCTGGTGTAAAATTGCTTGTACAAATGTACAGGTATATAAATCAAATTTAATTAATTAATAGTGTAATAATTCAATAATTTATTTGTAAATAATTATTAAACTAATATTATTATTTATAATTTAGATACTCTCCACCCTGTTTAATTGCAACAAAAGTGAATCCTACAATGGTAAAATTTATCGATATTAATATATCGATGGAATTAGATAATTTCTTGAATACAATTTTCCAATGTGACCAATTTTTCAAGGTTTGAGCATAACAGATTATTAAATAATACAAGGGTTAGAGTAGATATAAATTTTACTGGTAAAACAATTTTTAAATTATTTCAATTGTTACAGGCATTTTTTGAATTTCGAAAACGAGAAGACGCTGATCCTATTGGTTATCATTTATTGACGTTGAGTCTATTAAAAAAATTATTGAAATTGTCCTACAAAATTCAGAGCATGTGGATAATTGGCGAGCTTTCAATTCTCGACGTTGCTCTTGCTAATATCGATTTGTGTGAGTTATACAGAAAAAATTTCAAGTAAAAATATTTACTATTTAAAAGAATCGTTAATAAAAAAATATTTAAAATATGGTAATGAAAACAAAGATCAATTTTTTTAAACTCAATCTTTTAACGATTTGTTATACTGATTAATATTTACTATGTCGATCTAAATTTTTTTTTAAAGTGCAACTAGAGATTTGTTTGGGAAAACTACAGCTCCAAGTATCTCGAAATCTTGGAGAGACTTCGAAATCGATGACAATTTATGAAGAGACTTTTCTCATGGTTTGGGGTTTAATTTGTCAAGTTCCTGCTTCTGATTTTGGTACGATAGAAAATCTATTAGCGAAGCATTTAATGAGTGGAAATTTTTGGAGTTCTCTTCTGTCGACTGATATTTGGTGTATGATTGCTAGGTAGGATTTTGTTTTTATTTTTTATTAAAATAAAAGATTGCAAGTATTTCCGTCAATAATTGGATACCAAAATTTATTCTTATAGAGTAGGTTCTTCGCAACTGTGCTACGACCACTTGAAATATTTTCTAGAGGTTCATGAGAAGCTCGCAGAACGAGAAAACAGCTTGGAAGTTTTGATCCTTTCTTCCCTAATAAGTAGACTTTACAAATTGCTTTCCGATAAAAAAAAGGACTTTTTAGTAGAAGATATTAAAAATAAAGATCCAGATTTCTGGAAACCTCTTTCCCGTGTACTGACAAAAAAGGGAAAATCTATTTTGCGAAACCGAATAACAGAGGATGGTAACGTCACAACAGCTTTCGAAAATCTTAATGAGAAACCTTCTGTAAAGAATTTTATATGTCTTGTAAGTAATTTGTTAAAATGCATAGTTGATTATCAATTAGTTTTGAGTTTTATTTTTGCCCATTTTTTTTCTAGACTTCATTGTTGAAGATGATTGGAGTTTGTTCCATGGAACAAGACAAGGAAACTATGAAAACTCTGAGCAACATTTGGAATTCAATAGCTGAAGAGATCGAAAATTGCGAAGGAATTTATTTAATTCTTGTTTCTGAATTGATGATGGCACTATTTCACTGTGAATGTCCTGTTAAGGAAAGCTTTGACGATGGAACTCTATCTTCGGTATTTATTTTTTGGCTCTTATATAACGTTATGTTAAAATTCTGAAGATAGAATATTTAAATTTAATTTATATAAATCAATACTTTCTATACTTCAGTTTCCTTGAGATTTTTTACACCCAATAATCGTGTTTACAGATTCTGAAGTCCATAACGTCATTGATACTGTACGTACCTCCATTTATACGCGTAAAATTGGTGCATTGGCTAAAAAATATAGCCGTACAAATTACAAGTGTGAGATCAGACCTCGTATCTTCAATGTCTGAACTTTATGCTCAACTTTTGGAAGACAAAGCTCCTTGGGTTCGTCAAGAAGCATTTGAAAGTTTCGATTACTTTACTCATAATAGTGATAATGAGGACCTTGTAACGCGGGTGGTACAAGTTATAGTCGGCAAGTCGACGTTATCGGATTCTATAACTGCTTATATAGCAAATACCCCTTACTATAAACTTTCCGGATTCCCCACTACTGATGCATTCCTCCGACAATTAATCGGGAGTCCTCGAGTATCTCGACCCCAGCACACATGCTATGAAGTGAATGAAAGAGAAGAGAAATTATTCAAATTAGATGAAACTTTGCCGAAATCAAGTTCAAGGCTTGATCAAAAAGTTGAAAAAGTCTGTAATGATCTGGAAGAGATTCTAAACTGCAAAAACAAAATCAGCCAAGAATATTTGGATAAGTTGAGGGTGGCAATGTTAAAGATTCTTGATCAGCGTTAAAATAGTTTTTTTTTTAAATTTTAGTGATTATATTAGCTTATCTCCTTTTCGTAAATTTTCAATTAACTTATGGAACTTGTAGAGCTGAACTTCGTTGCGAAAATCGAAAAACTTCACTGTTAATAAAAGTTAAATTATTTTTATATGGAAACCAGAGTTTTTTTTTCCTTTTTTTACTTTGATTGATTTTTAAAATGAAATTTTTTAAATAAGAAATTGCATTCGTTCATTTGAACGGTCAAACCTTCTGGTAGATAGAATATCTGAGATATGTATATCTATAGTTGCTTCCTTTACTTCGTTAAAAGCGAGTAGTTGGACGTACATCACATCAATTTTTAAATAAATTTTATTTAAATATGGAAAGGATTTTGAATTTTTGGAAGATATAATTTTTTGCAAATCTAGTAAATATAATTTGTGATATAGCAATATTTTTCAGCGATTATTTTGTAATACTAAAAAAATTGACACCCGATAGATAGAAATAATGTAGAAATGTAATTCTTCACTAACCCACAGACAACCACAGACTTGGACAGAGTTTAGTCAGTTATTTCTATATGCCAGATATTTTGTAACAAAATTATTTAACTAATTATACATTATGTTTTTCTTACTCTACGAGTAGTTTTTTCAACAACTGCATTTTACAGGCTTATAAAGATGCTTTTTTAAATTTATTATCCGTTTAAAGAACTTTGGTATATTTACTCATTAGTTTTTCGATTTTTAACAGATAATGAAAATATTGTTACCGATTATGCAAAGCAAAGATAAGACTTTCTATTGCAATTATAATTCGATAATGTATGGCGGCTCTTATTATAAGGGAACAAAAATTGAAGAGCAGGATGAGTACGACTTAAACTTAATAATAAATATTAAAAAAACGCCTTTGCAGGTAAAATTAATTTTTAATTACATACTTTAAGAAATCAGTAATAATACTCAAGTTTAAATCAATTTTAATCAATCATATTTTAATACTCTTCTACAGCTTGAAATGGTCCAAACTAAACCTGGCTATGTAAAAATAAAAGTGACAAATTATCGAAAAAATTTATTGAAAAATGATTATGGGTAAGTAAAAATTATATCATTTAGTAAAAACATATTGCTTAATCAATTATATATTTTTTTAAGAAACATTTATTTACTTTATTATTTATTTGTCTCTACTTTATATAGATCCGAATTTGATAACATTATAAATGAAGACGGTTACTTGGATCAGAATAAATTTCGGTCATGGTTGGAGTCAGTTTTGAACAAAACGATAAGCAGTTTACCTCTAGCAACTCCACATCAAATTGGACAGTAAGCAGACATTTTAATTTCAGATAAATTTTTTGTACTTAGTCATTTTTTATATATTCGATTACAGATCTAGAAAAAGGACAGTGGGCCAGCACAAAATTTGATTGTGAAAATCACACTGAAAAATCTTGATAACATTATTAATGAAAAAATTATTAATGTAGACATAGTCGGATGCGTAAAATTTTCTTTTGATAAGTCACTTCAAGGATTCAACTGTCCCAGTGGGGTAAAAATGCTACATATTATTATTCTTTCATACTTGTTAAAAGTATAAAAACTAGGAATTCGAAGAATATTTTGCAGCGGATTAGACTCTTAGATATTTATAGAATCCTCAAATAAAACTGATGTTAATCAAGTACCTATAATTTTATTTTAAAGAATTGTCTGGCAATTCCAAAACCTTTGCCTGATGTTAGTGACGGAAATCTATTGTGGCGTCTTTGCTTTTATGAACAAGAGAAAGATCTTTTAGTATCAAGACGCAAATTAAAACCTGTACTAAGACTTTTAAAGGTGCACAATATTGAATTACATAATATTTATTTCAAATTTAGGACCAGTTAAGTCCTTTTACCTTATACTTTTGTCTTAATGTTTCAGAAACTGAGAAATACTCAGGAATTTTATTGAAACTGTATTTCTACATGAAATTAAATCTTAAGAGGAATCTTTTTGGAATGATTATCCATTAACATGTATATTTATGCACGTGTGTAAAATCAAAATTTAATATTTTAATTTAATTTCGCAAAATATTAATTTTAATTTTCATTATTTATAATTTTGAGAAGAAAAACGATTTTAAGAAAAGAAATTGTTTTTCAGATGTTGATAAAACTTCAGAAAGCGGTATACAATCATACAATTCCATTTTTCTGGTGCAAGAAAATGAATTTATTGAATAAAATTTCACGAGAAACGACGAAAAATATTGCTTATAGACTCCAGAAGATTATAAATAACATCAACTTGAGGATTGACAGTGATCCTCTCATAACTGCATGTTTCATTTGTAAGTATATATTATAATATTGTAAAATTAGCTAATTCTTTAATCCTCTAATATTTATTATAAAAGTGAACTTCCCTTTTCAGCAAATGAAGAAGAATTGGAAGACTTGAGCACCTAATACAATTAATTATAAAACGGAGGACTTTAAAGTTGGTATGAGAGACAATACCAATATAATCCATATAACCCATTCACAACAAAAAACAAAGGAGCGTCTGTGTTCAAATATGAATCTCCAGTAATAATGAAGACGCTCATTTTTACAAGTAGTTTTTTAAAAGTCATTATGTATTTTATATTAATATAAAGTTTTTCAATTTTACTTGATTAATGTTGTTTTATTTAATTATTCCACTGCCTTCCTTTTCTAAAGATCCTAAAATTTATTGAGATCTTTACTGTAAATAAAAATATCAAGAATTTCTTCTTGTGTTGTGACGAAATAACGACACAGGAAAGCATTAATGTTTTTCGATAACATTTATTCAACTAAATAGGAACTATCAGACTTGGTACTGTTAAATGTTATTTTTTTTGAAAATGTACAGATCTTATATATAGATACATTTTTTTAGGATTATTAGACTCTTGAATTTTATCCACTTCAGATTTTTATCAACATTATAAATTCATATATAGATTAGATAAATGTCTGACACTGATACAATAAACAATGTAACGTGATAGTGACGTGTATTTTGCAATGTTTTGATGTTTTGTGTCATTAAAGAAAGTAAAAAAAATATATCATACAAAATTATGGAATATTATATGGATAAAATTATCATTTTTATGAATGTCCTTTATGTTTCCGTTCTAACTTCGTAGAAACCACCGTTATACTTAAGATATGTTTATATGTAAAAGCTCTATCTGTTCAATGTACACATTATCTGTAAAAATTGTATGTGTGTTGAATTTCAGAAAAAGAACTGACGACCATTTCGCTTTCTGAAGTCACAGAGACGAATTCATTGATTTATCAAAGTAAGATTACAAATTTATTATATATTATATTAATTTACATTATATTTTATTTGATTAATTAAATCAAGCATTTTACTTTTATTATAATTTAAAATTATAATTTTTTGCAGATGGCTTTATCATTAAAATGTCAAGAATATAAGGATCGGAGATTTTTTGATGATACCATTATTAATCGGATTAATAAATTTGTTACTTTAAATGAAGACGAGAAAAAATTGAATACTGCACATTTAGAAAAGGTACTTTTTTCGTTGGTGACTTAGGGAGTTTTCTGAAAATTAAATTACTTATTATAATTAACATAGGTAATCAAGGTGGGCTTGATACCTTTAATGAAAAAAGAAGATAGTCTTTTTGAAAAAAGGTACAGATCCATAATATACGGAGGATCTTATTATAAACAAACAAAAATAGATAAGCCTGAAGAATACGATCTCGATATAATTATTAGTCTGCCTTGGAGGGAAAATACTTTGAAGGTAAATTTTGCTTTTAATTTTCTTTAAAATTTGAAAATGGATAATGATTCTGAAATATACTTAAACAGTACATTTCTTTTAGTTTGAAACTCCCCATAACAAACCTGGTTTTGTCAAGATACAGTTAACCGAGAACAGCAAAATGGCCAATTGGGATATTTATAAGTAGATATGAAAATCTCTCAATACTTTCATTTTTCTAAAAATATATACTTTCCATTTTTCTACTGGAAAGTTGAATTTTACTCTTAGTATATTTATTTATATATAAGAATAATTACTTTAATTCTGATTTTCAGTAAAACATTGTCAAAAATAATTGATTCAAGAAACTACGTTGATCAAAACAAATTTCGAGAATGGACGGAAAGTCTTATTACAAGAGTATTAAATTCTTTACCAAAAGATCCTACTTTTTGTAAAAATGGTCGAATACTTAATGTCGATGGTACAACCTATAGGGTGAGATTTCTAATTTTAATAATTTAGAAATTTAATATATAAATGAATTAAATTAATTAAAATGAATTGATTTCTCATTATAGATTTCTACTAAAAAAAGTGGACCAGCATTCACATTTATGATAAAGGTTCCAGAAGGCCACGTAATCGATGTGGATTTAGTGGCTTGTTTAGAATTTTCAATTCCTCCCCCAAAACGATACAAGGGCTTTAAAGACGAAAAGGTATTATTTATATTATATTTATTATTGAAATATTTATTCTCCAAGACAATTATCCAAAATAAAGAAATATAATATCACGTTTATTTTTCCTTGAAGTTTGGAAGAATTTCACTGATCAAATTTTATTTTATTGT
This sequence comes from Synergus japonicus, assembly GCA_900474275.1. Classification (NCBI taxonomy): domain Eukaryota; kingdom Metazoa; phylum Arthropoda; class Insecta; order Hymenoptera; family Cynipidae; genus Synergus; species Synergus japonicus. Next base: position 98,184 of record UCOH01012162.1, read on the forward strand.
AGAAATCATGGTTGGCTATTCCAAAACCCATCACAGCAACAGACGGAAATTTAATGTGGAGATTATGCTTTTATCAACACGAAAGAGATCGATTGAAGGGACCTATGAAAACTATTATTAGATTATTAAAGGTAGATAAGGTTTACAAATTAACAATGTTAATATTTGCATTTTAATATTTTTTCTTTTTCAGAAATTAAGAGATACTCAAAATTGGAAGAATTTTGCAAGCTACTATATTGAAACTTTAGCTCTTCATGAGTTGGAATCTCATAATTTAACTTTAGGACAATCACCACTAACTTGTCTATTCATGCATGTAAGTAATTATTTTTTAAATAAGTTTTCTTTAATAATTGATGAGTAAATATTTTGTCTTTTAGATGTTGAAACGACTACGTGATGCAGCTGATCTACATTCAATCCCATTTTTTTGGTGTAAGGAGATGAATCTATTGGATAAAATGTCTAAAATAGAAGTGTTCAATATTGCTTCTCGACTAAAACATATTGTTTCCAAAATTGAAAATTCCATAGAATCAGATCCTTACATTATAGCTAGTTTTGTTTGTAAGTAGTTTCAAATTCTTTCAATAGATATTTGAAAAATTTATTTAAAACTTTCATATAACTAAGAGTAAAAAGGTCTTAAAAATGATCTTTTCTTTTTGTAAAATTTCGAACGAAAGATCTTTTCAATTCGCTTTTGAATTAAGAAGTCAAGAAGAAAAATGTTAATCTTAGCAAACTTCAAACTTAGGAATTTGTACTATTCTTTTAAATTTTTAGTAAAACCAGAAGAATTGATCAAGGTAAAATCACAAAACAATCTTCTGCTCCAAGGAATGTCATCCACAAAACCAATCATTGATATTCAAACTGAAGAAATCAGAGGTATGAATAAAAAAAAATTTTTTGAAATTCCGTTTTGAGAAATTCGAAAAATCTATTTGTATGATTTCAGAAAACATTGAAAACCAATCGAGATGCATCTTATCATGACTTTTTGTATTACACTACAAACTCAGATTAGCGACGCTCTTGTTAGCGGCTGACCAACCGAGCTGGCCGCTAATAAAAGTTTGGAGTGTATTTTTTACATTTCTAAATTTTTATCGGAAAATAGTTATGGGAAATCACACAATAATTAGAGAACAATGAATTAATTTTATTTAGGACACTTACCTTCGATTTTTTAAATGTAGACTTGACAAATATATATGGTGTTAGAAAAGAGTAGTATCCTTTACTAAATCTGTATTGAATTTAAAACAGGTTTTCATAAGAAAAACAAGAAGAGAAACAATGAACATACATATATATAATATAATATAAAATTAGGCCAAATTAAAGTAAAACCTGCTGAAATGAACGTGAGAAAGAAATAGAATAGTTTTAGAGAACTAAGCTCTGAAGTTGGAATCAATTTGTCAACTTATAAAAATAAATCATTTAATTTCAATAAATTATTCTTAAATTTTAATCTTTAGAATCGAGTTTTTTTTAATTATTTGACTTTTATTATAATATAGGAAGATATATGTACAACAGATATATTTCGTTCAACTTGTAACCTCAATAAGCTATATATTATTTACAATTATGTATAAAAATAAAACTTATTCTTATATCTAAACTTGAACACATAAATAATTTTTTAAATGTACAGATTGCTCCTAAAATTCTGAGAAAGATCAGAAATATTTCTGAAGAGGCTCTTCAAGAATTTCTTTAAGAATTCTAACGGCATTTTGCGCATTCTTCTCCACTACTTCATCCTCATCTTCTAACAACTCAGACAGGGAAGGTAGAATGTCAGATAAGAGTGGCCTGAAGTCTTCTCCCAATTTTCTTGCTATTTCCATCTGAAAAAAGCCCAATTATTAAAAATAGAATTATCAAAAGGCAAAAAAAGGAATATATAAAAATACTTACATAACAATTGACAACAGTATTTCTAACACAAGCTTTCGTGTGTCTAGATTTTAGCACAATTTGACAAACCAGTTGCCTATGCAATGAATCATCAGGAATAGCACCAGTGAAGGAAGCGATGCATGGGACAATTAAATCATTTGCTCGCTTTTCGTATTCTTCTTTACTTCCCATGATGTTTTCTATCTGATCAACGATTGGTTGAAGGAGGATGTTGAATCTGTCCTGAGTTACAAAATTGTGCAAATTGTAAGAAAAGACTCGATGAAGTGTGAGCATGATGACTTCGACGAGTTCGATTCGACTCGATTCATCAGTAAGAGTCGTTTCCTGAACTTCATCAGTTATCGAAAAATTGTTAGTAGTTAAGAGCAGAGCAGCGTGTTTCAGAAAGTGGCTCGCAAAGAGGACGAAGAGGGATTTGAGACAATCGGCAATCGTTGCTGACAATCTAAAATAAAAAATTTTAAATATAAGCAAAGACATTATTATTTGAAACTTACAGTATTTTCTCGTAGGGTCCAAAGAATAACTTACCTATAGAAGGTGATGTTTCGTTGCTTGTGTTGTGGATTCCTAGCTGCCCAATCGTACAATTTATAATAGAAAGGCCTGAAGGTATCTTCGCTAAAAGAGTATACCAAAGGACAATCCAATCGGTCAATTCTTTCGAAAGTTATCGTGCTAACAAACTAAAATCTACAGACAGGCAGACACATTCGTAAAAACATGTTTTTCGGGTTCAGGGGGTCCCAAAACGTGGACATTTGATGAAAACTGAGGGGCTCAAATTTTACACAAATCTAATACATTCTCTCTGATGAGAATGTAAAAATGAATGAAAATGAATAAAATTATTCTAGTTTTAAATTTATGAAAAAAAATAATTTTGATATATATTATGAATCAACTCAATGTTAAATTCTACAGAAGAAAGAATTCCGTGGCGCAAAAAATAAATACAGGTTATTAAATTTTTTCATATCAAATATATTAAACAATCATACATTTTGATTTTTAATCGTCCCGGATGAATTTCCTGAAATAGAAAATGTATCTAGGAATTTAATCGGCGTTATTTTATAAGGGAAATCAGTTAAGTTACAAAATATTTTATAATTTTAGACCTTTTCTTTCTACACATTGAATTTTTTCACTAAGACGATTAAGAATGATTTTTTTTTAAAAGAAAATATTAACTTTTTAACACAAACAAGACTGCTTCCATTCATCTAGCCTGTATTTTACACAATTCAATCACAGCTCGAAAAGAAAATCTTATCACACTCGCTGTTCAATAGAAATTACGGAATTATTCCTACCTAATACTAGAAGCCTGAAGACTTTTTAATTACAGTTAGAAATAAACATTGACTGTGTTAAGCATCTTTTGGAAATTCACTACTTCTCATATTGGAGCAAAAAATGCACACACTATTAAGAATTATACATATGCAGATATTAATGCACGTCGTCAAAAAGCGTCAAAAACGTATTGCTTTTACTTTTTTTACTCTTCCTCTTCTTAAACAAAAAGATATACTTTTACAATTTGTAGAAGTATAGTCTATCAACTTTGTCAATTACCTTTATCATTTCATTTAATTCGTCCACATTTCAAAAGGTTTACTATTTACAATTTAAAAACAGTCTTTATACTCGAAAACAACCAGTTTTACATTTAATTAAAGACTAGAAAAATTCTAACTTTAAGAATGCATCTTTTTCTCGTGAAAGATTAGAGGAACTGCGTGTTTGTCAGCAAATTCAACAAAATCATTTCCTATTAAATTCGCGCATCTGAGTAAACTGATACAATCATCCTCGGCATAATGTTCGTTGATCAAATCAGAACTACTAATCATGTGTTTATATAAAGTTGATAATTTAAAATTTGTTGGTTTTTGAAGCAATTGCGGTTTCAAAATTGTGGAAGGTGTCGGGATTAGAATTTTGTCAGCCTTTATTATCTGCGATTCAGGAGTCTTTTCGTTTACTTTCTGCATCTGACTATAAATTTCCTTATTTTTGTCCTCCGAAATAGTTACTTCCGTCTTTTCAAGCTCAATGCCTTCGTCGAAGCTTGAAAATGTTTCTACTTTATCGAGAGCTGCAGAAACTGCATCGTCCCACGAGTCTTTTAACAAAGAATCGTACCTTTCAAGTATTTCGTTCTTTGGTTGATCCTCTTCCAATCTTTGCCTCTTTATAAGTCGTTGCTCACTGAAGTAGTTTCGAAATACATCGATTGAGTCGATGGATAAAATCTCACTTGGCATTTCCTGAAAAACAAATCATTACACCGATTTTACAACATCTGTCTACATCATTAAAATGTAAATGTAATTTGAAATATCTTCGCCTTTTAAAAATCAAAAATGAAAATAAAACGAGTCTCTAGAATGGATTTGGAGAAATTACCTGATTGATATCTCGAAATTCTTTCAAGATAATTGGAAAGTCGAAAAGCTTGCCGTTGTGAGCAACAAAACAGATGGGTTGTTCTAATCTTCGGAGGAAGTGTATTACTTGGCAGTAAACATCTGTATCGAAAGGGTTCGTATTTTCCAAAAGTGTATTCGTTAATTCTACAATGAGACATTAATAAAAATATTATTGTTGAAAAGCTAATATACTTACAAATAAATAAATAATGTATAAAAGTACTTACTTGTAATTTTAGTAACTATATGAGGAATTTCAATATTCGGTGAAATTGGAATAACGAGCTTTGCCAAAACTCGAGGGAGCTTTTTTTGAGGAACTAGAAGATGACTCCTTGAAACAGCAACTAATGCCATTTCTGTTATTTTCGGATATTTATTGCGTTTTATCAAGTCTGTTGTTTCCAAATCGAAGAACACGAAACTCTTTATAATTTGCTCTGTTAGTTGTTCACTCCTTTTCAAGGTTAGGGAAGCCATGTTTACTTCTTGTACTTGATATTTTTGATTGTTAGACATTGTCATATTTATTATGAACTTTGTAGTCAATTATTAACTATCTATTCTGAGAAATATGAATCATAATGCACATATCCATACCAATGTTAAATAAACAAACGATAAAAAGAAAGGTTGTAAAGTTGCAGACGCAAATGTAAACGATATAGCAACACAACGGTAACGGAAAAGTGGCGCCAAGTCACCCCAACTCGAGCCGCGTACTCTACTGCGCATGCGTCGCACTCTGTACCTGATTGATTGGTATTTGCGCGCAATTTGAAATGTTAAAAAACATTATGCATTTCAAATTTGGCGCGAATAGCAACCAATCAGATACCGGGCGCAACGCATGCGCAGTAGAGTACGCGCTCCAATTGGTCAGGTAATTGAATAGTTTTAGCGCATGCGCAGACATAAAACAGCTGTTTAACGGTGCACACCTGTCACTCTGACAGCTCTGACAGCATGACAGCAAAGGTTATGTTGACGATGTTGACGTAGCAAATCAGTAATTTTTAATTACTATATACTTTAATATTTAAAGAAAAGGAAAATAATTATGATTTCTTCAAGCGATAAAACTGGTAATGCACCATTAGTGCGGCGAGTGAATAAATTATTGGAATCGCGACTCGAAAATGATAAGGTTAGAATTAAAACTTTAATTTTTATTCATACTTTTTATAGTTTTTCTTTAAACTTTTAGGATTTACAGGGCGAAAGTTATTCAAATCTTAATGCTTATCTATTATACTTTTTTATATTCAGGAAACACTTGAAGCTTTAAAAGAGCTTTCAACATTCTTCACTGAAAATACTTTGAATGCGAGAAGAAATCTTCGGAGTAAAATAGAAAGGAGAAGTTTGACGATAAATGAAGATTTTTTGTCAGCCTTTAGAGAAGTTAAAAAAACTCTGGATGATATGTATCATAATGTATCGGCGATGAATAATTCTGTTCAAAGTATGGCTAATCGTTTACAGTCTACGAAGACACGTACTTTACAACTCATCGATCAGACCACAAAACTCCAAAATGAAAGGTTTGTAATCGTTTTAAATTATTTTTTAATCTTCAAGATACATTCTGCTTTCTAAATAAGTTAAGAAGAGCTTAGTTACGTCTAAAATTGAATTTAAAGAATTGATTCTCCAGAAAACTTATTCATTTGTATTATTCTTACCTTGAAATATTTCGAAATTTTTCAGTAAAAAACTATCAATGCAGCAGGAGGTTGCAAATTCATTCATAAAAAGTTTCGAACTTAGTTCAGTAGAAATGTCTATTTTACACGGGCCTTCTAGAGAGTCACCAATAACTGAAGAATTCTTTACGGTTGTGAATCACGTTCAGGTAAGAAAGATAACGAAAGTCAATTTAATTTTGATAAATATAGTCTTAAGGAATTAAAATAAAACAATTAATTTTTCAGGAGATACATAGCAGCTGTAGAATTTTAATGCAGTCCGGATATCAAACGCTTGCATTAGATATAATGCAAAGAATGACTCTTTTGCAAGAAGCTGCTCTTGAAAGATTATATCGATGGACCCAGAATCAATGTAGACACATAGAAAATGAACATCTAGCTCCCTTGTTGATCAAAGCAATGGGCAAATTGCAAGAAAGACCCGTTCTTTTCAAGTATGGCATTATTTTGAATTACAATCACTTTTAAAAATCTGATCTCGAGCAAATTTCATAAAAACTTTACTGATTTAAAATCTGTGATTATATTCTGTTTTTACAGGTACATTCTAGACGAATATTGTACAGCCAGAAGATCTGTCCTCGTTGGTTCTTTTATAGATGCCTTGACTTTAGGAAAAGGAGTTGTTGGAGCACCTAATCCAATAGAAATGCATGCTCATGATCCAAAACGCTACGTTGGTGATATTCTTGCCTGGTTACATCAAGCAATTCCAGTAGAGAAAGAGAATTTGTTAACTCTTGTAAAAGTTTGTGATAAAACAGGTATTTTTCAAGAGATTATAAAAATCGAATATAATTTAGAATTACAAGTATTGATAATCTAAAATATTCCAGATGTCTCGGATCAAGTAAAACAGTCCCTAGGAAATATTACAGAAGGATTGTGTCATCCTCTAAAATCAAGAATCGAACATATTGTTGCTGTCGAAGCACCGGCAACGGTTTTATATTCAGTGATGACTCTTATCAGATTTTATAGAGCAACTCTCAAACAAGTTATTCACGAGAGTATTCTAGATTTGACTTTAGGAGACTTGCTAGAATTAAGTGAAAAGAGTTTTGTGAGTAGACTTCAAAGGGAAACTCGTGTTGCTTTGGGAGAAAGAGCAGAACCTCCTGGGACTGATTTAATTCCTGCACCTTCTGTTTCAAGACTCCTGACTCTTTTGAATGAAGTTCTTTCTGTAGCGAGTATCGCCGAGGATAGAGAAAAAGACATGCTTCAGGTTAACTAATACAATTTTAATACTGATTTTTGTGTAATTAATTTCAAGGTATTAATTTCATTGGTGTGCAATGAATATGATTAGTTAATCAAATGTATATTTGCAGATTGTATCTTGTATCATCGATCCTCTTTTACAAGAAGTAAACGAAACTGCCTCCAGATTGCCAACAGTTGACATGTCAGTCTATCTTCTTAATTGCATGCATCAAATTCAATCAACCTTGGCATTGTATGAATATATGGACCAACGATTGGAAAGGTTACAGGTAATTTTATCTTAAATCAGTAAAAGTAAAGAAATACTTTAATTCTAAAAAGTAAAATACTTTAAATTACTGATTTTCATACATTTATGTATTTAGGCTCAATCAGATGCCCAAATCGATACACTAACATCCGAACAAGCCAGTTCCTTAGTTGCAAATTTAAATCTTGGACCAATATACACCATTCTTCAAGGTCATCAGCAGGGACCTTTGTCTTCAATTCCTGGAATGGACCCTCTCAGTGTTAAAGAATTTACGGTAATACGTTATTTTTTTCTTGAATATAAAAATTGTCTGAAGAAATTCAGTTACAAAAGATTACAATTTTCAAATTGTTTTTCATTACAGAATAAATTGGAGGCGTTTATCGTGATGCCAGACGTCTTACTACTTCCACAAATTAGTTTACTGCAAAGTACATCGCATCGATTAATCGCTCAAAAAAGATCTTTCGAAATTATTGGCGCAATTTATAAACAGCTTTATGAAGCCTGTCATGATCCGAAAAATCTTTATCAGAATCCTGATAGTTTATTTTCCAGAACCCCAGAAGAGTTGCTGAAAGCATTGATCTCTCATTGAGGTATCGTTTGAGAATTGGTAATATTTGTTATTTGTCCAATAAAATGAGTAATATAGTATTTATACTTTAATTGCAGTAGTATTCTTTCGAGATAAGGAATTTTAACCTAAAGTAAGAAGAAATGAAAATGTAGTTTTTCATACAAAGTTTTATTCTCAAGCATAGTTCATACGGTAACTTCATCAAAATACAAATTATAAATACAACAAATATAATATTTAAAAAATTTGGTCATTTTGATAAAACTATATCAACTTTAATAGTATTTAAGATGAAGCACTACTTTACTTGATAACTTTTTAAAATATTAATATCCTAAAATTATTATTTGGAGGTTGTAGCAAAATAAAAATTTGAAATTAGCCATTAGTTTTACAATTATATAAATTTTTGATCACTTATTTATACGTAACTTACGTATAATTTTGTCACAAATTAAGTTCTTAAAAAATATAATCTTCTGTTAACAATTTGATTATTTCTCAAGCAGTAAGGAATAAAATATACTAAATTTGGTTTCATAAAAAATAAAACACCTAAAAAGAAATTAAAGACATTTGTCAAATATTCCAAATAAGTTTTATACTGTTCCATTGCGTTGTTATTGTTGCTTTCCCATATTTTGTAAGTGTAATAACCTAAGGAGTCTTGGAGGTAGTCTCTCTTTCTGCTTGGATTGATCTACTTCTATTTTACTAACATCTTTTTTCGCTTCACAGACTACTTCCTGCTTCTGGATCATTTGGTTTGCGTCGATCAATTTAACAGATTCATCTTCTTCATCCTTTCTCAAATCTTGCATTTCACCTTTCAAAATTCCAAGGACTTTCGACGAAATCAAAAAATCAGATTGCTTGTAACTATTGGCATGATGTCTCTGTTTTAAGGTCAGTAGTGGTGATTCACTTTTTATATCTGATGAGCAATTATTTCCTGGTACCCAAGAAACATTTTTCTCATAGAAAGTAGACTTGAAATCATTCTCGACAAGATTCAAAATCGAAGAATTAAGAAGTGGAACATCATTTTTCGAAACTTCTTGCAAGAGTGACCTAGCTTTTAAATCCACTTTATTTACTTCTGTAGATTTACTGGCTTTCGATTTCAAAGCCGATCGAACTTCGGTCCAATTAATTGGTTCCATTCTACCATTGCCTCCGCATTCACTCTTAATGCTTCCAAAAAAGGGATCTTTATTTCTCTCTTCAGTAGAAGATTTTAGCTCTTTAAGTAGAAGTGGAGGACGTGAAAAAATGAAATCGTTGCTTAAACTATTGGTGACAACAGAAGTGTTATGATTCTTGACAGAATTTTCATTTTCAAGAGCTTGATTTTGAGAAATTTTAAGGCGATTTTTAGAATCCAAGCTCTTTTTCATCAAAAAAGCTTTGAGAATTTCGGCTCTTATCCCGCATCGCGGAGACCCCGATTCGTCTGACGAGATTGATTTTTCTGGAGACTCTTCAGGACTTTTAAGAATATGGTTATATTCCGAGCTAGAAATTTCCTTCGAAGGTGTAGAACTTTCTACATTTTTTGCTTGATATTTAGCGAGCAAAGCTTGGGTTCTTTTAAATCTGAGATAACCTGGTCTGGATTCTTCGGATTCTGATGTTGTAGATTCAACTTCCGCAGGTTTACTTTCTATAGAATTGCAATTTACAGCTTTAGTTTCCAGATTTTCTGCGAACCCATTTGATTTTAAGTATGCAGGACGAATATTATGAATAGCAGATGGATCATAACCCTTTCGTTCCAAGCACTCTATATAATTTAAGAAAGGAAAATTTCGATTTCTAACAATCACATCTTGTCCTTGTTCTCCAAATTTTTCTTCATACATCCAATCGTTAATGTGAAAATCTTCCCCTTCTCTGGTATCGGTCAAACTAACAAGCATTGTGTTTTCTTCGAGATCAATAGATCCGATGGTAGCAATAAGAGGAATCGAAGTCTTGGATATGAATTCCCAGATGATACCTTTACTCCACTTGGAAGTTTGAAACGGTTTCACGTTAAACAATCCACACGGAATCGCCTGTGCTGGTAAATAGGAAAACATCCGATGTAGAAAAAATATTTCGTCTGGTGCGTAGGATTTTTCAAATCCACTATCATAGAAATGAACAGTGGTTCGTCCATCGGAAGAAACTGATTTAATAATTCCTCTCTGCCATTTATCCGAATGGATACAAGCGACGCTCAGTCCCGTCTCCAAGAAAACGAGAGGAATCTTATATTTCGACTGTTTTTTTTTATAAAAATCATCCAAATCATTTAAAAATTTTCTGAATTTTGGGAAATTCTTTCTTAATTGTACCCAGAAAAAGGATGGTGAAATTACTTCAAAAATTTCAACCTCCTCATAGCCCTCCTGACCGCCGAGTTCGGTGACGCTAATGGGCCTGATACATTCTTCAACTGTCATCGCTCCTTCGGGTAACAATCTCTTTTTATCCGATTCCTCTGAAAAAGTTTCTACCATATGAATTTGTTTAAAAGAATCTACTGTCTTATTTGCAGTTCGTTCTTCATTGCGAAGATTCGGTGGTGGTTTATCAGCACTGTATAATTTGTAGTCTCCTGCATTGGTAGGCTTAATGCAGTGAAAAATTTTTGGAAGATAAGAAGCAAAGTGCCGAACAGTGTCGAATTCTTCGTAAGGTAATGGAGTTTGGTATTCACAGAGATACTTTTTTGGAAGTTCAGCACACCAGATTCCATTCGGATATTGTTGAATAAGTTTAATCAGTTGGTTTTTGGTGCTCATCTTGATCAAAGAACTCAAATTGTCTTCGTCATCATCCTCAAACGAGTCTTCATCTTCACAGTCGTCGTCTTCACATTCTTTATCGAACTTGGTGTTTAGCTCTTCAGGACTCTGCCAATCTTCAATATATTTTGAAAAATTTTCTTCATTTCTAGGAGAACCCTGGACTTTGTACGTGAGACTCTCCCTATTTGAAGAAGAATTTGGTCTATCCTTGTGCAAGTTGCTAGAATTAATAGGAGATTTAGAATTTTTAAATGGCACATCTTCTTGCTTTAAACTTTGGGGTTGTCTGGAAGACCACTGGTCTTGGTAATTGTAATTATTCTCTTGTCTCGAATTTCGCTGATTCCTGTGATTTTGTTGATTATGGTAACCATTTCTCATACCCTGGACATTATTTCTCGGTCCAGAAACTCCTCTCTCAATTATTTTCTCTTTTTCTTGATCAATTCCGAAAGACGTATATCCAGCAGGTCGAAATCGGTGTACATCCTCATCATTAGAAATTTTTGCCGCTGGTGCCTCCAAATTATTCCTTTCTCCATTCAATTTTTGCATCGGTTTTTCATTGGATCTTCGTTCTGACTCATTTCTAGATCGATTATTCAAATCTCGGGAATAATCTCTTTTAGCCACTGGCATTAATGGTTGCAATCTTTGAGAACTATCGTTAGATCTCCTCTGCATTGAGGTTGGCATTCGATTCGTTGGATATAACATATCATCCCAGATTAGAACTTCGTGAGATATTTGTTTTAATTGACTTTCTAGTTCACTTCGGGTTATTTGAACTGTGCCAGAAAATTTATTTACATAGTCAATAGCAGAGTGGATGCTGAGACCATTAAGATTTTTCTTGACATGTTTTATGAGGTTCATCATAAGTTTGGAATCAATCGAGACCCTCGCTGTACTACCCTGAAATCCGTAATAAGGTTTTTGCGTTTTCCGTCCTCTACAATTTCTTTTCTCTTTGGGTTGCCGCTGCTTTCGGACAAGCGAACTCACGTGACGAGATTTTTCTGTTTCGACAGGGCGGATGATTGTTATTCCATTTTGGGTGTCAACCCATAATGCGTTGTCAAGTTGTTGCAGGAAAGAGAGTAGAGACGGACAATTGAACTCCCTAAAAGGAATTTTCTCACCTTCAAGTTCTTCGTAGTCTTGTGCCAGCATCTTTAACGTTACCTCTTCCTTACGTGCTATCAAACATGATCTGATTGTAGTCGCCACCTCCTCACGTCTTTTGTTATCCGAGACCTGCATTTTTACTTGCTATTAGCTCATTTATGTAGGAAAAAAAATGATGCTACGTATGATTATTCTATTCCTGAAAAAAATGAGAAAAAAACATGATTAATTAATTAGATAGACTTTAAATTGTTTCTAATAAAATAAGTTATTCGTACAGAAATTTTGGTGCGCGTAGCTATAACGATATTTATTTTATATTATATAGATGCAACTTTTGTTTCTCTCTAATTTGATTTTTATAGTATAATGGGAAGACAAAACTGCATAATTTAAATTTGCCCATATCGTAAATAACACATGCCCTTTAAAAAGATCATAAATTTTCACCTAGTAATTCAGAAAACAATTTAATTAATTAATTCAAATCCAAAATACATTTTTACTGGAATGCATAGTAGCGTCGTCCACAGCGTGGACTCCTGGAAAGCATTCTAACCTCTAAATATGCAATTTGACGAAAAAACATTCTTATCGGTTTACTATATATCTGTACCTAAAAATTGATAACGGGTACAGTAAATTATTGTTACAGGCTTCTCTCAATCACTAAATTTCACACGAACTAATGCTATAACTACTAACTATATTGTTACCTGTTTCTCTACTGTTGCAAAATGCAAAAATGCGTGATAATGTACACAAAGCAAACTCAAGCAAAACAGCAGAAACGCTAAACAACTATTGAGTATTGTTTGGCTTGTGTGATATATATATGGGTAATACCTGGTAATACGTATATATAGGTGTAAATAGAAACTGCGCATGCCCCGTGATCACGTGATTTGCGCAAAGTGACTCAAATTTACGGTATAGTTTTCCTTAAAATTTTGAGTTTAGATAAGATTTTCTTTACTCTCAAGTATAGAAACATAATGTAAAACATACAGATTTATTTATGTCTATCAATTTTAATGTATTTTGCCATTTTAACTAGCATTTGAATCGTGTTGCTAATACAGCAATTTGAATCTCCCGCCAATGTTTTAACTTGGTGATCAGGGCCGTATCAAAAAATAATTCCAGGGATCCAGGCCCAGGGAGAATACTTTTAGAATTTTGTTTCTAAAACGATAGTTTGTAAATTAATTTTCTAAGAAACGTCATTGATTTTTATTTTATTTGAAACTTTATAATTATTTTCGTGACTGTATTTAATTAAGGTTAGGTTCAATGAATCCGACATTTTGAAATGTCATAAACGTCAAAATGAGAGTGGTGAAAAAAAAACAAAAACAGAAGGGAATAATAAAACAAATGATGTACGATATAGATGAAAATCAACTAGACAACGATTATTTGGTTTGATAACAGAAAAAGCAGATTTAACTAACGGCTGACTTCTTCGACGCAGGGCTCTAAGGTAATAGACGACGTCCTTGTCGATGAGTGGGAATTCCTCACTCCGATTGGCTCTTCTTGGTGGCTACCCGTCATTCTCAGTTTATTCTTTGCTCCAGCCGTGGGGTGTCGGGGAACATCGAGGAATGCAGTTTAATCCGCGAGCGGCGCGTCTTCCATTCATCTGTCTTGACTACAATCACGTCGGATCTCATTGCGAAGTCGGAATCGGAAAATCCGCGAGGAGTAGCTCGCGGTCGACAGTTCGAGTGCGTGTTTTATCGGCAATGTGCGAATTTGTGATTCCGTTAATTGTGTGCGCGTGAACACAATGGACTTTGCCGTTTTGTGCACAAAGGACGGGTAGAAAGTTGTGAGTGAAGTGAGTGAGTGGAATACTGTGGTGGACAAGATGGCGGAGTCGAGCTATTATCAGGTGAGTCGCAGGTCCTTCCTGGATCCTCCTCATCTCAAATAATGTCTGGGTCCATGGTCCAGATAATTTAGATATTAAAATTCCAATTTCCAAGTTGTCTCTACGATTCAATTCTCGACTCAGAATCCATGAGCAAAACCGTCTGCTCTCGTTGACAGGCGAGTTCCCGGTGAATACAACAAGTGGCTTTTTGGAGTCACTCGTGGATGACGAATAAAAGGAGTAATTATCTCTCTGGTAACGATATTGGCCGCATTTCATCAATTTTAATTAACTAATCTTCATTCATAGAATTTCAAATTTTGAGGTTATATTCCTGAGAGGATATAGGAAAAAAGTTGATTGTGATAAAAGGTAGATTTAAAGAAAGGATTTTGAGATTGGGGCTGAAAAGGGAACGACAGGTGCAGTCGATCGTACTCGATTGCTCGGTTGAAAAAAATCTTTGATCCTTCCTCTTTTGCAAAGTTTATTGAACTCTGAAGACGTGATTGTTGTTTTTATCGTTTTTGATACATTCTAAGGGACTCTTTTTTTTCTTGAGGCGAATTCTCCTTCGCCTTAAATGACATTACGAGTGTCTACCGGCCTTTACATTTCGCAATTTACCGATGCTTGTCTGATGGAGTGTGTGACCTAAAAATAAAGTCGCTAACGTTAGCGGTTACAATGTTCCATTTTCCCGGAGAATCTTTCACAGAATTTTTGGGGAAAATTTACTGAAGCTCTAAAGTGTAAACATTGCTGGAAAATGTTAGAAGTCTGAGAGAAATTAAAAACAGATTTGTAAAAGTCTTGGCTATTAATTCAAGTTTAGATAACAAAGTCTAATTATGCATTGGAACTTCTGACACGTGTTTTACTATTTTTGTTTACTTTTTATCATCACTGAAAATTTTACTATAAATAGGTGAAATTTCACTAATTTATCAATATAGATAATTCAGAGGAAAGAGATTTAATTTTCATTGTATATTTTAGAGTGGCAGTCTTCATCCTTTTGAAATTCATATTGTTAGATAATATATGTTTTTAGAGCAAGACTTGAATCTGAAATGTGGTGCCGTTAGGATTGTTAATATTTATATTTTATTTAAACTAGTCATCATTGACGTGGAAAATCTATATTTTCTGTTATGTAGTTACAATATAGGTCTCAATTTACATAAAAATGATTTTCAGAGCAAACTGATTCACTTCGTATCTTATTATTAGTGCACGTGATGAGTCAGAATTAAAGAAATAAATTATTGAGTCTGTGAACCAGGAAATTCTTTTAGCCCAATAATAATTTATAAAATCTTGAATAGAGTTTCAGATTATTCCTATTGGAATAAATGAATTGATTTAGGTGAACCTTTTCGACAGATATTCACCTGTTGAGTTTCTTGTTTCCATCCCAACTGAATATTCATTCATTTTCTAAAGCTTAATACTTATTGAATTTAAATAATTGCACTGAAATAAAATCATTGGCAAATTTATGGCAAATACTTTTTAGATTGTTTTATTTCCAATTTTATAGACCAATTATCTGAGGTAATTCCCTATTGCTATAGGTGAGTTAGGAGTTTATAAAAATAAAGCTTAATTTTCACGTCAAGCTGATAAGTTGATTGATCAGTTCTATATTTAAGTTTTAAGCATCGTTATCGTAATTTTTAAAAAGTAGAAGTAATCTTAAAATAATGAAATTGTATAAAATCTAGTTAGGTCAGTCTATTTTCCAAACTCTGAAATATTGCTCATCAAGTTGCCGTTATTAATCATTTTATTTAAAGTCTGGATCGCATCATGGTCAATTGTTTACATATGAATTTACTTTAGAAAAGCGAACTTGTCTGTGATGACGATTTCTTAGCGAAGCCGTTTGAGAAACTCGAATTTATCCTGACAGTAAGATCCTGCCTCGTGACTCGTGATAAAAAAAGCGATATAATCTGAGAGAATGCTTTCCCGATCTACTTCACTCGTGTTTCGAAATGAGTTCCTAAAATAACATTCAATTTTTTTGTCAGGACGATTGTTGACCTCTCTTCTTCATTACGTATAGCATTATACCTATAGATATTACTGAATGCGTGAAAATAACTCATGCGTCAGTCTAGTGATGAAAATGGATCTCAGACTCATTTGTCTTTTTCGAATCATCCAACTCAATATAGGATTCGAATTTCAGAATTTTCTTTTTTCGACTCTAAAGCTTTTAATCCACTTTTAATTCTGATTCGTGGAATTAAAAATTTTCGTTAATTTTAAATATCAACTCAAATTAAATGGATAGGTTCCAACAGAAACATTTGTAATAAAAAATACTTCTCTGCTGTCATTAAGTAAGGTGAAATAATAGATTTAAATAATGCAATAAGTTGAGTCACTGATCGTTAGGTGAATGAATGAATGAATGGTTATTTATAGATATGGCAGGAAAATCTTATTTTCTTTTCCCGATTACGCCTATGTTTTAGTTATAAATTTTCCACCAAACTGAAGACTAAAATCATGGAATTAAGTTTATACTGTTTATTCTCGATTTCGTTGTTCTTTTAAGGTATTAAGATACATATCTTGAATTATTGTATTTTTATTGAAAGCATTTTAAAGTTGAGAATCTCTGTTATCGGTTTTTCTGATAACAGATAACGATACGAAGCCTGAGGTTACGTTTGTTTCGGATCTTTAGTATTAATTCATTTGTTTGTTGGTGGAATACATTCGGGAATTTAAAGGTGTTTAAATAAAACTTGTTAGTTCAGTGACACAAAAACTTGTGAAAGGATGAAGTTAAGATATATAAATATTTGTATTATGTATTATTTCATTTAATTTCATAAAGTTCAGATACATGTATTGTATCTTAACATATTGCTCATAGAAAAGACAATAAAGGAAAAGTTAGGATCGAATTTGTCGAATATTTTTCAATTCACAATGCTGAAAAATACGAAATCTAAAAAAATTATTGCTAGGCAAAACATGTTTCAAAATTACTATTTTTTTCCTGGAAAATTAGCTAGCCTGCCGAAGTTTAACATTTTTTGGAAGTGCGTGCGACCTTGCATGGTATGTGGTGTATTATTAAGAAATCATTTTATATTATTAGTATTATTATTATTTTAGTTATTTTAGGGTGGATATACAATTCTATTAAATAGAAGAAAATAGAAGATTGAGGTATTGAAAAGCTTGGCGTAAATTGGTTCAGTGAATATTGGAAAGATAAAAAAATGAGTCATTTCATATGAATGTATGATTGTTTGTATTATAATGTTTTGACTTATTTAATTTAGTCTTTTGCATCTTAGGGTGCGACATGGAAAATTATTCTCGATCGTTTTGTTAACTTGAATAAATTGAATAAATTGAATATAAAATTTAGTTTGACACCTGGGTTTGACACCGCAGACGAAGAACTAAGAGAAATAGCATCTTGGTTCTTGGTCGATGTAGAGCAAACCACTAAAGAAGGTTAGAAGTATATAATTCTCTGTGGTTTCATTTATGTTGTTGATCAACTTCTTTGCTCTGTTTTCCTCGAGTAATAGAAAGGAGGATTATTCAGTTTTTAAATTGAAGTAAAGAGATTTATAAATCATTTTTGAGTAAAAAAGGACAAAATAATTCTAATGCATTTTTTTTCAGGGCGATTACATCAGACACCCTGTTCTTTACGAACTGTCGCACAAGTATGGAGTGGCTGGCAGTGACCAGGTGCCCTTGCCAGCTCGTCTCGACGAGCTCCGGGAACACATACGTCGAGAAATACGAAAGGTATTTTATTTTACTTTTTGGTCCTCGAAATCCAATACAAAAGGTGAAAAAGGAGCTTTTTAAAATGATTTTTGTTTTCAAAAACTCTACAATACCCTTCTAAGGACATAGTTTTCTGTTTCCTCCGTTTCCCGAAAAAACTTTGTGCATTTCTGATTTATTAGGAGAGCATGAAATTTTTTAGGTCACTGTGAAAAGATAGTTCATCATATTGTTTTTTCTCACAGGAGCTAAAAATAAAAGCTGGTGCAGAGAAACTGCGGGAGGTGGCAACTGATCGTAAAGCTCTCTCTGATGTCGCCATGATTGTAAAGAAGGCAAACACCAAGCTCAACGAGCTTCAAGCAGAATTGCAGCAATTGGAAAGTCAAATTATATTGACCCAGGGCCAACCACAGTCTCCTCAACAAAACCACTCCAATGGTCAAGGTAAATTAAATCTAGACTATTTCTTCTAAGAATCTACAGACCACAAATTTGAAAGGGACATCTTAATTTAAATCCTGAAGGCGCTCGAATAAAACGATGATAGAGTAACCTTAAAAATAGAAAAAGGTGCAAAAAGGTTCTAAGTTGAAGGACAGAAGTTGAATAACCTTGGATGTCGTTGATGAGATCAATCCACAGTTGGAGAACATGCTAGGCTTTCTAACGGATGAGTCCACTTCAGAGAAGGATAAAAATAGTTCTCTGTGTTACGTCCGGATATTTTTGCCTCTCTATTGCTTTCTCGAAAGAAGTTCCCTAGACAGAAGGAGTAGGACAAGAATCTAGATCAAGTCTTGATCGATTTACGATAAAATTGAGAAACCGATAGCTGAGTGGGTTAGGAACGTGTCTAGGACCTTTGAACCCACAAGTCTTCGTTAATAAGTTAAAAAGTCTTGGTTAAAAATTGGACAATTTTAATTATAAGTAATTAATCATTTTTATTTTAGAGGCTATCCTAAATTAAATTCTTGTTCTGCGAATTCATTCTGAGAGATGATTCTGATACTTTCTGATTTCTGATTTCTGGCAGAAATGCAGAGAATTTCATCTTCTAAATATAAATGAGAATCGAAGTTTCGAGGAGGAGGTAGAATTAATAATTCTCTCCAAGGAATTTATCACGGACGGTAAAGACTTTTAGAATGAACGCTGAATCGCGTTTAGATCTTGGGTGGCTCTTTCAAGTCTTCTAGAGACTAGAGAGTGAATACAGATTCTATAGACTGTCACGTCTTGCAGTCAGTCTCGAGGGCACTATTATGTTTCTCTATCAATCTCCTGTCTGAAGCTTTTATTCGCTGATTCTTTGACTCTTTCTCGTCTGTCGCAAATGCGACTTGTAGTCTACAGTGCCGAATTGACTCTAAGTGGTAGCAGCTATTTATACCAGTCGCTTGCTGCATCCAATCCAATTAAGTCAGTCATCTTCCACGGCTTGATGTCTCATTGACTCGTCGAGCTCAACGAGACTTCATTCAAAAGAATCTTTGCTTCTGCAGCTGCAAATCTCTGATCGCATTGATTACAGCTTTTCGTTTACTTCTTACGTCAGTTTGACGCAATTGGTCCTTCTCCAAAATTTGACTCATTTTGTTATTACCTTCAAATAATTTATCTTTAGCAACATTCTCTATAAACAAACGAAAGAGGGTACTTCATGAACGAATTTATACACTTAGAAAAATTGTGATTCTTTTTTTTCTAGTTATTAATCGTATTATAGATTTATGGTGAAATCCTTGGTATTGAGTTCCAAGCGAACTGATGCGATCCAAATCTGTGCCGACATTCCTTCTTTAGCCGGTGGGCCCAGTGGACCCCTGTTTTTAGAAACTCGTACAATCGTTAAACATTACCCACCTCACCTTCTCTTGGCATTCAATTGATTTGCGAGCCACATTCCTAGAGTTTTTGTTTAACTTCCGGTTCGTCTTCCAATGCGAGCTACTGGTTTTCTTCTATCTGATTGAATGACTGATTATTTGATTGATTGATTGATGGATTGATTGATTGATTGATTCAAGACATTGAATTCAGGAAACTTAATTTGAAGAGTGCGAATTTTTGCAAATCCTTTTTATTAATGCTAAAATTTTGAATGCTTAAATAGTTAATACTTAAATAGTTAAATGCATACTTATTTATTTAATTTATTAAACTAAACTGATATAGCCTTGGTAAATAAGAGATGTAAAAATGGACTTAAATTGTCTTTCTTCGATAGAATTTGATACTAAGTAAATTACTGGTCTTAAGAAAGTAGGAGTGTTTTGCGTTTTCAAAGTAAGTCACTACTTATTTAATATATTTATTGTATTTGTACTATTGTCAGTCGCGCCCCTCCGGAAGTACGTAATACTGGCCTGGATGTACTTAATAAGCTGAACGCATTTCCGGGCAGCCCGACTACCATCCAATATAAATTTAGCAGTCCGTCGAACTCGATCGTTAATCATGGATTTATTTTTAAAACATTATGCATCATTTAATTTTAACTCACTCAAACTCGTAATTTCAGGACTGCTTTTGCTTTTTATTTTTTTTCTCTTGTAGAATCAGAACCTGTTTCGTTTCGACAACCTTAAGCTTGTTTAAAAAAAAACATTTTGTTTGTATTAGTTCTTGACTTAATATCTCGTTTTCGTGTTTAAAAATTAATTTTTCCAATAAGAGTAAATACACACATCATAGTATTTAAATTTATTCTTAATCTTTGCTTCCATAGATATACTAAATTATAATTTTAGAAAACAAATTAAATTATAATCAAATTAAATCAAGCTGGTGGTGAATTTTCCCAATCGATAATCTTATAATATATTTTTCAAAGTTGCGACAAGCCTATTATCTAAGGAATCACTAGAACTTCCTTGATACTTCTCAAGTTAAGCGCGTTAGCGTTTTCCTATAGAAATCTTTCGACTCATCGCCTCAGTCTTAAAGTCAAGAAACTCTCTTCACCGAGTTATAAGAATTCGAGTAAAAAGATTCCTTGTAAAACATTGATAAATCAGGTTCCAAAATTTTCTAATGAGGCAAAGAAAATTTAAGAGATGAGTTATACTTATAACTATTAGTGAATGCAAATAACGAAAGCATAATAATTTTAATTTCTAAAACGTGTCTATGTCTATATTACGAGGTAAAACCATTAGCCAGTCAATTACACAGTTATATTTATTATTTGCAATGAACTAGATGATTGACTTTTCATAAACTGCGTGTCTATATAAGTCGTCAAGTGGGATGACGTGAGACATTAATTTAGACTTTAAGACATCGTATAATAGCAAATGATTGTTAATTACTTGTTACAGAAATACTACTAGCTGAAGCCAGAATTAATTGTCGGGGTTGTAAAATTATTTCGGCATGTAAGGAGTCTGTCTTCAAGTGAGCATAAGTCTTGGTCTTACATTATTAATCAGGCCGTGACGTTGGACGATTCAAGCTAATTCAAGATTAGCTGTTTAAACGTTCGTCCTGATACCTATGAATAAATCATTCGTAATGCAATTTGTCCTAGTCACGAAGGGATAAAAGACTTTCATCCGATCCAAAGACTGGTTCGATTTAGTTTCCTTAGAAAATTCTGCTTTTAAAGTTACAAGATTTTCGATCAAATTTTTATAGGGACATATCTTGAATAAAAAAAATTTTTCTTAATTAAATGAAGCGAAATATAGCTGCTTGCAATGAATTTTTATGGGAAGTCGATCTTTTTGAATACGAGTGGAATCTTGGCGGATGACGTATATCTTACAGTCGCGGCAATTATTTTAATCAGTGTTGTAATAAGGATGTTGCGGACCATCACCCACGACAAGAACAATTACTTCTTATGTGCAATAGAGTCAGAGCACCGGTTTAGCATTGCTTTAGGGTTATATGCTCTTCATGCTCCAGAAACAAGCACGAGCTACACTGACTCGACACAATTTAATTTAATTTAATCGAAATAAGAGTAGATTACTTAATATATGATACTTTTATTTTATTTACTTTAAACCACTCTCAAGAGCTGGAAGAACTTTTTTTTTTGGTCTTACGGAGTTAACGTATATTTCTTTATCAAGTTGTGGTTCTCTCCACTTCCTTGTTAGGACTCACACCCTGGATATCAAATTTCTTCTGATAATAAAAGAAGTATAAATGCGATTCAAGAGAAGAATTAGAAAATAGCTTGAACTCAATTCCATTACAATAATCTATGGACGCTCACAATTTAAGTTTTCAGTAACTCGATTAAAGTGCCTACTGAAAAATTATTTACATTTTTAATTGTTGTTTCGTTTGAATTAATTCTGAATTTTAGATCAGCTTCTACTAAAGTCTCATCTGGTTTTTAATTATGGAAAGACAATACAAACTTCAAACTCCATTAATTTTTTAACCTTGTAGTAGCTTTTGTTTGCTTGTCGCCAGGAGATCAATAAATGGATCGATCAAACCATATTGAAAGGGGGAATAATAATGCGAAATAGAGGAAAGGTTTCATGAAACTGTGCCATTAGCGAAGAATAAACCTACACGAGCATGCACACACGTGCCCCATTATTTACGCGAGTTCTCATTCAGTATGACAGACAGTCGTTATTCAACTGCCCATGAATAGGTCATATTGTTTTCCATTTTAAAAAAATTTTTTTTCTCTAGAAACATTTTACAGTTAAGTACTGAACTAGAAAGAATAATAATAATTTTATTTACTTTTTCAAATTCATTTTGAAAAATTTGCGGTGACCGAATTTGGAAGGGAAATGAAATACCATGAAGAATTCGTTTTTGTATTAGTAGCATTGATGTCGCGCGTGGACATTGGTATTTATGCCAACCTTAACAGAGAAACATAAAAAGGGGAGTGAACAAAAAGGATTATCTACAGAGAGAGCGGGAAAGAGAGAGAGAGAGAGAGAGTGAGAGGGGGGGGGGAGAGGAGGACAAAAAGAGCTTCTTTTAACCCTTCTCGCAAAGCACCACTCTGAGGTTCAACGACTTTCTAATTATATGCGAGGTTTTAAAAACGACTGTGATAAAAAATGAGCATGACAAAGGGAGAGAAGAGAGAAAATCAAAAAAGAATTTGTGAGCAAAGAAACAGTCACTCTATAATAATTTATATCTGGTTTAAATGCATTCAACTAAAATTAATGGAGATTGAAATAGGAATATCTTTTTTTAAATATACAATTTTTAGAATTGAAGAAAATTTAAAAATAAAAACAGATTATTTCATAGAAGCAAATCTGTTTGTATAGGTTATCATGAAAACGGTTTGAATCGAATCGTACTTTATATCTATTCCCTTTTCCGCGTTTCTAGTTGTTTGGAGTCACGATATCAGAGAATGGACAATATATTGAATTCGTGGAGACGTAGAATCAATTGAAAACTTGTGAAACGGTGAATATCGTCGCAGTCTCGCCATATATGGTCATGTCAAGTCCATCGGATCTCATGAACACTAATGTACCGATACTGGAATTACAAGGTGATCGGCATATGTATTGCGATCGATAAAACAAATTTGCACTCATGAAGAAAATCATTATTATCTTTTTTCTAATCTTAGAAGTTGACCTAATAAAAACTGATACTAAACACACTTATAATAAAATATAAAATCTTGTTTGTTTGATGTCAAAATTACCATCAAGAAATTTTGAAAAATTAAAGACAAAACAATTTTTCATAATAAAAATGATTTTCTACTTTGCATTTTGATTTATATTTGTTCTCGTATTTGCACTCTAAATACAATATGCCGGTAGCATGCAAGAAAATTTTTAGGTTGATTATGAGAACCCTTGACGGTCTTCAGTGAGTTTATTGTAACTCTAATTGTTCGAAGTTCCGGTTAACACGGAAGTAAGAGCTATAAACGTCACTATGGTTCCGGCGAATACATTCTGTATCCTTTCAGACGCATCTGTGCTTGATGAAGAGAACATTTTTCTATTTTCAAATAATATTCGAAATTAATTTGTTAATATTCAAATTTGTATTAAATTATAATTCAAAATAGTAAATTAAATTCTAAGTTCCTTGCACTCGACAAGAATCTCAAAACTAGAATGATCTTAGTTTTATTTTTCAATTTAGATGGACATATAGATACGAGCTTTTACGAGTGATAACTGCATTCCTTTTCCTGTAATTATTTTTTTAATTATAGAACCATGACTGAAAATACTGTCACTTCAGAATATTTCCTGTTAAAAAAATGCTATTAAGCCTGGATCTGAATTAATTATCTAATTAATTGATCCGTGGCTATCGTGAATCATTAACTCAATTTCCATAAAGCAACTAATTAGTCCAGTTATAAATGTTTTGAATGGGAAATAAAAATTAATTAGCATTTAAGGGAAGTCGATTTTTAAGAAACAAATTGCTTCGCAGATTTGAAGTATTATTAATTGACGCAATGACTCAGTGATACTTATTATTTAATACCTTCTTCGAGCAATAAATTTCTTAGCAGACTAATTTGCATACAATATGATAGGCATTAAAGTTAGAAAATTTTTGCTTGTATTAAATATTTCTTCATGGGAACACAATATTATTTTTTTTGAATATATTTAAGAGTGACCTGTTGTGGAGCTGCAGTGAGAATTGCACTTGTAATCTCTTAATCTAAGTCTAAATTCTGAAGTACACGTCATGTGTGTCAACATCCGCTTGGTGAGAAACGCCGTCTATGCAAGTCGAGATTTGTTGACCGTCTGGGCCAGAAACCGTGACTTACCCTTGACTTTATACAACTTGCACTCCTTTTGATTCCACGAATTATAATCATTAAATATTCATTAAGTTATATCTTGTATCTTATATTTAGTCCCTTGATTAAATTGTCAAAGGGCTAACATTTTTCGTTCTTGAAATTCTCCACAGAATCGAAAAATGATATTTTTATATATTTTTATTAATAAAATCGTACTTCTTGGCAAAATTGCTAATCTATTTTTAAAAAACGCAGATCAAGTTAGGGTGGGTGAAGTTTTAGGAAACAGGGGAACATCCGTATTTTTCAGTCTACACATCAACACTTGATGTATTTAAGATTTTAATGAAATGAATATGAAATAAATGTAGGAGATATGAATCAGGTTGTAATTTAATCGTTCCAGTTTATAAAACTTTTATAAGCATGTGTGAAACATTCTAAGCGAAGCGAATGCTTCTCACTCATACGTGCAGGTGTCGGCGTCGATTCCCTCATTTTCACTCTGGCAGAACGGAAACTGTTAGAATCACACTGATACAACAGACTTACAATGCGAGACACCAGGATGAATATCAGTGGGAGAGTTGCATGCAACAAGTTTTCAAAACAATGACTGATCTTCCATGATCGCACCAGATTTCAAATTCGTGGGAGTTTTGTCTCTTTCAAAAGTTCTATGTCTGAGTTACAGGATGTGAAATTCACGTAATTTCTGATTTCACTCTTAATTATAACGTATAAAAATTTCTGCACTTTGTTCATTTAAATTCAAACAAATTTTACCCTGGATTTGATAGTGTTTGCTTTTAGATACAAACAAATTTGAGTTAATTACTATTCAAATTGGATTTGCAAAGTTACTTGTTTATTAATTCTTTTTTAATTTTGTGTTTCAGATACTCCAATGTCTCCGACTGGTCCCTCATCGCCGAGTCAAGAAGGTCTTTTTACAGACCTTCGACTTCTCTCACTGGAAAAACAGCTCAATATTGAAACGAAGGTAAATTGATCTGAGGACACTGGATAGTGGATAATAATAGTAGCTACCTACATTAGCTCTGGACATTAAAATGCGTACATAATTGATCAAATAGCTTCTGTCCTTTATGGATTTTCCATATTTCTATTTTTAAAATATTTCTCTTGAAATGTCAGTCCTTATTTAGAGCACAAAAGTTACTTGCTCAAGCTCTAGGCTAGAATATTTCTAATAAAAAAAGTGAATAAGACCACATAGTTTGAATTTGAAGTGCTTAGAATTTAAAAATTAAGGATGGCTGGCTTAACTTTATAGTTTGAACGACGCACTCAAATATTTTGCTTCTTATATTTTCGAAGGACAATAGTCTTTAAAAATACTTTTCTTTAGAGCTCATTTTTAAAAAATATGTGATACGTGTTTTGTTGAAAAAAATTACGATTGGACTCACAATTTGTTGATATTGCTAGTCGGCTTCTTGTCGCCTGAACTATATTTTTAAAATCGTAACTCTACGTCATACAAAAGCACAGGTTTCAAGACTTAATCAGTTTAGTCGTCAGTTCCTCGCGAACTGGTGAATACTTACAATGTGTAGTAAAAACGTAGAAAGTGAATTTTATTAGAGGTAAAAACAATAAAATTCTACCAAATATGGCAAAGTTTATTTGGAAAAAGGTTTGCAAATTCTAGTTTACTTTAGCAGTCTGTTTTTATCATAGTTCCCAATTTTATATTTCTTATATCTAATTGATTCAATTATTTATCACTTACCCAGATACGAAATTTTTATTTATTTTAGTTACGATTTACCAGAGGTTTAAAATTTAAACTCTTTATTTTTATTCTTTAAACTTGTTTCATTATTTACTTGAATCTTTAAGGGCTGACTTTACATTTTATTATTTGATAAGTGGATGTAAGGAGATTAGAAGTTTGCAAATTATAATGACATTAGTGGAGGTGTGCAACACAGTTGCTTCCTAGTGTTACGTAGCGTGCTTAACTACGAAGTAAAAGATTAACAGTGCATGAGAATATGCTTTACATAAAAATATTTCTTAAATTCAGAGTGTTTTCAATTTAAATATCTCGTCAATTAAAGCTAACGAGCTTGAATATTCATGGGAATCATTATCGTTTTCTATTCACAGGGAATACACAGTACATAAATTATCTTTTCGTTCTTTTATCAATTTTTTAAGAAGAAATTATGAAATAGGCCGCCTGATAATATGCTATAGAATTAACACAATAATAAACGACTGTATCCCGTTCTCAGATCGTTATCCTTATCTGACTCTAGTTTATCATAGTGAATTATATTGCTATACGACTTCGATTTTATGTTCTTAGTCACTTCAAATGATCTAATTATTGCTTTACACTTATTTTATTATATGAAAAAAAATACACTGAAAAATGCACTTATTTATTATATAAAAAATTTCTATTATTTTGATAATAACAATTTTCTTTTATTTCAGGTCAAGCAAGGTGCGGAGAACATGATCCAGAGTTTGACGAGTGGTCACAGAGATAAAAAGTTGCTTCAAGAAGCACAACAAATGCTAGATGATTCCCGCGCTAAAATCGAGTTTCTACGCATGCGTATAATGAAATTAAATCAGGCGCGGGAACAGCAACATGCCAGAGGTGATGCACCTCCGCCAAATGGTGAAGCAACTAGCAACAAAGGTATACATGCAATAAGCGAAGCTTGAATGCATTGACCTACAAAATTCAAATTTGAAATTTCAGATTTTTTTGACATAAATCAAATTTCCAAGACCTAAGGGATACTTTAATTTAAGAATTATAAGCTCATTTATGAATTTATGAATTTTATTGCAAAATTTATTAGTTGCATTTTGGTTCTATTCTCTGTTATGGCATGAGTCAACATAATATATGTTTACGCAATGTCACAAATGCGCGAGAGCTTTTCGCTGCCAAATGGCAGATGAGCAAGAAACGTGTACTTGTGGTGTCAAGCTCGTGTTTCACCCACCAGTAAAATCACAGCAGATCAGTATCAACAGATCTGATTTTATTTGATCTATGTCAAGAAAGCCAATCAGCAGAATGGAACCTGGCTAATTTTTCACGCCTCCAATCAGAAACTTTCGATAATAGAATGTGCTTCCGAAGTTTATTTCTTTCTAAATGCATGGGCAATTGTAAGTACTTTTTACAATTGTAAGGTTGTCAGAAAAATAATTTTAAATTTGAAAAGATTAATTGTTGGACTCTTTTGTCCATATTATATTTCTAAAAATGTATATTTCTCTGATGTTGATTTTAATTCTACAGATAGGTACGAGCCAAGTCTGGAATTGGCGTTGGAGGAAAGAGTGGAGGAACTTCGGCATCGATTGCGAATTGAGGCTGCGGTCGTAGAGGGAGCAAAGAACGTGATTCGCCTTCTTCAAAGTGCCAAAGTCGCCGATAAGAAGGCCTTGGCCGAGGTGCGTTGATTATGGTTACCTCCTTTTCACAAAAAACTCTTGTCACGAGCTTCAGAATAAGTTTTGTTATTTATGTTCACAATCTCTTTCAAAAAATTGCATTCACATAAATAATTGATACGTTGGTAGTTGACACGGGCAACGTCTACGAATAGGCGATAACGACATACTGAAATATTCTATTTATTGAATTTTCTATTGGATTTATTTCTGGTTTGCTATTTAATTGATGACTTCAATTTATTTCCCTGTGTAATTTATTTTTAGAGAGGGTTGGGCTTAGCATTTATAAAATGTATAGACATTTAGTAAAATGTAGGCGGGGGAGTCCGCAAGCTTGAGGGTCGTAAGTTACCCCAGAGGATTGACTATGCGAAAAGAATCTGGGATTCGATAAATTTAAATGAACTTTCACAAATAAAAAAATTTTTCTTCGTTCGTGCCGCGAACATGAAGGAAACAAATTCAGGGGCGGCGGTGAGAACAAGTCTCTTAAAATAGCGACGTGTGTTTCCCTCGTTCCTCCCCTCTAGGCGCCTTTTCAGGCTGCGTTAGTTTCCTCTCAGAATCTACCAGTGGCCACACAAATCGACGTTTCCTCTTCATTAAGACCGAGATTCAACAAACTTGATACCAAGATCTCGATTCAAGAACTGAGGACTGAATGCAGAGAAATATAGATTATAATCACTATTTTCCTTGGCCGGACACAGATTATTTTCCGAGTTCCAATATCTCGTACAAGTTTTCTAGACTGCGAAGGAGGGACGATTTCCTCAGATCTGGTGATACGCTCGCCAACAGTATTTGAAAATAGACACGTTAGGTCGGTGGGTGGTACTCGTTGAATCACAGTATTTCAATAAACTAAGTTGATTCTGGTTCTCGCATCTGTGTGGCCACTGAATTCAATCCTCAGTGCAATGGAAATTCTCGGCATCGAATTAGCCGGCCCTTTGCGCAAGTCGTACCTGATTCGTGAAAGTGGGCAATTGTGACAACACGGTGATATCAAAAGTGTCATGAGTTCCAGGTATTCCTAGGCTGAGTGTGCGTTGCTCCAAATTTACATCGTGCTAATTATACACCACATCGCACACCGCACTTGTCGTTAGTTTGTTGCCCCATGGGAAACTGAGCGGTGGTACCTGTTACGAGTGAAAACTTACTTCCAAGATTGAAATTGAAGACTTAGATTCGAGATCTAGGTTCAAGATTGAAATTGACTGAAATTAGTACAACAATAGTGAACGAGGAATGCTCGATCTCTATGAATGCAACCAAGGCACATCCTGTTCTTCTCGAGGAAGAATTGAAATCGAATCGTGCTTGGATTGAAAATACAAAAATAGGAATAAATGTCTAGCGAGTAAAGAAGAAAGTTTCCTAAGATGTATAGACGTGATCCTACGAGTTCGCCTAACGAATCTCCCTGGCTGGTGAGGGCGGAAGTTACAATAAGACATAATACTCCAGGAAGTTCGGGATCTACAGGACCGACAGGAATGACAGGAGCAACGCCTCGAATAACGACGAGTGGGAATGAACCTAGTGGAGTTCGAATGGTCTATAGATGGAATTCAAGTCAACCTGCATGTCAATCTTCTATAAATTCTTCAACTAACTCCGTCTCTCAATCCTCAGTATCATCGCCAGTTTCACCTTCCTTTGGATTTCAGAGGGGGAATATTTTTTTCACTTCTACGCCACCTTTAAGGTCTAATTTCCCCAGAACATTTTCCAGAAATGAAGGCTCAGTTTCTCCCATGGGACGAGGAGTCAGCGTCTCGGACTCGGGGTACACGAGTGAGCAACTATCACAGCAATCATGTTCAAGTTTACCCTCTAGGCGTCCATCTCAGGTTTATAATCGAAGGTGTAAGAGCACCTGCAGTATTACGCTTTCGACTGGAGTCGATAAGGGAGAGAAAAGTGGCGTTAATAGTAGTATTGATAATAATAACCTTAATCTTAATGATAATAGGAGTCAGGTTACCCAGGCTCCGCAAACGATGGGACCACTTTATAATGACCCTTGGAGTTATCGTTCCGCCCATCAACATCAGCATCAGCATGTTTCGACGAGAAGTAGATTTAGTACTGTTCCCGAAGGCTGTGAAGACTGTGCTGAAGGCTCTTCGACCAGTACGAGCGCTTTTACGACGCATTTTTGTACCCGAGTCCCTGATAAGACTGTTAATAAGACTACAGCTGTTAGTCGGGATGCTGCCTCACAAACTACGGATATTGAAACGCAACATTCTCCTATCTTAGGTATTAAGAGTAGAGCGAGAAGAAAAACTCTTGATGCACGCGGTTTGGATGAGCAGAGAAAGAGAAAGGTAATAATGATTAGGAAAATTATAGAGTTGTATTTGATGGCCTGTGTTGAAAGAAGTTTTAAAAGTAACAAGTCTATTTTTTCATTATATAAATATTTGAACAATTTAAAAAGTCAACATATTAAACCGCCAGCAGATATTTAACTCTTTCTCGCACAGGCCTTGTTTATTTCTCGAAAACTAACACCAACCATCTCTTTTAGCAGAATGTAAATTCACCGCCTACCCCGAGCAGCATCAAGAGCTCTTCATCTCCCGCAGATCAAGAAAAGTCCGATACATCTTCAAAAGAAGACAGCGAAAAACGAAAGTCTCGTACAGTTCACATTGACGTGTACTGTACTGGAACCGACGACGATTTGAACGACAGTAGTACTGATTCCTCGTCTAGTAAAGAGGATTTCGAGAAACCATCTCTAGTTTTCGCCGACAAAGACCTCACAGTGACCCATACAGAAATAAAAACAAAATCTTTTCTTCCCAGAGGTTTTCAGGACGACAAAGCTTTCCTAAAACGAGCTGCTGAAAGACGCTGTGAGAGTTTTAAACATGCTCCAATGAGAATGCCTTCTCTCACAAGTTCCAAAGGTTATGAGAGTGACGACGTTATAAGTTCTCTCTACCCTTCACAATTTAGTTCCTATAGTACTCTGAGAGATTTGGATTCCGTAGCCTGGTCGGCAGCTTCCTCGAGCAGTGCCATGCCTCTTGACACTTGTGATTCCTCGTCTGTCACTTCGTGGAAAGAAACTGTTTCCGATGTAGAGTCTCTTATCAATAGCACTGCAAATCTCACACACTGTGATAGTTTTGAGTACGCTGATTCCATTGATCGAGAGAAAATAAAAAAGTTAGAGATTGCTAAATCTAGCAACAAAGCCCAAGACAAATCTAAGACTTGGAAATCACCTCAGACTGAACGAAGACACTTGCTTCAAAATAAAAAGATGAAGGAGTATATGGAAAAGCATCGAGTTGGCTGGTCGTCAGAGGAAAGCCTTGCCGAATCTGATGGTAGCGATGGAGTCGCCTGGAGTTTTCTTTCAAGTGATGATCATCACAGTACTATCAAAGAAAAAAAGGAAAAAGAGACTCCAACTGTGGCTAATATTGTTCTTCATGCGAAACCTGAGACTAGGAGTCAGTCGCCTATTTTTGATAAAATCGAGTCCAGAGTTAATTCTCCAACGATCTCTAGAATTACTTCTTCTGGTGCTTCTAGATTTACTTCTCCACCAACTTCGAGAGTAACTTCTCCTTTTACTTCTAGAGTTACTTCTCCACTGACTTCCAGAGTCACTTCCCCTTTTACTTCCAGAGTTACCTCACCCTTCACGACTCCCCAGGGAGAGAAGACTGATCATATAATTAAGGCCTCGGTATTTGGAAGAGTCATCGCTGCTTTTAAGAAACCTGGACATCATATTGGACCTGCAAAGAATCCCTCCTGCTCCTGCGATCATTGTAGAAGATATTTTGAAGAGCGATCTAGGGATCGATCCAGATCTTTCTGCGAGTTTGATAGGAGATCCAGCTCCCAACTTTCGAAAGATAGTCGAGAGAAAGATAGTCGTTCGGCACGTGCCAGCTCAAGGAATTAAATTTTAATCATCACTGCTATGTGAAAGTTCACTTCGATTTATCGAATTCAAACGTTATTCCAATGAAGTAATTGTGAGTCTATGACTTTCAGCATTCTAAAGTGTTAAGACGAGCATTTATAGATTGAAAGTTGTACCTTTCATTTACGATTAGTAAATGTTATCTTTTTTTTTATGCATTGTTTTTTTTATTCGCGTTTCTGATCAACTTACTGTCCATGTAATTACAGAAAGAAATTAGATAATACTTAGGGGTTTCTCAAACTGATGTTACAGAAATATTGAACTTTTTATAGAAATATACAATTTTCTTTGTAGCAACCTCTAAATTTGATTCGACTTGCATGATATTTAATTCTGCAACAAATTTCTGTCAAAGAAACAATTTGATCAACAATGCACTTCGAAGTACAACAATACTTTTTCTGAAGACCCTTAATGAAATAAAAGAAGCTTGTGTTTTTGTAACGGCCATGGGAAACGCTTTCTCAGTAGAGTAGTTATTTGAATTTATAAATTTAAAGAACGTCTTTCTTATTTGAAATCGACTTGTATCCTAGGCTCAAGCAAGTTTGGCAGAGTCCAGTCGAAAATTGGATTTACTAAGACTATCGCTAGAACTTAGAAGACAAGAACTACCAGCTGATAGTGCTACGGCGGCCCAACTAAAACGCGAATTGGCTAGTGTGCAGTCAGCCAGTCCTGTTCCAGTTACTTACACGTCTTTACAACCTTTTCGTGGACCGCTAGAAGGCAGAGCAACTGTTCCTGCATCCGTCTCGAGATGCGCCGCTGTCACCGGCCAGTTAGAGGTATATAGACAATATGATGATTTATAAATAACACTAAACGCTTTCGTAAAACTTGTCACTTGTCACATGTTAGAGCTATTCTCGTAAACATATGACGCATATTTTACTTTAATGCATCCACAAATTAAAAAACACTTGCACTGTTAGGAAATCTGAATGGCTGGTAATTTCGTGGTTTGAACTTTAGTTCAGTACTAAAAGCTTGTATATTGACCATTTTTATAGGTAAGGTTAATGGGATGCCAGGATTTAGCAGAGGAAGTACCTGGGCGTACGAGAAGAGAACACCCAGCAAGTCCTGATTTACGCAGCTTTGTTAAAGGAGTTACTGGTAGAAGTTCGAGCAAATCTTACAGCGTAAAAGACGAAACCAGTAGTGAGTAATAGTTTTTAACCTCAGCATTTAAATCTTTAGAGCCATATAATCCTCATAAATATACAATGTTTATTTTCTTTTCAGACGATATTATGGCAGTTATTAAATTAGATAATCAGACAGTAGCACAAACTAGTTGGCGACTCTGTTCCCAGCAGGCTTGGGATCAAAGGTATTTAACAACTCTTTAAGTAGCGCTTAATTGAAAATCGTAATTGTATTACTTTTTCTGGATAAAAGCGATCTTAGGCTCTGTATTTAGGTGCTTGACCCCCACAGTTGGTGGTCAAGTTGTTCAAGTTAAAGAGAGGAAAAGATAAGGAGTGAAAACGGAAAGGACTCCCAACTGTGAGGGTCAAGCACCTAGATACGAACTTTGAAATCGCTTTAACCCATTTTTATGAAAATATTCTACAAAATTCCTGAAAATTCTAATTATCCTGATTTTCTTCAGGTTTTCCATCGAACTAGACAAATCTAGAGAATTGGAAATTGGTATTTATTGGAAAGACTGGAGGTCTCTCTGCGCAGTAAAGTTCTTACGTTTAGAAGAGTTTATTGACGATGTTCGACATGGGATGGCGTTACAATTAGAGCCACAAGGTCTGCTCTTTGCAGAGATCAAATTCTTAAATCCCATGATATCCAGAAAGCCGAAATTACAACGACAGAGAAAGATCTTCAAACAACAAGTGAAAAACTTCCCGAGGGCGAATCAAATGAATATCAACATCGCCACCTGGGGAAGACTTCTCAAGCGGTCAGCACCTTCCCTCCACAGCACCAGGAGTTCCGAAAGTCCTCCTTCAAGTGTAAACTGTAGGTTCTATATGTCTTGATATTTTTAGAACTGACTTTATAGAGACAACCGGTGTGCTGAAATTTTTTCAGTGTAAACTACATAAAGAAAGGTTTTTAAAATTTTCTTTGGGAATTCCAGGTCCTCAAACTTCGCAAATCACTTTCGAAACTTCCGTGGAAGATAAACCCGAAACGCCTGGCGAATTACCAGATCCGGAAAAGGGAGGTTTAGGTGGTGCCAGACCTTTGGGAATGAACGTGAACGAAAGTCCTGTACTGCCAAGTCCTCCAGAACATCCTCCACCTCCACCTCCATCTTTGCTAAAGAAACCTTCGATGCCAGCGCCTCCTCCTCCCCCGAAATTAGATCATGAGGTAAGTCTGCATATTCTCAGTTTTATTACAAAATACAAATTATATACAAAATTATATATATATCAGTAATATTGATTAATTCTATTAAAAACTCGACATTTTTTTCTTTCTATTAAAATATTTTATAATAGGGTTTCATTAACGGTTGCGGTTCCAACTCAAACTTTAATAAAGTAATAATTAATAATAATCGAAAAAGCGCAACTTTTGAGTTAACACTTGTATATACAAGCACTGACTTGTCCAAGCACGTTAATTTAAATCTCACTACATATTTTCCTTCGACAATTTAAAGACACTTGCAATAATTTTAATTATCAGGCAAGCACCAAATTTTTATTTTATTGCTTCTTATGAAATTACTTCAAATTTAACAAAATACACAATTTGCATTCTGAATGTATTAATAAATGTCTTTAAAAAGTTTTGTTGATTTTTAAGCATTGAAGCGGAATTTTAAGTGTAAGCACATTATCATTGAAGCATTATTTTGAATTGTACCCTCATTTGCTATAGAAAAATTAAGAATTCAATACTTGTGAAGTATTTTTTAACGTTTCTTGTGAAGTATCTTGTGAAGTAAGAGCAAGAAATTGAAATTCGCTTGCCTGCTTGCAAGAGAAATCCTGCTCAGTCCTGTCCAGTGCTAAAGCAGGTAGTAATGTAGTTGCAGAGTGCGTTAAGGGAGTTTGATTTCCTGCACAACGAAGAGAAGGGCGGGCATCAGGGGGCAAGCTTGAGGCCCCTTGTGACCGAGCCCCGACCTGTGCTGATTGCACCACCCTCTCCACGCACCCCCTCGCCCCAACCTGTCGTCGAGTTTCCCGAAGACGAGGTACATACCTCCTGTACACAGCATGGCTTTGTCTGTCTTTTAAATTTTAGTCATCTGTGATCTTGAAGAATTTAAAGCTCCATAAAGATTAGGAGCAAGATTAATTTTATCATCCAGGATTTATGGAATTTTTTTTAAACATATACGATGTCTTCAAGTGACAAGGTTCGAGCTCAATTGGTGGATTTGGGATGCTTTTAAAAAAAGTCAATATAAATTCTATGCTTACAGAGAGAACCTTTTCATCTGAATTCTATCTATATTTTAATTGTGGTTTTTACTTGGAAAACCTGTTAGTTTTAAAAAATGTTTAGAGTCCATAGGATTAGACTAAGTGGAATTTATATTACAAGAAGACTATTGGTGACCTCCAAACAAATTTTAAAGCTTTATAGTTTGAAGGATTTCCAAGCAGACACCTTTCTATAATGAATCCTTTTAAGTTTTAATTAAATTAATTAAATTGATTAAAAAGTTTCCATATTTCCTTGTAGTAATAAAAACCGAGTTTTTACGACGTGGAATCACTGACCATCAATACTCATTAATATAATATCATGGCTTCTCTAGAAATTTAACCAAAGGCAGACATTTAAACAAATTTGAATTTCATTATCGATAAGTTCATTTCGCTTATAACAAAAGACTCCTCACTTTGAAAAATAAAGTGAGTCATACCTCTTCTTCTGTTCCTCGAAAAATCTATTCCCTGCTTGCTATTTTAACCAGCTTATTCTATCCATGCTTTCTTCTGCACAGTGTTTTACTCACCTCCACTTTATTTTGTTTTTACTCTTTTGGAATCTACATCCGAACATAAAATTCGATTAAAAAAGAACCCATCTTTTTGAAAATACAAAAAATAGGGATGGGTATAATTTTGTGTATATATATCTGTTCATACTATATGTACATTCTTTCATTAAAAATCAACTTCATGAGTGACGTTTGGTAGGTGGCTGTTTTTAATTGTTTTTTATTAGAAATTTTGAAATCATAAGATTCACATGATTAACAATTACGTAAGATTGAATAACTATAGATCAGAATTCTGTGGACTAATCGATATTGTCATGTCTCTGTGTGGTTTTTTGGAAATGGGGAATTTCACTGCAACAGAAAAAAAAAAAGAGTTTCGTGTTTCCAGATTGTCTACGAGATGCCGGTTAGACCAATTCAATACAGAGATAGTGCTTACGAGTCTCGAAGACAATCTCAACTTACGGGAATGACTCTGGAGAACTTTAGGCTACTTTCAGTTCTGGGACGTGGCCACTTTGGAAAAGTGATACTCTCCCAGTACAGAAATACTGGCGAATATTTTGCGATCAAAGCTCTGAAGAAAGGAGATATTATTGCGAGGGATGAAGTTGAATCGTTGCTTTCAGAGAAGAGAATATTTGAAGTGGCCAACACCACAAGACATCCGTTCCTTGTCAACCTATTTGCATGCTTCCAAACTGAGGTAAATTTTTCATTTAATTCAATTCATTTAAGAATTACTGTAAGATGGTCGATTCAAATTTCAAATGATTTTTTTTATAGGCACACGTATGTTTTGTAATGGAATACGCTGCTGGCGGAGATCTCATGATGCACATACACGCAGACGTATTCGGAGAACCACGCGCTGTTTTTTACTCTGCTTGCGTCGTATTAGGCTTACAATATTTGCATGAAAGTCGTATTATTTATAGGTAAAGTCAATTTATATAAAAATTAAGAATTTTATCTAAAGAACTAATGGATCTTCTAAACTCTTATTATATAACTAAGTCATTTTATATATATTATCTTCTATTTCTTATTACAGAGACTTGAAATTGGACAATTTACTCCTGGACACGGAGGGGTACGTAAAAATCGCCGACTTTGGTTTGTGCAAAGAGGGCATGGGTTATGGAGATCGTACAGGAACTTTTTGCGGTACTCCTGAATTCCTGGCGCCTGAAGTTTTAACCGAAACTTCATACACGCGCGCTGTTGATTGGTGGGGTCTTGGAGTTTTGATATTCGAAATGCTTGTCGGAGAGGTTATTGTTAAACAAATTTGTCAAATTAATTTAAATTATAATTCCTTAGCTAAATTTTTGATATTAATCGGATTTTATTCCTAATTTGCAGTCTCCTTTCCCTGGTGACGACGAGGAAGAAGTTTTTGATTCCATAGTGAACGATGAGGTTCGATACCCACGATACCTGTCGCTTGAAGCGATTGCCATTATGAGAAGAGTAAGGATCTTTACTTATTTGATATTCTTGTTCTAATAAATAAGATAGTGTTGTTAATTTTCTTTTTTTTTGTAGTTGCTCAGAAAGAATCCAGACCGGAGATTAGGAAGTAGTGAAAGAGATGCTGAAGATGTCAAGAAGCAAGCCTTTTTCAGACACATAGCTTGGGATGATTTACTATTGAGACGCGTTAAACCTCCCTTCGTTCCAGTCATTGTAAGTCTAGTTTTCACAATTTTTTAAAGTTTTTCAATTACAATTAAAATTAATTATTTACGTTATTCATATAAGTACTCCATTTGAAAGTAAACATAATAATTTCCAGCATTCGGTTGAGGACGTGAGCAATTTCGACGAGGAGTTCACATCAGAAAAACCTCAACTGACGCCTCCAAAGGATCCAAGACCACTCAGTGATTTAGAACAAGGACTTTTTAGAGATTTCACATACATGGCGGACTGGTGCTAATCCCTTATTTCTGATTTCAATTTTAAATTGTCCTCCTCTCGCACTAGTTCATTACTTCTTATACATTTAGTGTAGTCCTCTGAGAGAGTACTATGATCTGAACAGTTACTTAATCGTCTCCACACCTCTGTTGATTAACGATTACTTCTATAGTTTTTATATTTTAATTATACATTACAATTAGTACTACTAAATTAAAAAAGAATTTCCCGTTTTTAAGTATCAATTTTCACTATAAGTGATCGTTTCACTGTCAAATTATTTTTTAAACTAGGACTCTGAAACAAAAGAGGGAGAAGGACCAAATGAGATCAACGCTCTAATTTATTTGCATGAGCATATTTTGTCTTGCGACGCATATCATGAAGCATATTGAAATTGTACTAACTGGACGTAAATCGTAAATCAGACTCTGCTAGTGTGTAAGTTTATTAGCTATCTATATATGCGAAGAAAATTGACTACCCTCAAATTATACTTCTGTCCTCGCAGCTATTTTGCGCGTAAATCGAGAGCTGTTTTAAGCTCTTCGAAACGGCGCTTAGGATATTGATTCCGCAGGAAGTACTCGCGAACCCGAAGCACATAAAAACTAATCAAAAGGAATCAGATGTTTGCTCATGCTCATGTGATAATCGAGTAATTCAGAAACGGAGCTATGTACAAGAATCTTTAGGGCGTTAATGGTAGTTGACACGAGATGCTTTAATTACATTAATGACATTGTTGTTGCGTTTAAAGTATTGAAGTTTTAATTAACAGAACATTGTAATTTGTATGTGTTTTACAGATTCACCGCCCTGTGGCTTTCTTTGCATTTTAATGGTACTCGAACTCCATTCGATAAAGTAGAAGCGCAGACAATCGTGCCGTATTTTAAGCTCTTCAACAAGTTCTGTTGACGAACCTTGCAAGGGAACAAATTACCCTTTTAACTCTTAACAGTCATTTTTATAAGCAAATCATTCTTTTGAAAGTCCTAGTAACTTCATTCCATGTATTCTTCGAATGAGACATTCGGAGGCGGATCTGCTAAGTTGAGCATCGGAATATTTCGAAACATGTAAATAATTCTCTCAAGCTTCTCGAAAATGAATCAGCCCTATTGAAGTGAATTGGAAGGGAAGAGACTTTTGATACTTTTTACACCAGTTACTTGAAATTACGATTGACAAACTAAACGATTTGTGATAACGTTGAGGAGTCTCGAATTCCAGTTGCCTTACTTTGTTATTCTAATACTCTTTGGTATCCAGTTTACAATGAAATTTCGATACAGATTTAGAAATCGAAGTGTGAAATCATAACGTGCCTGACTTTTGTTTTATAAAAAGTTGCCTCAAATCAATTTTCTCTGAGAAAGTAAAAAGAGATCAAACTTGTTTTCAAGTGCCATGGGCTTGACAAATTGTCTGTTTTATTTGAAGAAAACGACCACTTTTAAAAATGCAAATCCATATCTATAAATTAAATTGTAAATAGAAATCTACCCTTTATTTTCACAAAAAAATCTAAAGACTCAAAACTTGCCGACTATTCTGCAAAACTAAATTTGATTCCTTAGACACTAGGAAGTGATTTTGCCACCCTGCCGACTGATTCTGTTACAATGCCGTACGTATGGAGATTAAATATAAAACAATTATTTGTAAATCTCTTTTGTATTACCTCTCGTCCTGCATTCAATCACGATCAGAACGTATGCTTTAACTCACTCCTAATTAAGATACAGTGTAAGCAAGAGTAAAATTTGTAAGGTGTATATAATACTGAGATATCGAGGATAAACTTAACTGTAGATAGTAATATTTTTTTAGTTTTTAAAGTAGAAAAGCCTTTTATTAGCGTAAATCCCGTTACACAGTTTTTGTCTGAACCTAATAATGTATTGTCTGTAGGTTTAAATGTAAGATGTATTTTGGTAATCTTGCATTCACGATATTTATCGGTACTGCTGCGAAAAAAAAGCAATTTGTACGTGCCTCATACTTCAGAGTATGTACTAAATGAAACGTAACAACTACATCCCACGTGATGAATTTTAAGTATTAATTTATTTGATATGTGTAATTGCCAAGGCAGCTTATATCGAAACATTATCCTGATTAATGAACACAGACCTTAGTGATAATATGCTAAATTCATCTCAACTTATATACTCAAAACAAGATTATTTCGATTAATAAATAGTAAAAAATTATTCAACGATGCTTTTTATTAGAATCTTACCTTGTAATTTAAAATAATCCTTTTCTAAACAACTGTCTCACTATTAACCACATTGTCTGCAGTTTTAGAATCTTGCATTCTTTCTTGATTTTTTGTTTCCTTTACTTTTTCCTGATCTTTTGCACATTCCATTTCTTCCTTATCTTCCCTATCGGGTAATTTTTCCCCTTCAAGCAAATTTTCAGTCTCTTCATTTTCATGAACGTTTTCTCGAACAATGGATTTAGCCAATTCATAAAGAATTGAAGTATTTTTTCTGATTTCTTGTTCCAATTCGTACTTTTTCTCCTCTTCTTGCTTAATTAGTTTTGTCTCTTGTGTAGATATCGGTTTTACAAGACCTTTAGTGACCCTATAATAGACACTTGTACTGTCCCCTCCTCTAATAACGAAAATAAACCTGGAATTAATGTAAATTTATTTAATAATTTTTCTGGATTACGGTTAAATATCGAACATTACCTAATGGTTTTACATGAATCACAACAATTTACCTATCTATTTTTAGAGTTTCTTGTATATTTTCAATTTGAGCGAGGGGAATTTTATAAAGAGCAGGCCATGGTATATATGTTTCAGGAACTGAAGACTTGCTTTTTTTGCCCTCTATGTATATAATATCCAGCTCGCTATTGTATTTATACTCCACATCCCATAAACGCTTTACTGCAAATATATTATTAATTATATTATATATTATTAATTAATATTTTTCTTTTTATATGCTTGTTTATTTGCATTTATTTGTGGTTATTCTTTACCTTCGCAAAGTTCAATATAGACATGAAAAGCAGTAGTGATTTTGGTACCATCGTTAGAGCCTAGTTTGCTGATTTTGTAATACTGAAAATTAATTCGAAACAATTCAAATTAAGTACGACAATTATTTAATTTATAGATTTTTATATACGTATGTTTTGAACGTTTTTAAGGGCGTGTTAAATTTCAAATTCTATTCTCCATTTTACTCAACGAAAATGATAGATAAACATTTTTTCGCTCTGTAGCGCTAATCTCTTTTCAAGTATAAAACTGCATACAGAGCGAAAAAATATTTAATTTCGATACTTTTTACATAAAACGAAGAATTAAAAATCTTATGTCAAAATTGAATATTTACATTTTTCTTAAAAAATATTTGAATTGGATATTTTCTCGCTCTGTACAGATAATTCTAGTTAAAAATTGATTAAGTCTATAGAGGGAAAGTATTCAAAATTTAATATTTGTTGAGTAAAATGAAGAAATCGCATTTTTAGATTAGAACTTGTCACTTTTAACGAACAGCATTTGAGGTTAAAACAAAAAAAGCAATTATAACTTACACTTGGATGGCACAAATCATACATTGTTTGGGTTCTAAATCCAACAATTGTTCTTATATAAACGTTAATCTAATTATTTAATTAAAATACACTGTAAAATTTTATACTTTTGATATAAACGATATAAACGAAAATTGAAATCAAAGCAGTGGCTCCCATTTAAGTCGCGTACTATAATGCGCGTGCGTCGCACTCGGTACCTGATTGGTTGCTATTTGCGCGCAATTTGAAATCCTAAAAAATATTATGCATTTCAAATTTCGCGCCAATAACAACCAATCAAATACCGAGTGTAACGCATGCGCAATTGGGGCAGTATTCCTAAGCGGGCACCCATCCAAGTACTAACCGCGCAAAACATTGCTTAACTTGAGAAGTTGTGTTTTCAAAGCGGTCACCCATCCAAGTACTAACCACGCGAAAGATTGCTTAACTTGAGAACTTGTATTTTCCAGGGCCGTGCGCAAGGGGGGGATTTTGGGGTTCAACCCCCCCAGCATTGACAAATTAAAATTAAAAATAAGTTTTTATTTTACATCAAAGTCCGCGCCAAACATTACTTAACTTGAGAACTTGTGTTTTCAAATATTCAGGGGCGTAGCTACCGCTTCAATTGGGGCCACTGTATTTATAGTGTATAGTAATAATTTCATCAACACTTATTAATGTTAAATATTTCAAACTTATATCGTGAGATTGGGAGACCATATATTTTTTATTATAATAAAAACAGCATTTACCTATTAACTTTGTTTTATTTGCATATCACAAATTAAATAAAAAGAAAACAGAAATGAAATTTCTAGATCTGTAATAAGAAAAAATTCTCTAATAAATGTATTTTTCAACTAAACCGATTACCACAATCGGCTATAATGCATAAAATATATAATATTTATTCTCTATTTACATCGGCTTTCACAGTTTACTAAAAATCTGACATTGGTAAAACAATATCTAAAATAAATACGTCAAGTTAAATTACATGGTTCTATACATTAACATAATAACATAATGCAATACCATAATTATAAACAATAAAGAAGGCAAGTGCATTTATAGCCGCTGTTTCTTTCTCCATTTCCAAAATATAAAAAAATTCTTATCATTTTAGCAAAGGATTAATGAGTAAAAATAATAAACTATACTACTACACCATAAGATTGAAAGTTGTTCAAACATAACTGAGTCTTTTACTTTGATAAAGAACTTAATATTATCAACTGTTCGTTTTTAGAATAAGTTTTTTAAAATTCATTTTTCTAATTAATTTTTAATTCACTAATAAAAATTGAATTGGAAGAGATTCCAAATCAGAAGAACTGAAGAAAATTCTGAGGTAACTGAAGATTAAGAGATCTACTACCAACTCTGCATATTCCATTCGATCTAGAAGCGAGAGCAAATAAAAAAATAGAGTATCTTATTCGGTTATAAAGTAATCGAATGGAAATGTTACATCTGTGCGGAACCACGCCAAGCGGAATCAAAACCACAAGCAGTGTCGGAATCCGAGTCGTTCTGTGGATTGGTGGATGTCGTAGGTGCAGTGGAGATAGTGGAAGATGGTCGTCGACTTTCGTGTCTTTGTCTATAATTCAAAACCTTTCCCTGAGGAATTGGTGTGCTCGGCTGACTGGCACTACTGGCAGTATGTTGACTCCTCAAAGAATTGAAATCTTGAGCTCTTCTACTCCGACGCTTTTTTATTCCATATTTCGGTGGTGGCATCAATTTATTCTCGAGCTATAAAATAAAAAAATACAATTAGTACTTCTGTCAAAACAGGATGCGATTAAAAAGATTTCAATTTTAAAATATACTATTTAGAATTTTTCCATTGTAAAATCTAAGATATAGTTTATTCAAAGTCAGGAGTAGCTGAGGCTACTCCCGATGGTCGGGGCTACATACTGCTTATACTAAGTATAAGCTGAATGAGAGTAAATTTGTCCAAATTGAATACCTGAATATTATCCGCAGATCCCCAAGTCTTGTGGATTTTCTCGTTGTTACTGGAAGTATTACTGGCCACACCCAGGAATTGGCTGAAGGCCTCCGTCGTACGTTTCACGCGAACGTTCAATGATCCAATTCGTAGAAAACCAAGATCTTTCTCTGTGTGTTAAAGAATTATTTTATTACGACTGTTTCCATAAGAAAGAGAAAGGTTTCTCATTCTCATGGAAAAAGTACACCCTTCCACCTCAGAATAAGCCAAACTAAATCCTTCATTCTCTCTTATCTCACAATGAACACCTAAATTTGTCATGCAATGGAAATATTAAAAAATGACTCCCAGAACTAGCTAACAAATTCTAGACCCTAGTTTATTTCTTGATATTATTTCTCAATTATAAACATTTCACAATTTTAATAAATTTCTTTTATATTACCAAACAAGAGTTGATTTAAAATGTTTGTGTTGAATCAATTTTTTTTTTAAATTAGTAATT
The DNA here is from genome assembly GCA_900474275.1 of Synergus japonicus. NCBI lineage: Eukaryota > Metazoa > Arthropoda > Insecta > Hymenoptera > Cynipidae > Synergus > Synergus japonicus. Next base: position 141,947 of record UCOH01012162.1, read on the forward strand.
TATGAAACCATAACTAGAAAAATAAGTTGGCAACTTATATCTCTTACCTGCATGCTTTTTCCTTGCTTTTATTTCTGAAAGAAAAAGCAGAAATTATTTTTAGACAACACTGAAGAATGCGAATTAATTGATAGCAAAGCAAAGTAGGGATTAAAAAGAAATTAAACGCAGTAGTTGTACGATTAATTAGTTCGTTAATCCGTGTGTAAATTGATTTTTTTATCTTGAACAAAGTCCAAAGAGAGAGTTAAGGTTCATTAACCATGACATTAATTATTCAAAGCGATTAATTATTGACGAGGAACATCATATGTATGCTAAATTTTGAAAGAGTCACTCGGGTCTTTGAAGATTACGATATCAAGAAACAAACTCTAAAGGAAGATGAGCTAATTGTCATTACACTTGTTATTTAATTAGTATTCGGATGATTTTTTGGCATTTTAGTACTTTTCATGCTTCAGAAGAAAACAACAGAAAATTTTCATAAAAATCGAAAAGTCTGATGATAGATAAACAGAAATAAATAATAAAGAATACTAAAACAAATGAACAGTAAAATCTTTGGAATTATTTAAGATATTACATAGAGGCTTTTAATAGAGATTTTGATTGAAATCAGAGGCCAGTTCTGAGTTTTCGGTTATCGCTCAACGGGACTTTGAAACTTGATGACAACGGCACACTTAATTCATTTAATTGTCGGTGAGTAATTAGCGATTACGTTAGACGAGCGACGGTCGCGCGCAGGAAGAAAATGAGAGAATTAATTAATTCTCTGTACACACTCGTAAATGCCAAAACGCCGTACGTTTTCACTCCGGATAGCAATCATTGTCATTATGTGTAAATGTAAAGAAAGGAAGAGAGTTTGAGAATCGTGTGATGCATAAAATGCACTCACGCGTGTTCAGTTCATAGACAACAAAACATTATAGGACAAGAAAAATCTAATCTTGATATTTTTTTATTTTACTAGATTTAATTAGATTAAAGATTTAATTATTTAATTGGAACAGCGAGAAAACTGAATTTTATTAAAAGTTTTAAACGACACAAAGTTATTCTTTTCAATAAAAATTAATTATATTGTCCAACTTGAATTCCTGCAAAAGATTTCGAGAAATATTAAAAATGATTTTACTTTTTATTGGAAACGATAAGTTAGTGTTAGTGTTTTAATAACTATTAGGATATCAAATGAATATAATACCTACTTGCTAAATACTAACGGTTAAAATGTATATGAGAAAGTATATGAAAAATTAAATTAAGAAAATTAAATGCATAATCCAGTATTATTATTTCGATTACAATTTTAGTATTTAAAATTAGTTAATAATTTAATTTTAAATATAGTATTACCTTAAAACTCTAAGAAAGTAGGTAATCCAATTAATATTAAATAAATATAGTAAATACAATAATAAATAAAAAAAAACATCGCCGAAAAATAATATATTCTAACAAAGGCGTCGATTTAAAAAAATGAGGTTTTGTCAATTAAATAATTAAGAGTCGAATAAGCAGAGCCCTTATATAAGAAGATGAGACGAAGACAGATTTAGAGACTAGTTTCACTACACAGTGAAAAACAACAAACCATGCATGGAAAACGAAACAAAAATTTCTACATCATGCAGAGGATTCGAAATTATTTTTTTACATGAAATTAAATATTTCTAGAATCAAATAATAAATTATTCAAATTAGAAAAGGCATAAAATCAATATTTTTTTATATTATCAACAAAGGATTTTATAAAACTTATATGAGAGCACTAGAACTACCCGAATAGTTTCGATTTCGAATTTTGTAAGTCTAAAATTGTTATTGTCAAGAGTAGCTCGTTTTCCAAATTGATCAGAGGCTTGTAGTTTTTCAAAATACTCACTTTAACAAGACTACCGTAAATTATCGTCTTTTTGCAAGATTTTTCTAAGGTGCGCTTACTTTAATCTTGCGATACAAGCGCTTTACTACTATAGCAGAAGTGCGCCTCTGAACTTGCCTGAGCGTAGCAGCAGCAGTAAGTCCTGAAGAAAACCCAAAACCTTTTAGCAATAGCGAGTCTTTACGTTTTTCATTCAACAATGAAAAAAAAGCTTCAGAACAAAGCGGGATCGGATTGAGATGTAAAATCAGTCTAGCCAAATTTTTGAAACATAGAATCTGTATTTATAGTAAAAATTAAATAATTCTAAAGTTGAAATATAAAACTGGAATAATTTCATTTTTGAATAAAAAATGTCCCAATTCGATCCTGCAGCAAAGAAAAGAAGATTTTGAGAATCTTGAGTATCGTATTCGAAATCGTGCAAGAAAAACCAATACCAAATTCAAGTACTTGTCAATCGTTTCCATGCAAAAAAGATTTTGAAAATCGAAGAAGATACTAAAGATGTGAGAATAATTTATTTTTAAATACTGCACTGGGAAACAAACAATCTTAATATGATTTTGGAACACAATTTCTTGAAACACCCTTTTTTCCAAAAAATATGAATTCGAAAAGTTCTGGTCTGAAATGAGGTGTCTAACAAATTTTTGTGAATGATCTTTTAGCTTCCCGGAGGTAAAATTAAACAGCGAGATGCGGGTTCACTTGAAGAAATAAATAAATAAATAAAAACTGTCAGCAAGAGCTGGTCGCTTTTCTAATCGAAGACTCGAGACCACCCGCCGATGTACTTTTGCTCAGAGCGATGGAGCCGGTTGCATTGAACTTCTTGCCTCGAAGGAGACGAAGTTACCCGTTGTGAAAATACTCCGGATAAAGTATCAGGTTGCAATGCCGGCTTTTTTTATTGACAAGAAAATCGAGGTTTTGTTATTAATCTGATTTTTGCGATTCGTTTTTGAAGAGTTGTCTTTCCGTTTTAAGAGAAAACTAATTCAGTAATTTTATTAAGGGAGAAATATAAATAAACTGGGAAACGTTTCAATAAAAAAATCATTGATAAAACCAGAAGCTCATTTAATAAAAACTAATAAAGAAAATAGAGGTAGGCAAAAAAAAAAGGTTTTACGTGATTTTTGAAAGTTGTGGTCCAGAAATTATAGTAATGAGATTGAGACAAATATACTCACTCCGAAAGGTGTCCTGGCTGACCGCAGCCTCTTGAGAAACCAGATACTGCCTCGCTTTTTTCCCACTGTAGTCACGAACTTCCTGATTTGCACCTGAAAAGCAAGAATATCGTTTTCAAAATGGTATTGATTCCGACAGAAATTTGTATTTATTGCTTCTGGAACAATGGAACAATTTTTCACTATCAAACTACATAAACTGCATCTTGAACTACAAATTGATTGTAAATATATCCTTTCTAAATTTATCTTGATCCGATCGACACTAACAATAAGTAATTACTATATAACATGTCTCTGAACTTTTACATCAATATTTTTTTTTTTATAAAGTTCTATTGCAATTAAAAATTTTGTCATCTATTCCCATGAATTTAGAGCACGAGATAGCCATCAAAGTTCGTCATTGATATTTGTTTTCGATATTAGATTTGATAAAACCCAGAAAAATTTTCATTGGCACGATAAGAGAGGAAAGATGTTTGTTCATCTAATCTTGGACAAACAGACAATCATGCTTTGACTTTTGCCGAAGTCAAGGAAACGACTATTTGTCCAGCTTAAGCCGTCGATCAGGGCTTTTGTCAACTGATTTTTACCTGTCGCCCTCGAAACGGAAATCTCAGCAATGTCAATAATTCCACTCTGATAATCAGTTCAGTATTGGTAGTTCTCATTTCGGTTAATCTATAGAGTATCTTTCATACTTCTCAAATATTTTTTCTTCCTCTTTCAATTCTAAAGGTTCTGGCTTTCAGTTTCAAATCTAGATTTTAAATGCAAACCTCTCTTTCAAATTGCTTGAAAAATTAGTAATTCAGGATAAAATAAATTGTTTAATTATTAAACGAAAATATGTTTCTTACCATAAACTTGAACTAAAAGGTTGAAAATATTCTCATGGTCAAATTGCATAGCAATATGAAGTGGCGTATATCCCTGAAACAAAAAGAAAAACGTTTCTTACAATAAGTTAATAAATTATCTTCAAATCGAAATAATGATCAGTCAGAATTTAAATCAAACTCGTTTAAAATATTTTTCTCGATAAGAAATTATCATTTCATCTGATTAAAATTCATCCTGCATGACTTGAGGAAAATAATAGTGACCTCCTTCTGTCGATTCGAGGCTCCACATCACTTTATCTCAACTTATGAATATGTTATCATGATTTGCGAGTGGTATTTGTGTTTGACAGACCGAGAAGGGTTTTTCAAACTAAAGGACTTCAGGATCAAGACAAAAAAAATTAAGTCTGAGTGACAAAGAGAGAAATAGAAATGAATAAAAATTAAGAACGTGTGTTTGTAACCAGGAGAGACAATGAGGAATTGATAATGTCGCATTATGAATATCCCTTCGAGCGTGCGAATTCGTATTTCCTTGGTTGAGCACGAGAATTTCTTGGAAACAAGAGTTGAAATTTAATCTTATTGCGTGCGACCTATCGTCTTGTACACTTTCTGACTTTCATTTGACTCCACTCACTTCTGTTAGGTACTTTTGAAATCTCAAGAGTTGCTAAACTTCTGTTTGTTGTAAAGTTTTCGAGCAGAAACTACTGGAAGAACCCCTGTAAACTTGGGAATAAAGCATTAAATGGGTTGCAATAAAAATTGTATATAATAAATACCTCAAAATTAATTTTCAACTTGTACTCTGAATCTAAACTTAGAATCGACTTTCAACTCAACCCATCTTTTATCAGCCACCCTTTTTCCCTCACCCTTGATGGCTCCACCGTCGTGTCGAAAAACCATATGCACCCCTTTATCATACGGGGTGCAAAAAGGGGTTGGATGCGGCGCTTTAATTTATTTCACTTTAAAGTCGCCGCGTATAGGTACGTGATATCTACAATTCTACATACAAGAGTCGAAATATATGCTACATATTGTAGAAATCGTAGAAAGGGTAGTCACCCTTTTCGAATCCAATAGTAGGTGACACGTGCGTGCTCGCGACAAGTGGCACGACAAACCCCTCTCAAAATAGAAAAAAAGAGAGAGAGAAATAAATAGGAAATCTGTGTTTCTCTTTCTCTGTCTCACATTCACCCCATAGATCTCTTTTTATACTTTCGACAATATTTTAAAGTAGCATTGTCCTGGCAGCCGAGTCACGAAGAACCGAGACAATATCACGCGCCCTTTTCACTTCTGCATTTCCACCCCCAACCCCTAACACCCTTTTATCTTATTCCCACCCTTGACTCTCATCCCCGAACACCTCTTCGTCGTACCTCTGACTCCGGACAGCTGCTGGCCACCAATATCACACGCGTATATCACCGTTGAGGATTTTCAATTTTAATATTTTTCTTACATCGACCCGCCTTTACGAGCCGCTAAATCATATCGCGAAACTTTACCCCTTGTGACATCCAGGAAATTCTCGTATCTCGACATGGGATGTATGCTGAAACATCAGGATTTCTCAACATTGCTCGATGTCGTTCAGAGTTATTTATTTTTGAATTTTAGAATTTTACACCCTTCATTCGTTCCGCTTTTCGTTAGGGACTGCTTCATGAGTTTTCAATTTTATTAGATCCGGGATATTCTAGGGGTACAGTTGATCTATAGGCTTTTAAATGAGATGCTTTCGATTTTTTACGCTTTAAAATTGTAGAAGGTACGATTATTATGTTTTAATATAAGAAATTACCCGAAAACAATTTTTAGTTCAAGAATTCAGGATTGGGAGGATTGTTGTTGCTCGAATTTCATCAATTATGAGGCCTGATGCGTGTTTCCTTTAAATCGAACCTAATGGGGACGCGGAATAATAAATGAGTTGTACACCGGTCGATCGACTGATACGATCGAATCCACATCGTGGAGTGGATTAGCCAGTAAAAGCGAGGACGACGCAGGCAGCTGCTTCCTGAAGAGAGCTGAGGAAAAAGAAACTCTCACCTGTCCAACGCCGATATACCGAGATAATGTCTTCTCGATACTTCCTAGCGCGACGATTCGACGTGAGCTCGTGTTTCCACTGTCACGACAACATAACAAGTGTTTTTTGCAATATAGCGAGTTGTATCTGAGCCCTCACTAAATTGCAGCTTTTGATTTTTATCAAGAATCTATGTCGTTAGTACGTATCTGATGATACTGAAATCATAATTTAATATCTCTGAATGTAAACTAGGAACAGTTGAAAGTCTTTTCGAATATATCTATTATTAACTTCATTTGCTGAAATTTTAGTTTTGGACGTCTAATTCGAAGCTGCTTAATTTTAGATTCTATCTGCTTCATTATGTTAGGGTGAGTCGAGCTGACTCGTAAATTTAAACCTCTGAGCTGGTTTGAAAACTTGATATCCTTAAGACGACCAATCAACCCACATCTAGAAGGAAAATATTGAGCTACTGTAATATTTAGAAATTATGGTCTCAATGTTGAGAATCGAAATCGATCATGAGATCAGCTGCACCACAGATGTCTCAGCTGAGGTCGGCACCAGTCTTTGAATCTTTTTACTATTTTTGCCAGTGTCCATAACTACCTAATTCTAATGCCCATGACCCTAGATTTGAAACACTTGAAATTCAATGCTATTCAGTTTGGAATAAAAGCCTAGAATCCTGATTTGGATCATGATTTCCGAAATCTAAGTGGGCGGATGTGAGAGTATCGAGAGTTTTTCTAAATGGGTCACCCGGTGGACATTCGAGAAACTCTGCACGGTTGGATTGCATTGTCGTGGCTGTCCTACGACTGGACCGCGGATGCAGGCGCCACACGGGCGGCTTAAGGTCTCTGTTGGAGCAGCCACCGTTTTTTGTGAGGATTAAATGCGAGTCGATCCGACGATAAGCTGGAGAAAACTGCGGTGGATTCAGTGTATACCTGCTGACAGATTACGCCGTGGACGATCCACGAGAGCAACTCTCCTTCTTCCTATTTCTTTCTATCTCGCTTTATACATATACACACGTAGAACATTATTCCCCAGACTTTAAAACCACGAAAAAAGAAATGCCAACTAACGTAGCAGAAATCCAGTCCGAATAGACCGCCATTTATTTCAAACTACGTGCAAGGTCGACTTAGATCATCTTCTTTACTGCTGTCCTTCTCTTAATAAACTCATCTGAAAAGTAGGACTTTTTTAAAACATTACTTCTTGATTAAAAATTGACAACAGCAATTAAAGTTAGTTTAGCCATCCAAACTCCGAAGACAGAACTTATCATCTGCACACATCGAATTTGATTTTGGAAGGGATTTTCTGAGGAAACCGTAATGCAAGTAGCATCTTTCTTCCTTGGAACGAGGTTGCTTTTTTTTGTTCCGATAATTGGCTACAAGGAATGCGAACCCCTTTTTCTTCCCGCTTATGTTTTTCAGCGACATCGAGCAGCGAACGTAATGAGATAATTAATGCACCAAGTGGAATTAGCCGATTTACATGAGAGCCAAGCGGCGGATATCAGTCTTCAGAAGAGAAGGGAAGAAGGTGCCGCGGTGTCGACAGGACGGCTCCAGTTACACCGTGAAAACAAATGAGCCGGCTTCGACCGAAAGGCAGGAAAGGAGACAAAACGGGAGACGGATGTCGAGAACGAAAAGGACCAAACTTGGGTCTCTCCAATTCTCATATATGGTTTTACTAAATTTGTCTCTTCAAGAAAAAGAAGAATGAAAAAAAACACCTTCATATTCCTTACACAATAAACATGTCTCTAGTAATTTTTTGTGATCTGAGCTTGTAAGATAGTTAGGCTTGAAATGCGGATGGAAGCTGATGAGACAGTGGAGAAGAAGAATCAACTGCTACTAGAGATGGTTTTTCCTGGGTCAGAAAAAGAATTAATTAGGTTGCAAGTTGATTTTATGCATTCTGGAATTTCTGTCGTTGCAGGTAGGTACGTATGTACTAAGACCACCCTACCATCTTTTTCCTACGCCGTACTACCTATGGCGGTGAGCGACCTTACGGTGTTTGTCGCGAGCCGCTAACGAGCAAGGCCCTCTCGAGCTGGCTTATATAAGTCTTATAAAGAGTAAAGCGGCGGACCACACACATCCGATCCTATCTGCAGTCTTCTCTTCGTTCTCTTCCTTTACTTTCTTTCCTTCCTTTATCCGCGGACGAGACGATCTCTTCCTCTTCTCAAACCACTCGCCTTCTTGCCTCTGAGTAAATCCCCTAAGAGGGAAACTGGAGCGCGACGTTCAACGATTAACTGTTACTCCTCTTGAAATTCCAGCGACTCTCTCAGGAATTAATCTTAGCATTATTTGAGTTTGATCAGTCTTTGAAGTGATACTCTTAGGAATTTAAAAGATGAGTATTGCGGAAAAGAATTATATATTAATAATTTTAAAAATTATCACTTACCCCATTCTGCATCAGGCGAAAAAAAGGCATCCGAGAAACAAAAAAGAAAAAGTATTATTATATGGTTGATTCTAATATTTAATAAACGAAACAAGCTCAAGTTTCATTACATAAACATAAATTTGTATGAAAAAACACAAATTCTTTTGTCGCAAGTAAAATTAATCAAGCAGAAACAATTTCGTTTTAAAATGCAAAAATAGATGAGAAACTTGATATCAAGAGGCTGTAATAAAACTTCTCTGCACCGGGTTTATTTTTTTATTGCAGGTGTACTTACCGTGGTTTCATTAACACCTTTTATATAGTCCCTGTACGTGCCAGCTATCAGTTTGACGATATTCTCATCTCCATGTTTCGCGCCCCAGTGAAGAGCCGTCTGCACAAAATAAAAAGGGGAAAAATAATTAATTCGTTTATGTTGCGATAAATCAAATACATATTTTTAGTTAAGCCAAGTGGTATTCAAGTGTGTTTCAAAATTAATTAGTCCTATAAATATTCGGGAAACTCTTTCTGAATAATCTAAACATATTTTTTTCTTCTAATATTTTATTGAATTTTAAAAAGGATTTAATTTCAGTTCTCTTCACAACAGAATAGAAATTAATCTTGGAGTGAAGTTTAGCAGAAGTAATTTTTAACCGTTCTCGATGAAATATCCCCTTAAGGGAGACGTGGCCGAAAAGGAAGAGTTTTCACATGTTGTATCTGAAAAAAAATAATTAAAAAAGCTGAAGACACGAGTAAATTTACATGTTCGTCGAAGAAGATTGTCTTCTTCGCCTCTCGCACCATCGACCAATCGTCGCCCTCGTTTACCAACTTTTGGGGATTCCGGGTGCCGTGGAAAAGGTTGTAGACAAGACTCGAGCAGCTGTAGTGCGTATTTTCGTCAACGTTTGTAAAATATTCGCGAATTAAGCGACGTCGACACAGGCGGACGCTTTCTGAATGAATTGCGACGTCGAACAGCACTTGCACTCAAGCCTTCGAAAAAAATTGACTCATTTCGGCAAATCTTCCCATACTTGCCGGTTCACAGAAATTCGTTCCCCACCAAATTTAAATTAAGGCCTACAATGATCATTACTCAATTATCAAGCTTTATAATTAAAATTCAAAATTCTATTCCCCGTGATGAGGTAGACAAGAAAATAAAAGTTAATCGTGCGAAGACGTGGCGAAATAAAGCACGAATACTGGACTTTAATTATCCCAGACACCGTTGATCATGGTTAATGATTCGAAAATACTGCGAATGCAAATCCAAGTTTTACTGTTTCTCTTTTCGCATTCGTTCCAGCATTTAATTTGCTCACATGACCGACACGTGCGTTCATTCTCTCATACCAATAAAAATGTATACGAATGCAACGCCTCGACCAGATTCGCAAGATTTCTTTTCCTTGGTGTCCAATGTTCATGCATTATAATTCAGCTTGTCCTGAGCGAATTAAAAAAGACGAGCTTCATACAAGGGGAAACCTGATGTGGTTTTGTGGATCCTCTCTTCCTCTGGATGCTGGACAACTTGCGAGCATCCTCATTAGCGCTGGAAAACTCATCCCACGAGGCTATCTAATGACGAACAAGTTTACGTAAGAGTCCAAAAGATTTTTTGAGATGATTCAGCATCTCTCTTGCAAGAAAAATTTTATTAATTCCACCAGGAAAAATGATCTACAAAAGAACAGAGAAACTGCATAGAATTTTGAACGGGATTCACATCTGAAACTTTGCAGATTTAGAAGGGTAAAAAACCTTTATCTGAAACATTTTCTCGACAAAATCAGGCGTGACCTTTCGCACCTTCGACCCTCGGTCCTCGGTCTCACCCCTTCGTGTTCAACCAACCCGGCTGCCGTCTACTTGCAGCATGCTAACGAAGTTTTATGAAGCGCGATAGCGCTATACCTTCCGCCGCGGACTTTGGCGCTCCTTAATTTGTGAATGCTGCACCCTGTCGGCTGGTTTCACGCCGCAAAAGAATGGTATGTCGGCCGACACTGTGATAAATCTTTGCCCTTGTACCATGGACCCTCGATTATGGTATGTACCGGTAGCTTCTTTACGCGCACCACGACGTTTTCTTTGAACCTTTAGACTCACTGATTTCCCTAAAAGCAACAAAACACAGAACTACCTGTCTTCGAAACCTCAAAACAACTTTTTCCCCTTTTATTCCAACATGGATTTAAATAAACTTTTTAAAGAATTATCCTAATCTAGCTTCTCTAATGAAGTTCTCTCTTGATAAATATAATTACAACTCCGTAAGTCTTTGAAATATTTAGTTAGCCTTTGAACGTTTGGTGACCAAACTTCAAAAAGTTATCAATTTTTCAAGTTTAGAATGCCATTTTTCCATTTATAACACTAAAGAGGGCGAGGACACCCCCAAACTCAGTCTCGTCCCCCTTTTTCCTGTTTTCGAATCTCTTTGGACTCTTCCAATCCTTCCAATTGTCATTCAACATTTCCTTCCAGAAGAATTGGAAACAATTGGTAGAAGTTGATAGGAGCTGCACTGAATATTCAAGCTGAAGGTTTTGGTGAAAGGAAGACGAAGAAAGCAAAGTTTGCCTTTCTCTCTATACCACCCAGAGTTTCCGGAATCACGTCCTGTGTCGATAGTTGATGACGGACGAGTGTCTTACGAGACTTAACTGATCAGCAAGCGAAGACACGCGCCATTGAGCACGCGCCCTGAGATCTGACATCTCGACGCCCGACACCACGTACACGTGACCGGAGACTCGTTACCCGCGGCATCCTTCTTTTCTTCTCTTCTTCTCTCCTCTTTCTTTCATCGTCTTCTCCTTTTCTGCTTTCATCCTCTCGGAAGACACGCGCCCAGTGTCCAAGTGTTTTCCCAGAAGCGACTTCCGTAACACTCAGCCAGGGGGGTATCATCCTCTTTGGTAATGCTGCTCTGATCGGATGTCTTGTACCCAACAATCTTAAAGCTTCATAATCTTCAACCTGACTCGGTTTCTGAAAGATAAGGTCCAAGGCAGAATTTCATAACTGGTGCTGTACTGGAACATATACCAGAGTTTTAATTAGTTTCAAGGAGTTTCAAAAGATCTCATTAGAGTTTTGTAGGATTTCAAACGCTCTGAAGGGATTTGAAGATATTTCAAAGTATTTATAGGCAGTTCAGGGTATTTCGAAAAGCTTCAGTTGTTTTCAAAGATTGCCATAATAACATCATAAACCTGAAATCAACTTTCTGATAAAAAAAAACTCATTGTGGAATTCAAGAGAAAAATTTTTCGGGTGCATTGTGAACAGTGGTGGGTAGTAATGCCAGCAATGGAAGGATACCTTACTGGACCCCAGAACTTTAACGATCCTTGCGATCGGATATCTCTTCTTTCCTTTCGATAGACTCGTACGCAAGACCTTTAAGACCCGGGAAAAATTTGGAGCGCGCATACCTCGGAACCAGGAGTCCCACGGGAGTCTCGACGAGATCCCGTAAAGGGGAGGCTGGGAGGGAGGAAGACGGCCACTAAATATTGTGTTCTCGCTGAGAATACAGGGTCGCGGACACGTGTAAGCGGGCCGCGGGATTCCGTATGAGCAGATCGGCCCGCCGATTATACGCTAATTCAACGCAAATTCCTTCTCGAAGATATCTGTATCGCTTGCATACATCAGAAGAAAGAGAAAGAGACCTTCGGTAGCCGGCGAACGTTTCGCTTAATCAGTATCCGCGTTGAGAAAACTATATGTTCACAATTTACTCTGAAATTTAGTCAGATTCACTTATCGATTTCCAGATCCAATTTTCTAGATGTTTGCCTCTTCTAGTCTTGTGAAGATTCTCTCTAAGGCTGAATTAGGGAATAAAAAAAGCAAAAAATCGACTGTCTTCTTTATTTGTATCCAAACTGGTGGGTACAAGTATCTTCAATTATGCGTGGCCTACTTTTTTTAATCTTTCACCTGTAACTTGTAAATTGAGGTATTCAAATCAGATGTCATTGCACAAGGGCTATAATGTTGCACAGAGTCGACGAAGGAACATTATACGTTTCCTCCGATTGCGTTAAGGTGCAGGTGGTGTTGTCGTGGTGGCAGTAACACTACAATACAAAACAGTATATACTCGTATTCAGCACTCTGAACTCTGTTGGTTCGCACAAGGATGCACACAGGATGCAGGACGTGTCATTAGCATAGCACTCTTGGTAGTTGTGGTTTATGATTTATTTCTTCTCTACCGAAACTCCCTCATTCTCCTAACTCTTCACATCTGACGCTTAATGTTACCTCCATGACGTGTACTCAGGGTCGTACTCAGAACTGATTTCTTTTCAATTTATTCATTACATCATTGAGGTCAACACATTTAGGTCAGCAAACACCACTTGTATTATCTTTTAAAGTTGTCTCGAGAAGAGAATGATATCCTTAAACGTCGAGTATTTTCAAATGTTCTAAAGAGATTTGTTATTTTTAATTCCTAGGTAAATTTCGTAGTCACAGCCCTGAGTAAAAACAATTCTCATAACTCGTACATCACTTTATGAAGGCTAGCATTCTCAACTCAGGTTCCCTCGAATATATTCAATTGTCGAGTAACGCCTCCTCTCCATCGACTAATGATTTCTCGGTCTCTCCTATGATTTTCCCTTTCCTCCTCTAATTCTGGCTCGTTTACAGTCTGATCGTGATATCACAATGCTATCAAGGTCCGATCGCGATCTCCAGTAGTGCGATTGAAACACTACTTCCTCGTTTATGGAAATATAAGAAGCGGCTGTCAGTCTGCGCAAACGAGCTGTAACCAGATCTGACACCAGAATGAAACAGACGTGATGGGATCGAGTCGTTTAGGAAAGACGAAGAGGTTTTAGCTTTTTGCCATCTTGGTTAAATAGCTTCTTGCGACGAGGAGAATGAATTCATTTCCGAGCCAATAAGAGAATAAGCGACCGTGTGTCGGAAATGACGTGTGCTACTTTTATGGACTCATACCGACTTTTCATTACCATCCTAAGATATTAAAAGGATGCATTCGTTAATCGATATGCAGTTTTGATAGGGAGAGACAGCTGTGAGACGTCGGAATTCTCAATTTAACAATACGTTGAATTTTATTCTCCTCGTTCGCAACAAACTTTTTAATGATCGTTCGGATCATTTTAAACTCCTCTTTTCAACTCACTTTTTGCAAATCCCTTTTTCAACAGTTTCACCTACCCTCAATAGAAAATAATTGAAATATTTTTTACTATAATTGGCTCAAATAGATTTCGTTCCTGATCCTATTTGAGGATCAAGAGGGATTTTATCCTGATCAAATGATTAGGATGCGTAGCAATTAATCGATTTTCTCCATGAGAATATGGATGTAAATTAGGAGAGTAGATTCACCACGTCGTCGACATACGGGATACTCATTGTCGGCAGGTGGCTTCGTCGAGCCGCGACGCGACAAGACATTGCCATCAGTCGCCCATTAGCCCGTCACTCTGATTCATTTCAACGGCATCAGGCGATTATTTCGCTTGCTAAGAAGCTGACTGCATAATTTTACTGACAGTTTCTCTTTATAGACTGGATAGTCTCTTTCCCAGGAAATAATTCGCCAGACCCTGTGACCGGAAGTCAGGAAGTTATAAAGAAAGTTGGAATTATGTTGCACTACTTCATTGGGTTTGGATATCTACTACAATCTTTAGGGACGATAAATTTGTATCAATTAGGTTGATCAGTTGATCAATTGAATCAATTAGATTCAAAGAAATTAAAAAATCTACTTCTAGTTTTTTTTAACTGGTACTTACAGAAGGTTTGAAAACTGATTGGAATCTATCGGCGAAAATAATTTGTATACCTACTTAGAGTTTGAGCAGTTAACCGGTTGGTTTTACCGTGAATAATCAATGTTCTGGTTTGATACGATGACGTTCTGGGTCCGGTTTAACTTAGTCAAGATTTCATGGAGGATTAAGGAGGCTTAAGCTTTCATTCAGCTACTCGAATTACCTTGACGATAAAAAATTGATCCACTTCAGTTAAAGGTATCTCATAAATATTATCAGGCTTTGCGAAAGTAAACATGTCTCATATCTAATATTGAATACCATTAAAATAAGTTGAAAGAGCTTGGGGCCCATTATCTAAATCAGTTTTGAAATCAGATTTAAGAAATGTTTTCGCTCGAAATTATTTGAATGAGATGGTGTTCATTGAGAAAAGGGTGAATAGTGTCAGGGATGAGATTACATCAGTGAAAAAGAAATGATCTAGTATCGTCTCGGACTCTCCATCCACTGGTTGAGCCTCGGACAAGTCCGCGAACATGTTTCTGAAAATCCATAAATAACGATTATTAGCCATAAATAATTTAGAAGGCAGGTGTGTAGTCGACTCATACTTTTCGCGCAATTCATGGGGATTTTGATTTTAGCAAGCAGTGGGAATGAATTGTGGTCGGTTCAGCTACTTCCTCGCGGGAGGCCAAAATATTTATAGGGAAGGCGGTAATGAATAATATAGAAATAATATTGAATCGTTCCCTAGTCAGACAAGTCTGGTAGACACCAGTGTATTTCATAAAGGGATACTGCAACAAAAGAAGGCGATTTCCTCGGGAGAGACCTCTCTTGGAGAGATTAGTATGCTCGTATCTGCATGCCGCAAGATCGTATCTGTCGCGAGCGCGGCCCTTTGTGGGTTTTTGTTTGCGTTGTGTACGTATTTATGTGAGCGTCCTTCTTCTTCTTATCCTCCTCCAACCACAGTATAGCCGTGGAGAAGCGACTCGACTCAGGGTCGTTTCGAAAGATTTGTTTTATGTAAAACTTGAGAGAACTCCTTCCGAGGGAATAAGGTTCTCTTCCACTGATTTAAAACTGAGCTCGATTAGGAGGAAGAAAAATTTTCCAGGGGAGAATTGACGCTTTCGATGTGAAAGCGTGTGTTCTTGTTCAGTTTTATCAGATGTAATGTTTCGATTGTTTAAAATTACTTTAGAAAAGATATCAAAACTGCATAGAGGTTCGTTATCAATTTAGGAACTGTGAACGTCAAACTTGCATCCTGAGATTGATGCAGGTCGACTGATCGATCAAGGACGGATACACTGTTGGAATAGAGCTGGTGAGTAAAGGCAGGAAGGGGTGAAACTGTAAGCCGCTTTGTGAACGACCGAAATTGCTGGGCCATAGGGGGGTTCAGGAAGAGGAAGAGGGAGCGAGAGGAAGAGAGAATAGAGAAGAGGGAAGGAAGATAGGCGATTAGGTAAACCCTGGATTAGTTGGATGCCACTATCCTTGCATCGTGCTCGAGCCGGTTTGGCCCTCCATAGCGTAGGAGAGTTCGATTGCTACCACTAATAATGCCAGTCCTGATTTACATGATTGGATTGGCGTTACGAAATTGAAACTACCCGTACAGCTCTGCTCTTGGGGATCCTGAATCTTGTTCTGAAATGTAAATTCCTCTCGACCCCAAGATTTTATGTAAAGGATCCACTTTAACTTCAGTTACAGCATCTACAAATAATAGTACATTTTTTTATTTTAAATTCATAACAAATAAATGGGCGACTTATCGTTTGGAAACTTGAATATAAAAGCTTTCTAAATGAGGGAGAAAATGAACAACCTTAAGGATTATTCAAATTAAATCCTTCAATATTTTTTTGCTTTGGAAATATTTTCCGCTCTTGTTCACCAGAAGTTAATCTGAAAAACGAGTTCATGCTCATCCTTTGCACCAGAGCAAAAAAGAGTAGTACAAAGAAAACCACAAAATAAAAGGATGAAAGAAAACTGGCACGAGTCGGACATAATCTGATTAGAGCAAAGTGGAGCCAATCCGAAGAAGCAATTGAGACTCCTGTGATCCAGAAGAGTGGATTTTGTCTACTTTCAGATAGTCATCATGGTGGTCGATCTGGACTATTAAATCCCTCATAAATAGAACGATTACGAGGAGATCGTTATGGTACATTGTCGGTGTCGTTGTGGCTTTCTTTAGTGACAGTGATAGCCCATTGGCCAGGCATTGTTACAGTTTCACGGTGGAATCACCGTGTCAGAAGTGTCTTCATTCTTGTCCGAGCAATTTTACGGCCGTTTCCTTGGACCCTAGCCTTTAAGGGAGGAATAAAGCGAACGACACAGTCGTTATGGATACACAATGCTAGGTAGGTAGGAGGTCTATGTCTCTGCAACCGAAATCCAATTTGCATGAACGAGAGCCAGAGTGGACGAGGTAATTGGTACACAGTAGGGATTAGAGCAACGGTAAGACGACGGATGGTGGATGTGACCTGACGACCCGGTTAAGTTTGCGTATCTACGCATCGCTGAGCACAGACACCGAGAATCCAAACTAATCCTCAAAGTCGTGAGTGTCCCAAGTCCTCTGGAGAATTTCAGTTTGAGGTACCTTGATTACTTTGAGTTTCAGAAACTTTGTCTTCCATAGTGTGACTGAATCAACTTTAATTGAAAGGTCATTGTGTATTATATGTTTATGGATTGTCGACAAAAACATTGTCAGAAAACTATAACGAACAAAAAAATCCAAAGCCTTTAAAAAATATCCAATGAGTATACGCCACGAATTTGGTTCAGTCTCATTGAATTGAATGTACCTTGAACCTAAACAGCTAAAATTAAAAGATTTCTTGAGCGGATGATCTGATGACCGGATGCTTCCTAAATCTACTTTCGCCCAGGTGGTCGTTGAACGTGCCGAATCCCGAATCCGTCAGAGAACCTCAGCCTCGGTACTTGCCGGAAGTTGGTATTTAGTGAGCGTATCGAGACTCCAGGTCTCTAAATGTAAACCGGGCTTCGGTACCTCTTAGAGCGTAAAGTCAGGTACTTAGCTGCGTGAGGTATCATCGGGATTTTCTTCACGTACACACTCGAACGTCTTCGTAATTGCGTTAAACGCCGAGTTGCGTATGCGTCCCCATGTGCGATACAACATACGACGATTGACGTAAATAATAGAATTCCCAGACCGATTATACCAGAGATGAAGAAGGACAAAGATATAAAAGAAGGAATATGAAACGTGCCAAGCTTTCGAAGAGTTGTCTATACGCTCATCTTCTGTCCGGCGGCAACGCCATCGCGATTGCACAGTCGATGACTACTAATAACTCGTGATTCACTGGTTAATAGTTTGACGTGCGAAACATTGGTGTCTAGTCAATGTAATCAATTTCCTTTTTTCTTTTCTCAGTCCATCTCACTTTTTGTCCTTCGCTCTTTTGTAATTCACACGAGTCTTTCGTATTCTGGCTCCGATCACACTTGCGATTGTTCTTCTTTTCTGACTTCTACCAAGAGCCATGAAACCGAAATCGATTCTGGAATATCAATCGCATTTCGATCGATTGGTCCCAACTTTATTCTCAGTCGATGCGTGTTCGATAATCAACTTTCTTTGAGAGACCTGGAATTGTCCCACGAACATGAGGAATTTTTATGTCCACTCTAAGAGAATTATAAATATATTGATAAATAATTTTCTCAAGACTGCTGCTGAGTTATTCAGAGATATTTGAAAACGAAATGTGATTAAGTTTATAGAAGATTCTAGTTTTGAGTCTTCAATTGACTTTTTAAAGCCTTTTATCTTTTCCAGGCTCGATGTTAGATCTTGGAAAGACAAGTATTTACTGATAAATGAAGTCAGTAAGCGATGTATATTAACTTTATCTTGAATTAATAAATTTCCTTGGACACATTACGTGTATGGAGTATGCGACGGGACCACTGGGTGCGACCGGAGTCTCAAGTCTTGCTTGCAAGCCCTCTTGTATCCTTAGGGCGGTCTTACCGGATCGACGTCCTCGTGGGAAAGGGTCTCGAAACGCGCAGGATACGATAGAATGCCTTATTGGTCAGGTAAGAGGTAAACTCCCGACGCATATTGTGGTCTTTTAATTGACCCCGAGATCGTCGTAAGAACGGTGCTTCTCTGCGTAATGGTCCTTTTCCTTTCTCGTAGCTTCGATGATTTCATAAATATTCCAGTAATCGCAGTAATCCGAGTAAATCTAGAATTATCCTCTCCAATTTGCCGCTAAGCAATCTCATGCGTCATAATAGGTGTTGATTTTTTCTTCTTCAATTACGTAAATCGAATTTCATTTTCTGTAATCATATTCGATTTATATAAAAAATTGATATTAAAAATTAAAACTCTCCAGGAAAAACAAGATTCTTTGATCCAAAAAATGTAAGTAAACTAATTAAGCGAGTGGTATCCACATCTCTGAGTTCTCGTACTAAAGTGATTCACATTAGGAATTTATCCCCAATATAAACTAACGTGATTCAACTAGGAAACATGCCAAACTTTCGCTCGACTCTCTATCTGTTAGTTACTGAGATGCTCCTTCGAGAGACCACAAAGTAAGAAAGTTTGTCCGTCCACCATTCTAAACCCTAATGGAGTTTAGAATGGAAACACTGGAAACACTTGCAAGAACATTAAACTAAAGTTTTAAAAACTTCTTTGAATCAATCTATTCTCTAATTAATGGCTTGTTAAATTATTTGAAATCCCTCCAAATATTAAAATTAGCTAGTAAATCAGCTTCTCTATCTGATTCTTTTATACTATTATATTTTTTCTCCTTCAATGATGAAAATGCTGATGAATAATTTTCTAGCGGAAGTGGGAAGAAGTCTAGTAGTCTGGATAGATACCGGAAGAGACGAATCGATGGATGCGGTAACAGCAGCGTGCAACCATCTAACGGCTAACCAACTAGCCAAGCGATGTTGGGGGTGGGATACATTGCAGGCAAGGGTCAGTTACAGATTTTTGCGGACTGCTCGACTGGCGTTGGGCAGCTGGCGTGCGGTCAGCCACTGCCCGCAGCGCTGCGTCGGTCGTGCATCACCGGCCACCGTATTAACCCCAAGCCCAAAGCTCGACGTATATGCTTGTGGAGTGGACCACAGATTCCATGGACCGCGGTCCACGAGATACCAGAACCATACCCGGATTCGCAAGTGCAGCTGTAATCGCAGCTTGCGTCCATGAACATTGAACACCAACCCTCTGCAGTCTACGATGTCCGTTTACATCAATCTCGAGTGGTTGATTATTCGTCACTAAAATGGTCTATTAATTAGCTGAGCCTGAATCCTACATCCTTGCAGATTAGGTACTTTGCCATCAACCAGAGACAAACAGAGATCCTGAAAGTTTCTAGAAAGTGATTACATAACAGTCAAGTAGGGGGTTGATTAGGTACATTGTAAAATTATTTTCCCAACGAACAATACGGACTCTATTTTTCTCAGAAATTTAAATGGACAAAAGTTGCTGAGGCGAATTCATCAGTTGAGTCTGGAGTCTTGATAGGTTCGATTATGAGCAAAATTTGAGATCGTTTGAATTTCATGAACGTCAATCAGGCTGGATCTTTCAATCGGCGGCGTTTGAACTTAATCTGGTCCCCTGACCTTCTCCCCTTTCACCCCTGGAGTTCGTGTAACCGGTATACAGGTGGCTGGTTGAGATCGGTGTTGGAACGATCGACATAAGAGGTAGCAGCACCCGAGAGAACACCTAGCACGAGCTCATATTCCACATAATGAGCGCGGCAGGTCTACATCACAGGCCGACACCGCCACGTAATTGAAATGTGCGGTGCCCATAGCCGCCAACATCAGCATCGATCGTTTCATATAAGCCGGGACTTCGACGTTGATCGGGAAATCACTAAAATCTTATCCATGCTCTGCTCCGCATTGGCTGGTCATATTGCTAATGGCCGGATCGAACGCTATTATGATCGACGAGAAGACTGATACCTTCGCCTCTTACATAATAACAATAATTGAGACTCATTTCCAGAAAGGAGGCTTCATGACCGCAGATATTCCTGCACCGATACTTGAAATCCGGTTCCTGAAATCTCACAATTCATTAGGATTTTCAATTAAAATCACTTCATTTTCTAGATCTATACTTTCTTTTTAAAGGAAGTAATTTGCTTTCCTTCGGAATTGTAAAAAGATGTCCGAGTACAATTTATAATCAGATTTCATAAGCAGATCCTATTATTAAAATATATTCAAGGATAGATGTAAACATAGTATTGCTGATAGGAGGGGTAATTAATTTACAAAAGTAATTAAAGCGTTAACTGAGAAACTCGGTAGAAAACTAGTTTGTTTTGCATTACTCGTGTAGTTAATTGGCGAATAATACCACTCAGCTTATAACGTAATAAAATAGATGATATAATTCTAGTACTCACATACTGTCGATTAAAAGTAGATGTAGATCAAAGTCCATTATCAAGGCCACACATGAAACAGAAATAAAATTAAAGATCAATTATATTACAGTGTAAACTTGTATTACAAAAAATCCAAGGTTCGAGAAGAGAAATTGGAAGTTCAACTAAATACAAATTTCTCATTTGGTGTCCATGCAACACTTCTGACCTTCTGAGCCATAATTGCTTTCTGGAGGGTGGTTTATGCATGCAGGTGATATTATCCATCAGATAACATCCACCCAGAATATCACAAGCCTCAAGACTATATTATATACTGTTATTATGTACATTATTATTATGTTATGTCAGAGTTTATTTATCTGCAATTAAGATATTCTTGTTCATAAATGGCTTTGTTGTTTATTCCATATTTAAATATATATATCCTGTACCATTTACCCAGGTCACATTTAGTCAATTCATTACATAATAATGAAACATAATAAATAAAATTCTCGTTCCCAGTATTTTACAAAAAAAAAAAAAAAAAAAAAAAATAGCTTGATAAAATTCTGTTTGCAGTATAGTTCAAAATTAATTGCGGTAGTTACGTGGAATATCATTTTCCTCAGAAAAAAACTTCCTGAAACGAGGGCTAAAAGGAAGTCGTGCAAAATCTTAAAGTCAAAGCAGCGAATTTGTAGCTTGTAATTGTGCAACTTATACTAGCACGCGGCACTTTACCAAGCGAGTAATCCATCATGATCAAGCGGGACCTGTGATTTTATTGTCACCGGTCCGGTGGTTTAATAAGACAAGGAGGGAAAAAATGGAAGAAAGTATGAGGAGGAAATGAGGCGAAACATCCACAGAACATTTCTTCAAATTGGTTCCTACTTTTTCTAATTCAATCTTCATACTTTGACTGACCGAATACACGATTGCTATACAAATTAGGGCTGACTGTCTAGAGTTTGACGAATTTCGAGGAATGGCATCAAGGTACTTGTATAGAAGTCTGGAGACTTTGTTAGGACTCAATAATACTCGAATGGGTATCAGATTACATGTAAGTATGTATGTATATCCGGTGATATCGCTTGCAATTATAAAACTGTGTAGCGTCGTTGCCACCGCCACCGCGAACACATGTCGTCCGATACCGACACGGGAGCGAACGACGAGCGACACACAACACGCACTTGTGCACGCGTGCACGCAAAACTTCAGTCGTATTTGTGTATAAATGCGCTCATCTGTGTGTCGCGGGTTCTGTATAATTTGACATGTTGTCGTACACGTTATTATTCAGATAGATCTTGAGATACGCGAGTCGAGCAATCACCCCTCTTCGTCCCTCAAAGACACTCTGTCTCTCTCACTCTCTGTTTGCTGTCCCAACATATTATATGTATTACTAGTAAGTGACTCGAGCTGTATCTGTAAATCTAAAGAATATAAGTGCTAGAGGCCTCCGAGGATCCCACGGATCAGAACATTTCAAGAAAATTTATTCCTAAGAGAATGTACAAAAATAAATTCACATTACATTGAACCGTGAAATCATGAAAGGAAAATTATTTCAGTTTCACTTGTCAGACGAAATTTAGAGGAATTCAAGAGAATTCGAAAGAAATCAAAATGAGAAATCAAAGGAAATTCAATCAAATTCAAGGTGAATTTATTGGGTTGAAGTTTCAGCCGTCTAGTCTGATTTATTTCATTTTCTTTTCGCATTTATTGCATTAAGGTATAAAAAAAAATTCCCAAAATCATGTTATTTTTATTTCAAAGGTTTTACAGAGATTTTAAGTGATTTCGGTGGATTTCAAAAGATAAAGAAAAGGATTTTTGAAAGAATTCAAAACAGTTTAAGGATTTTCAAGAGGTTTCACAAGATTTCAAGGGATTTTTATCTTTATCAAAATGCTCAGAGATTTTGAGAAATTTCTATAGATTTCACAAGATTTCCAAATAATTTAAGTGATTTTAAGAAATTTTAAGGAATTTATTCTAATGTAGAGTAAATTAAATTAAATCCCTTAAAATTAGGTGAAATTCTTCAAAAACTTTTAAATCTTCTATAAATGTCTTGAAATATCTTCAAATCTCTTGAAATATCTTAAAATTCCTTGAAATATCTTTAAACCTCTTAAAATTCTTTAAAATTCCTTAAAATCAATTTTGTTTCAAGGGATTTTACAGAGATTTTAAGTGATTTCGGAGGATTTAAAAGGATAAGGAAAAGGAATTTTGAAAGAATTCAAAACAGTTTAAGGATTTTCAAGAGTTTTCACAAGATTTTAAGAGATTTTTATAAGGGATTTCTATCTTTATCAAAAGACCCTGAGATTTTTAGAAATTTCTATAGATTTCACAAGATTTCAAAATAATTTAAGTAATTTTAAGAAATTTTAAGGAATTTATTCTAATGTAGAGTAAATTAAATTAATTGAAACTCTTTAGAAACTTTTAAATCTTCTATAAATGACTTGAAATATCTTTAAATTTCTTGAAATATCCTGAAATTGCTTGCAATATCTTGAAATTCCTTGAAATATCTTGAAATCTCTTAAAATTCTTTAAAATTCCTTAAAATCAATTCAGATATCTTGGAATCTTGTGAAATCTGAAAAAATCCATTGATAACTTCAGCTCTTTTAAAAATCCCTTTAAAATCCTAAAATCAATCAAAATCTCTTAGCATCCCTTGAAATTCCTTAAGATTATTGCAAATCTTTTGCAATTCTTCTTTCTTCTCTTCTTTCTCCCAATTCCTCTAAATTTTCTAAAATTGTTACATAAAAATTTCGGATTTTGCGAACAGAGGAAACTTTTTCTTTTTATTATTATTCTAATAACTATAAAAAAAAATCGTCAGACTAGACACCTGAAACTTCAACCCAATGTTGAATTAAATGAGGATGAAACCCAAGGATTTACTGGTCTCTGATTGGGCATTAAAGGTCAATTCAAAACAATTCAACAACTCGATATCAAACCTACTCTAAATATAGTGTGTTGGAAACAGAACAAAACATTAAACTGCATCATTTTGGTTGCTAGAAACTTTCATATGTGTGAGTTTCAATTAGAACGGTCATGTTTCCTCTTCTGCGAGCATATTTCAGCCACTTCATTATATTCTAGACCTGTCAAAAGTACCTGTTAACCTGTGACTCTCGATTCGATCAACGTGAAACGTCAGTTTCGAGTCGCCGCCAGGGAAATCAACGCACGCGTTCCTCAAGTGAAAACATAAATTAAAATATATTAGGATGCCGGTTGTATCCATCATATGTCTGACAGGCGAGTAGGAGGTGCGAAGATGCTTCGTCATTAAAAGTACCGTCGCGAGTCGTCATGAACTGTATTTTGCAGGCTGTGTGTTCCCCACAAATTTAAATTACCCTTTATATCGGATACGACTGCAACAAGTGTTTCAAATTAATCATCATTACGTCTCATTACAACTCACGAGGAATTATAATCCAAATGAATCAAGATTTTGGAAAACTTTACGTATGACTTCAAATATTTAAAAAATTGTGACTATTTTCTAACACAGTCAACAATTTCAAAGAAAACTTAAGAAAACTGTTTCAGAGATTCTAGAGTAAAGCTTTCCAATAATTGTCGCATACCTAATTCGATAGGGATCAGAAATATTATGTAAATAAAGGCGTATGAAATGAGAGGCAGAGAAAAAAGCAAAGTGAGATAAATAAAATGCATACAGGAGGGATGAAGAGGAAGGTGAGGATATAAAAAAATGCATGAAGTAACGTTTAGCGCGCGCTTAAACGAAATTGCTGTAATCCTCGCGGAGGCACGGTGCTCGTCGTATTAACATACCGATTTGCATAATGCGTATAATTCGAGTAATTATGAAGGGAAATATACACAATTTAATATAATGGCTGAATGTTTAGGGGCAGGCCTCTATCTGCAGCGAGATCTCGCTGCACTCGCGTATCAGAGAGAAAGGAGTAAGGACCTCGTCGCAGGTGAATTCAAAGCATCAGAGGGAACAATTTATCTTAATGGGCTTCTATTGCCCTAAGGCGTTTCTGAATTTAGTCCACATTAAATGTAAAAGATATTTTAATATCTAGACATTTTAATATCTAGATAATTTAATATGTAGATATTTTAATAATTGTGTTGACTTTTGCGAGCAGTTGGTACAATTTAGAAGAATTTAAATTAAAAAATCTCTACCAGTGAAAATTTAATTTCCAAAATAGGATTCTTTTAATTAAAAGCACAAGGAGAAGGTAAATTAATTCACTTAATTGACGGACTCATTATCCTGTGGAAGTGAGCAAATTTGGTAAGAAATTGCAAGGGAAATTGCGACAGGACTTATTTCTGAGAAGAGGCTGGGATCTGAACCAATCAGAGGAATTTAGTGAAATTGCGGAGAACTCTTATTATAGTAACTTTAGTGTAAGATGTAATGACTTCTGGGACGGGTACTTAGCAGAAAGACTGTGTGCTCTGTATTTATTCGTGTATGAAGGTGTAGTTGAGTATGAGCTTCGTTACCGAGCCAATTATCGAATGGACCACATTATTCGTGTCATGGCTGTCGTTGCAAATGATCCTCTCGCACTACGGTGAGCGATTACAGCAATTTTGCTGATGATACAGAATTAGTCGACCAAGAAGAAACGGTCCGGGACAAAAATAAGAAAACAAATTTTAGAGTTGACTACTTGGAAGCTCGAAAGCTAATGGTTCATTCAGAATGTGTACAATTTACTGTCACTTATCTAAACGATATATTTGTTCTGCTCTTAAAGAATGATTAAAAGTTGTTCTTGTTTTTTGAATGCAAGAGAAATTTTCGTGTAATTTATGTTAAAAATTTCACCACTAAACTAAATGCAGTCAAAGTATTTACAATATCGTGAAGCATCTTTGTGATTTGCCATGCAAATTAAGTCGTTTGTCCGTCATTAAGTTTATTAAAATAATGACACGATTCAGGACTCGGAACTGGTAGCTACTATTAAGTGCGCAAGAAGATAATCTGTTCAAATTTCTTCAATTAGTTCTCTCAAAAACGTCCAACAGGTTGTTCATTCCAGAAGACATCGTCAAAAAAGAAAAGAGAGATTAAAATATATGAATAAAAATTAAAGTAACTGAGCACATGTTCTTCATCTAATAACATCGTTATTCGTTCATCAAGGTATATTTGTGGTCATAATTAGAGCCGTAAAATGATATCGTTTAAAAAATCTCTAAATCATTTAAAGTCCCTTCATCAGAAAAGTGTAAGGATTTCTCTGGGAGTGAAAAAAAATATAATAGCATACAGGAAATTCAGAGTGAATTTTCCCAGACAATTCCTGGATTTTTCAACGTAGATTTTCCCGTGATAAACTTTTCACTGATAAGAAGATTCGTTTAGAATCGTGAGAGTGATTGCGGAAACATCTGGCGTTGTGTTGGGCGAATATATAAGGAATAAAGCATGTCGCGTGACTCCATCACGAATCCAGACAGTTACATGGCGTACACACATAATAATAACGCGTATCAAGAAAGAAACTACCCGGTTGTCTGGAATTTTAATCGGTAACGCCACCTCCAATCTCAACTTTTATAATCTCGAGAAAGACATTATATCACATCTCCAACTTTGAAAGAGTTTTTAACTTATGCGACTGCAAAATGAGATGCTGTAATTATCTTGTAACTTGATAGAGAACAAAATTAAATAAACGTGTTACCAGAATTGAGTCTTGTGCTTCTGATTTTTATCAAATATTAAGGAGCAATTATAATTAAGAGAGGTAAACAAGTGTTACAACATTTTTAATCGAGTATAACTGAAACACGCTACCATCTGAGCTAAACTTCCTCCCAGAAAAGCTCTCGATTTTATAGTAATAATTTTCTTCGAATAAATGAAAGATCGTTATATAAAATTGCAAATTAGATTTTTAATTAAATTCCACAAAAAGGAAGGAATGATGTCTGATGTCTCTTAACTTTTTAATCAAGGAACATGACGCGATGGGCCAATTGAGGACTAGAATTAAATTGTAAATGAATCAAGAGACGACACGACGAGGGCTAATAAAGTCGTTTGAAAGGGAAGAAATGGCGGGATATTCGATTCGCAAAGTCGCGAAGAGACACGGAAAAACTGTTGGAAGGCCAGGCACGCCTGCTGAGCTTTTTACGAGCTGCGGATTCAGCACGTTGGCCAATTACAACCCACCACGGTTAGGTGGTTCCTCTGTCTTAACGGGCAGTTAGTGCCGACATAAATGTCCTTGCTGCACGCTTTTAATTGCTCGCTTTTATAGCGCCGCAGTCTTGCGATTCCGCGCCAGAAATGATGCTGGAACTTATAGCCCACTTCCGTCTTCAAGACTTCGTTTCTAATTAAATAAGAGAAAGATCAATCGTCTGTTTTCAGTTATATACCTCAAATCAATTAATCTAAAATATATCAATTTTGCTAACACGACTGGAAAAAAAATAGAGTCTGTAGTTATGGGCCGGTGGGTTTAGTTTTCAAGGCAATGCACGAAACCGTGTAAACAAGTAACAAAAATGTCGTGTTTTCTATTTCCTCCCCCAGCCCTTTTTTTTCTGTGTCTCCTTCTGACTTGAGGTGAAACGCAAGACATTCGACCGTTGTTTTATCGCTCGCATTTAATCGGAATCGTAGCGTTGCACGCTATTCCAACGACGTCCATTTACATTTTTAATTTATACGTTTCTGGCAGCTCAAGCGACAGAAGGCTGAGCGTCAAGTTTTCCCATCGAAACGCGAAGATCCAAAGATAACTAGAAATTGAATGCCATGAATTTTCATGTATCTACGATTCAATGAATAGATATATGTTTATCGTTGAAACATTTCTTTGGACTCTGCAATTAGGACGAACCCCTAAATTTCACCGTTTTCACCAATTCCCTACATAAATACTGTACTCAAAAAAACTTTCAGAAAACATACCCAATAATTTCCTCATACATATCAAATAATTCTATTTTAAGAATTGAAGAATACCGTTTAAAATTATACAGTGAAGAAGAGGTGTTATAAAAATGAGTTCGAGGAAGTGAAATCGCATTTTTTGCTAGAGGAACCCGAGTTGATATTATGGCGATATAACGTGTGCCAGGTTGGATTCGAATTTCGTTTATTATTAATTTTGAAACCCGCGACGGGGTACTGGACCCCCACGAGTGTGTCAGCGATGGGATGGTCCAGCGTTCGTTTTGACTGGACCAAAACGAAACTCCCCTTGAGACAATGGCCGCCTGTGGCGCTGATGTCTCCGACGACGTCTGGGACCCCCGCAGGGTTGGGGGCGCCGTTCACCTTCCAACTATATAGAGACGTCAGTCCCCCCCCCCACTTGGAAACAAAAAAAAAAATCCCAAGATTTCCGTATTAGAAAGGTCGCGTACCGTTCGCTTTAATTCAAACTGATCAGTTGCTCAAGCCAAAGAAGTATTTGAGTGAAGAAATGGTACCATGTACCCAGAAATTCCTGCAACTTATAAAAAGTAGTGTTTAGTACTGGAAAGAAAGACAAGGATCGGAAAGACAAGGCAATTCGTTAGAGACCAAAGTTCTAAACAGACAGAATCTGATAAAAAAATAGAAAATACTTACACCCTGAAGAATTGCAGTAATGTCGCCAGCGAGGACATTGAAGATGAAGATGAGACATCCAATGGAAGTAAACATGCAACAAACGAACACAGGAACATGTGTAAAATAGTATATTTAGAATGCGCGTAAATCCGTCCACCCACGATCGTTCATGAATAGCACGTTTGTTAAGTTCGTTTCGCTAGACTTTTTAGTTTCCATAATGTGCCTTATGTTTATATACTCACGGACGATGGATCCTAGCAAGGAACAGCACATGAAACAAAAAAAATATCTCGATTAGAATGTGTAATCATCTAAATGGGCATAAAATTTTCAGTTATTTTTTTATTTTGTATGACGGCCCTCCCATCCGAATATAACCAAGCCAAGCGTTGCTTAACTTTTGTGATTGAACGAGGAGTCTTAAACAATTCCTTCTACCCAACGGACATATATAATCTTAACTCTTAGCTGACACACTTTACTGGTAAAACATAGCTCTTTGTAAATTTAATTCTTTGGGATTTTAATTCCATTCACGAAAATTATTTCGAAGATTCGACAAGATTTTAATTTTCAATTTCGACGAACGCCAACTTTCATGGAATGAAGAACGAGTACAAGCACCGGAATCCGGTTTGATAAACAGGCATTCGTTTTACTTTTATTGTTATTTCTTTTTTTCATGGGTTCCTTAATTTTTCTCTTTATTTCTGTTCGCAAAAACGTTTACTTTGTAATTTCTCGTGCACGCAATCTCGTGCGGCGGTTTTCTTTTAGTTCTCGTCGAATACATACACATGCAGGTGATGAGCATCATACTTATTGCCAAGCTATTATACAGGCAAAAATCATAATTGGAATGTAATCACCGATGCAGTTTTGCGACGAAACAGTGATTCGATTAATTTTCTTCCTTTTTGGCTCTCTTTAAAAATGAATGAAAAGATATTTAAGACAGCAACAGTTTCTTCTTGTCCGAGAAACTAATAAAAAAATCAGAATCTACAATAAAAATAAAAATGAGAATTTAAAAATGTACAACTTTGCCTGGAAGGGTGGCAGATTTTGCTATAAAGACGTTCTTGGATCATGAATTTGTTATGCATGTCTCGTGCTGGAATGAAAATTACGTTTAATTTGATGGTGTCCTCATGTTTCGGACTACATAAATATAGATGTTCTGTTTAAAAACCCATTTTCTCATGTTTAGCATAATACGTAATCAAGGGTACCGAATTGGCTACCGGATCCTCCCCCTTTTTTGTTCCCTCGAGTTTAACACCGATGGCCTGGATCGAAAATTTTTACAACCACAAATGCACTCTCTCTTCTCTGGTTCTACATTTTTGCTGCTCTTATATAGCCTTGCATAATGTAAGTTCTTCGAGGGACGATTTACCGATTTGCATATATTTTTCGTGCACGAGTTCAAATGACTCATCGTATCGCGTGAATAATGAATTTTATATTCAATTTTGTTTAATTTTCCAAAAAAAGTCACATCACAATTCATGGATCCAAGATTTTATTCCCTGAAAGCTTTGATGGAATCTCTATTTAGAAATAAATAAATTTATTTCTAGATAAACTCCTGATTCTAAATTCTGGATTAATTCCTGTACCTCTCGTTAAAAATTCAAGTAAGATGACTTGAAAACCTATAATTTAAAATCGATAATAGAGACAGAAGCACGAGACAAACTTGTCTACGAGATCAGTTGACCCTAATGAGTTTGAGACGTGATTTGAGGAAATCGGTTGGACGTGTGAGGGTCAAGAGATCGATGTGAGCAAAAATAATAATAATAATAGTAATAATAATAATAATAGTTATAACAATAATAATCAATCGTGGCGGTGCTTGTGCTGCGGTTTGCGGAGTATAAAGAAAGGGGAATCCCCGAGTTGTTCTCATCCTCTGCCTCTGGGTAATTTTCCGTCCTCCCCCTTACTTGCTATCATAATCCACCAACGTGGATTATGATACTCCCTCGCTTTATTATTAAAAAGTTAAAACTCCGATGGGAGCCGGCGGCGATCTTGTGGTGAGCAGCCGTTATCCTCGCCATTTAGTTACTCCTTCGCGTTCCGCGGTCGGTTTCCACGCTTTTTATAAGCCCTCTACAAACGTTTATTAGTTGGTACACCCATTCCACCGGGAACTAGTAGCCATGTTCCTGCACATCACCTTCTGCCATTTCTTTCATCCTTTACATTTATATTAAGTCCACTTTTATACATTCTCCATGTTTTAAATTTTATAGACAGTTCATTTTCTTTTTTTTTAATTCAAGAGACGTAATTTTTTTTCCATGAACCACCTGAAGAAAAAAAAAGCCTTTTGTTAAAACAAGGATTGAAATCTTTCGAAAGGGAAATTCTTTAAAATGAAGGTTGATTCTCATCAAACATGACAATTTTATGAAGTTTTTCCACGGGGATAAGAATTCTCTAACAAATATTTTCATGGTCGGGACAACATCTTGGAATCTAACTTCAATTTCAACTTCTTCATTTTGAGAACATATTCATTCAGTTAGAATTCTCAAGAGGCAAGAGTTGGAATGCTAGCGTAATAAAATAGCGAAATTAAGATCCCAGAATCCGAGAAATGAATATTTCCTCTTTCAAATGAAAAAAGAAATCCTATAAAAGACTAAAAGGTTTTTTTTTCACTTCATGACTTTTCCACGATATTCATTATTTTTTCTTTTTTTCTACATTTTTTTTGCTCTACGTATGACGCTCGGATGCATAAAACGCAGTATATCATATCGTGCTAGGATATCACGGTAATAATATTAGATCGTATTCAGTGAAGGCAGAAGGTGGAGAACGGAACCAAAGAGCGATAGAGGCGGAAGATGGGGAGGATGTGAAGGTTTACGATGTGCCAGCGAGTGAAGCCTGGTAGAGGTGGAGTATTTTACGACCTACACGACCTATTCGCAAGGTACGAAAAAGAAACCTACCTCACCCTAAAGCCTAAACCTACCCTCTCTTCTCACCTCCTCTTTTTTTCATTTTGATCCACCGAATATCTTCAAGGAAATATTGCAGCTCCTCTTTGCTACATTTTTCATTCCACTGGCTGTCTTTGAGTTCAGCCAACCTCAAGATTAAATACTTCCAAATTCGGAAGCAGGCAATATAAAATCTTGCCAATTGGAGAAGGTGCTTTGGAAAGCCTTAAAGCGAATGAATAGTGAAACTGGTTTAAACTATCATCCAGTATAATATATTCTAATAGAGGCCACCAAGGATTCCCGAGGGCGAGCGAGTGGCTATTAAGATAGTAGAAGACATCATTAATAAAACTCGTCTAACGAATCGTCTGCGGAAGTTCAGCGAAGGTTAGATTAAGTCGCGATAGGTTCTTCTAGCCTCCATTCATAAAGTAGCCTCACCACTGGAACATATTCAGTTAAAAGATGATATATGGCTTCAGATAATTTTTACAATCTCAATATACAATACACTATAATAGAAAGTCGCCTATTTAGGTCTCCATCAAAAGGTAGACACTCCAATTTATTACTCGATTGCAATCTGCTTTATAAAATAAGTAAATAAGCTTTTAAGATCAAGGCTCATATCAAGCCTCTCCCATTTTCTATTCTCTGAAACAAAACAAATTCAAGATGAATTGACTTCCTTATCGAAAAATATGATAAAATTGCAAACCTTAATTCAAGACATTATTGTTTCAAGTATTTTTGTTGAGTGAAGTATTTTTCAATTAGCAGCAGTAATAAAAAGTAATAGAAAGGTTGGGGTGAGAGTGAATTAATCAGAGACGTATCAGTGATTGGCATTGCTCTCAGGTGGCGCCTCTGTGCGAAATATGCACCCCGTAGGCAGTTAGAAACCGTGGGCGTATACCGGATGGACCTAATAAATTGTTTGTTGTAATTAAATGAGTTCGAGGGAGTCGTGTACGGGGTATGGGTGGAGTTGTGGGGTGGGGGATCACCCTGTACACTCCATACATGGATGTGTATAGGTATATAGAAAGGAATAAAGATGAACGGCCTATGGATGGCTGCTATCTGCGCCGTTGGAACAGAAACACGCTCGCGGCGCGACAGCTCCTGACAAATGACGGCCCGAGCGGGCTCTGCCCGCCCCCTTTTTACCCCACAATCTACCCCACTGCCTCCGCAAACACCACGCGAATCCATCGTCAACTACCCTCGAAGCGCGCGCCACAACTGGCCCATGATTAAACGGGGAAAACGAAATTGCGAGGCGAATATGCGTGTATGTATACCCTACATGAATAGACATTACTCTACTGGGCAGTTCTGTTACCACCGACGAGCATAATAAACTTGATTGGGGGTAATATCGATGCCGATTGGTTTCGTTGAGAAACATTTATAGGAAAGCTAAAAAAGAGAATAACTTAGGGAATATAAATTAAGTTTCGATATGGTAGGAGTTTCGATAGGAGTTTCAGAGTCAGGGATTGCTGAAGATCTGGAGAAGTCAATTATTCTTTGAAAAGAATGTTTATTATTATTGGCGAAAAATTAGGATAGAGGT
This sequence comes from Synergus japonicus, assembly GCA_900474275.1. Taxonomy (NCBI): domain Eukaryota; kingdom Metazoa; phylum Arthropoda; class Insecta; order Hymenoptera; family Cynipidae; genus Synergus; species Synergus japonicus. The sequence continues at coordinate 174,796 of UCOH01012162.1, forward strand.
CATAAATATGGTAATCCTGAAGTGTATAAGCGCGACTTGGTGGGTTGGGAGGATAGCGGCCATTATAATGTGAGCATGCGACGAAAAGGGAATTAGGGGAATCATTTATTAGGCGAGCTGTCCGTGGCAGCTGATATCAGAGTTGGCAGCTTAGAAGACATTCACATGTTCTTCGACCATTCAACCTTGGTCCCTAGTCTCATTTTCGAAACCTCCTAGCTCCTAATTAATTTATTCATTTCCTGTTCTATTTATTTATTAGTGGGTAAGTTTGTCACTGAACACGATGACAAATGTTGATGAAGTTGATGAAGTTTCTCAAGTTGCAAGAGAAAACAAGGGGTGTTATCAAAAGATTTGAATGGACGTTAGCCAGGGTAAGTTTTCTTCCCATGAGATAACATGGCAGGCAGAAGAAGCTCTGTATCTCCGTTTTTCCTGTATAATTTATCCAGACCCATCTCTTTTCATCCCAGCATGGAGCTACAGACTCGAGCTCGAGTTATGAATTACAGATTGGTCGCCTTGTACCTATATGTACGAGATTTTATATCTGAGTATGGATAAACAAGTTAATATTTGTCTAAAACTGCAACGTTGAGCAAATTCTCCCACGATTCTGATGATGAATAATAAATGATCCGGATTCTAAATAAAAACTGGACGAGGAAACCAGGTTTATAAAATAATATTTTTTTGGTGAGATTAAAGAAGAACTGATAGATCATCTAATCAATAATCGTAATCAGCTAAGCTACCTACTTAGTAGCTTATTCCTCAGCTACTTCTACTAAATATTCTGAGGTCACAAGTTCAGCGACAGTTGCAAAACAAATAACCTGACGAGATGGAATGGAAGAAATATGACATCCTCTGGATGAGGAATGAAGCGACGGCAATTGTTTTCTACCTCTGGATTTCTGGATTGTGGGATCCATGAAGTGGGATTTCTGTTTACGTAACAGGATCGTTCATAGTCTCGACTCTGGATGTGGATACGGTTTAAGAATTGAGCAAAGGCCGTTTCTGTCGAGAAAGGGGAAATGCACCTGCCGTACCGGCACTTCGTGGTCCAGCAGCATCCGCAGCATCAGTAACGAAGGGAACAACGAGGTCTACCACCAGCAATCCGACAGTAACAGTAGCCAGTAGCTGGATTTCTCTCAAGCCGGTCATGCGTCGCGACTATAATTTGAAATAATTTATAAATCCCATTCAATTCAAATTAAGGCTCCACTCTGTCGGATGAATAAAAGATGCGGGATATACAGCGTGCGCAATAATGCTCACAGGGCAAATGGTGCCCCATTATATGCTCATGGCGTGCACGGTGGCTTTAGCGTGCCAGGCTGATGTCCACCTACTTCGAAATAAGGCGCCACCAAGGGATCGGCACTTTACTTTCTATAGGAGGCACTTAACTTTGAAATTGAAGTTTATTTTGAGAACAGATAACTAATACTGGCTAAAATGCTGAGCGTGAGATTTCACGTGAAAAAAATCAAATGATACAATTTAAATTTCGCGCCAGATCTGATCTGACTAAAAAAATGTACCATTATAATTTCATCTGTGAAAATGTAAAGGAATCTTGAACATAAATCGTGTCCTAGTCAGTTGAGCATTCGTGTGGGATGTTTTTCAGTTGTGCGAATTAAATCATTTATACGTGTACGAGAATGAGCATGTGTGAAGGAGAAAGCGCAGCGATAAGACGAATTGAAAGTTGTCGAGGTGAAAATGCAATCTTCGCAAAGCGCGTGAGCAAATTGATTTTCGTCCGGGATGCTTTCTCTGTTCGAACCACCGGAAAGAAAGATGTTTAACGAGAGTGCTTCGTTCCAAACTAATTGCCAGGATAACGGATCGCTCGATTTTTTATACGTTCTCCCTATTTTCTGGTTCCTCCTTACCCAAGTCCTTGATTCAATTTCCTGAATCCACAAAAATAGAGACCTAAGATTTGGACTTTATTTTTCAAATAGAATTTTAATGAAAAGGGTTTGCATTTCCAATGAGATGCCCGACTGTGAGAAATATAAATTCTAGGGGCGACTGAAAATCGCGTAAGTGGAAAATGGATTTGACAGAAGGTTTATGAAGCGAGTCAACAAATTTATATTTTATTTTTGAGTGCTGGGGTGCGGATTGGACACGGACGTTAACAGCACTCGTTGTAATGCTTTATAATACCCTCTATATCGTCTCTTTTAGCTTCTCTACAATTTATATATTAACTGTGAGCTGGATATTGAAGAGGCACAAGGTACATAATTGCTGGGATAAATTTTGAACTTTATGATCACCACAAAAAAATTCTACTATCATTGCTAATACTTGTAAATGCGTTTTTCAATGAAATTCATCTTTCACGGAATTCAAGACGAGTATGAATAAAATCCATCAGCGCTTGATGGATGACATCAGCAAAGAATTAATGGGAATCAAGATGATCATATATAATCCACTTTCTAATGAAATAAAAATGATAATCTGGCGCAATTCCACAAACCTTAGTCAGGAAGTGGAATTTCCGGGTACCATAAAATGTATTTTACCTAAATCTTCAAGACTACCTTTTCCTTCAGAACTTTGACAAATCAGTGATGCTTAAGAAAAGGGCGAAGGTGTCGACTAGCATGTGTGACAGCCTGGAAATAAATCAGCGCTTAACGCGCTCTATTTAAAGAACCCCTTTCGCGGGGGTCTCATTCGTATTCTCCTCCAAGTTTCCTTAATAGACTCCAGGGTGGCTTCGCCAGCTCCATCGCCTTCGAGCATTATTTCCACGTAGTGTACTTGCTGGATTCAGGCCGAGCTTTGGAGCGTCCCCGATTTTCGCATAAATCAGCCCCTGTCTTCTGGCCTCTTTCTCTCCTGGCTTCTCCCGACCAAGGGACCACCCGACCTCTCTTTCCTCCCTCCAGCCATCAGGAAAAGAGAGAAGAGCAGAAGAAAGGGGAAAGGAGCACTATTTTATTGCCAGCTTAATAAATGGAGCCTCCTTTATTTGCCCAAGACCTGCAGCATCCGCTCTGCAGTTTGCCAACCTGTTTGCTAACAACAAATTAATCGGGTGACGTTTCCTCAACTGTGTTTGTATCCTGACTCTTATACATGTAAGAGTCAGTTTCAGTTAAAATGTATGAGTGCATTCGTATGCGAATTCAGCGAGGACGAGAGACGAGTACTGAACCCGACAGCGGGCGTTCCTTTTCCTTTACCCCTTTGTAAGATCCAACCTGCTGTTCGTTTCTCTTTCTCCTGCGTCCTGTTTTTCTCGGATTTACGCAACTTGACATGCGTTACCTGTGGTGCACAACTCGATGAATAAACACTATGTATGCTGCGAAAAATTTATTACTCCCTGATCACTTTCAACAGTTTCTTTCTCAGTTGGAAATACTCGTACGAAAGACGACTTCATTTTATAATCCTAACTTATGGATATCAATTCCGGATTATCCGCACGGCTTTTTACCTGATCAATCTCACAAAGTTGAATTGCATTACGAGTATTTGGGAGAAGGTATTCTAGAATTGAGATGTTGATGGATGTGTTCAATGGAACGAACTGAACTGAACATTTAGAATCTGTTGTTTGAAGAAAAGGGATCCTATCTTCAACAGCAGATTGCACTTATGAACCTGCCAATACCGAACCAACTGAGCGAGAATGTGAGGACTGAGGAGAGCTCCTGGAGAGTAGCAAACTCTTGGAGGCACGGAAGCGGAGGAACCGCCAATTAGTTCAAAATAATGAGCGTGCTTTGGCGTCTTTTGTTTTTTTCAGCACCGACCGCCTAGCTAACGGATCGCCCGGAGCGAGATAGAGAGAGAGAACGGGTTGGAGAACCCCGTTCTTGGATTTTACCATCTTCTCAACCACGTCAAAGTAGATTGTTCGCTTGTTGATAATAAGTTACACGGACGCGCAGTTGTTACTTGTTATTAATAAGGTACACGCCGGAAGGATACTAAGGAAACTTGGAGAGCAGATAAAAGAACCAAAACGATTCAAACTAAAGCTCCTAATGAATGGTCCCAATGAGAGACGAAAATAAAGGACCAAATTGAAGACTGATGAGTTTGCTCAATATTATTATCAGCTTCCAATTGATGACAAAAAGTGATTTGTATATTTTGCACGAAGAGGAGACACGGAGACTCATGAATGATTGATGATTGAAATTAAAAAGGAAGTTGAGACCTCGCGGTTCTGAGCAAAAGCAAAGGTAACCTGGAAGTACCTATGCGGCTATACAAACAGAAGGAACCTGTATATGCTGCAGCGACCTGCAGAAGCCGATGCACAGGGGTCTGGGCAAAAAGTAAGCGGCGCGATCGAGTGAGAACGATTCAATCAGGAGCCACATAAATCTCCTCCCTGTGGACATCCTGAGCCTGGTCTCTCCTCTCTCCTCCATACCATACCATCCTTTCTTTCTTTCAAACGTTCTGGGGTCCAGAGAGGCCTTTGGTCAGACCTCTGGCTCTGGCTCCTGCGGTTCCGCTTCTCTTTCTCGCTTGTTCTTTAAAACTGTCTTGCTTTTTCTTCTCCTTTCCACTTCACTTGGTATCCAGACACAAGGCTTGGTATTAATTATGCGCCGTGCGCGCTCGTGGGCATTCCACGGCCGGTACCAGTATTTGCAGGCATTGTTAATCCCAGCTCTTCGTCTGCTACCGTTCCGTTTGTTCATCCTCGCGTTCCTATCCTCCTGCAATATTGCCTTCAAGGGCTTCGATTCTTTCCCCAATCATTACTTTTGTGGGAAAGTTTCGTCAATGTGGATTCTCAACTATGATGTCAATTGGTAATTCATTATTACCAATCATGTTAAGCAATCTAGAGTCACGTATCGAAGCCTAACCCAAGATAGAGATTCCAAGATAGATCCAATCACAGATTCTATCTGGATAGTATCTATTAAGAACTCTTTAAGATCAATTGTATAATAGCTCTCTTCATGTCTTCAATTACACGAATTCCAGCTCGAGTACAATTTCTCAAAAGTTCTCCATCTTGGAATACCAAACCCAGTGAAAGATGAAAAATCGCCTCTTGGTCGTCAGAGAGAAGAGTAAAGTTCCTCTGGTTGCGATGGCAGTTGGTCTCCTGGCTGTGCGTATAATGCATGATAAGTATCACGACACATGTCGGCATAAGTGCTGCAATCAATAACCGGAGGTTCGTCTTATAACGCGGCTGGACATTACGAGCTGCCGTACGAGAGAAGTCCCACTTTCAATGGAGTTTGATACTCTTGTCTGTGTGAAAGTTCACATGTTTGGCTTATAATATTCTACCAAGGGATATATGCGTATGCATAATATTCGTACAGCAGGGCGCTTGGTATCGTCGTTCAAGCTTCCACCACACAACGCCACGTGATGGTAATGGCTGCGATAATTATTTAGATAGCGGAGGATGTATGTTTCCTAGCGCAGCATGAGACCTTTATGCCATCACTTCTATGGCTTCCAAGCCACTCTCCCTGTAAAACATGCCTAGCCGATAGAAGATACCAAATTGAGGTAGAGAATAGCCTCATTATTGGATGATGTTTGTTGAGTTTTAATAGAGGATTTAGAGGATTTTAAGAAAATTTACTTCTTCACTTGACTTAATTGACTTCGTCCCTCTTGTTTAAATAGAAACTCGAGGGTGGAAGGGAGAGATGCTGACACTTTAATATGTCTGGGATTTTTTCGGCACCAAATCGTAGAATCTGTAGAATCTGCATCAGAAGTCGCAACAAACATTTGTGAGTGGGCGACTCGAAAACAGCACCTCTACTTTTTTCACCAAAAGATTCTGAATCTACAACTTCAATCTTAAATCTTGAATCTTGAATCTCGAAGCCTCAATCGATGTTTAATTAATGAGCACCAAACTCTCGGTGTAATACCCGACGAACCTGCTAACCTCATTATTATTTCCTGACAGAGTGGCTGGAGTGCTTTTTGTCCCGCGGTTCTGTGCGGTAAACGCCGTTAAATAAATGGCACTTTTAAACCGATATATTATGCGGCAGTGCCTGTTCGTCCGCTCGTTCGTGTCCGCCAAGAGTGATGAACTGCTCCGAGCATTACGGGTGGCTGATCCACCGAGTGCTGGATGCACTTCTGCCTTTGGACTCATTCGAACCGGGTGGTAGAATGAGACAACGATATAGGGGGAAGGGTGAATCCTGATGAGAGTGGATGTTTTGACAGCGCCATTGCGCTAATCGGTCTTTCCACTTCGGCTTGACATACGTTCTTCTCTTCCTCTCTTTATCCCATTACGCCCTTCGTGGAAACATGGATCTAATTGTCGAGGATAAGATTCCAAAATCCAAATCTACATTTCCTTCGTCTAAAGAAGAACTGGAACCTCTTCCAGAGTCCAAACAAGATTGGCATCTGCAATTACAGAAAGACAGAACTAAAGTATGACACCAGATACAATTGTATGTATCCCCAATCCATAAATTTTCAACACTGCCAATTTTCTCGCTCAGTTCTTGTTCTAGCCCATTGTAAAAATCGACCCTAGTAGAATTCCAAGTCGAATCGATTGTCATAATTCCTAGCACTTGTATATCTGGAACCTGGCAGTATTTCTCTCCAGTGAACAGGGTTTCAGCCTCCATTCTGAATTGGTACGAATGGAAAGCATTTATCCAGGGAGTGTATCTGGAATCTAGAATCTTGCTTGAAATGGTGACGAGAGGATTAGGAGTTTGTCTTAGCCAGGGTGAGACCTGGTGTTCGAGGAAGAGGAGCAGGGGGATCGGAAGACGAAGGGGATCAAGAGGACGACAAGAAGAATGAGAGGAGAACCACAGGAATGTTGAGCCCGGAACAGCGACGAGACACGTGGGGACACGTGTAGACTGGAAGCTGGATATATACTGTACATATAGTTAACCTACGCACGCGAACGTATATATATACATACAACTCTTATTCCCCTTGCTCTTTATCTCTCTCAAGTTCTCTTTCATTCTCGCGCCTCGCTCTCAAACGCCCTTACTTCATTTTCCAGCTGTGCGACACTCGTCAAAGTGACGGCTTCGGCCACCCTGGGTGAAAAGCTTGGCATCCTCTTCCTCGTCGCAAAAAAATATTTGTTTACACCAGGTTTAGAGCAGCATTCTCGTGACTCGTTTAATCTCCAGGTTGTATGGAGTCTCGACCTGATGAAGGAGATTTGCTTTTGAAAATAAACGAGGATTTAGATCTTAATTTGCTGATTCGTAGAGACGATGGGATTTGCTGTTGGTGCACTGGAAAGATTCTTGTCAATTTTTCCCATATTTTAGAGGAGTGAAGGTACTTCTGATCACTAGAAAATTTATTAGATTGGATTTATTGGATTGAAATTGATGTCATACCTAAGCCACCCTTTTAACTATTTTGAGGCAGATTTTTCGCATGTTTTACGGGAGACTCGCTGACAAGTAATTATTTTTGAGTTAAAATGTCTCTTTTTTTCGATTGTAAGAATTTCGAAAGCAATAAAAGAGATTGACGAAGTGCGAAGTTAATTGTTCTTTCTTTTATCTGTCTCAGGGGTTCGTCGAAGAGAGGATACTGAGCATGCGAAAAGTCTTTATACACGTCGGCGACCCGGTTAATTCTGGAGAGACTCGTCGGCCTGGAAGGGAGACCGAGTCAAAAGAGAGAGTACGGACTCTCGGTGTATATTTATTGGTGACGTTATTTTGGTATTTCGTTACGGCGATGTCACACGCGGGGCCGCGGCCCATTCGATCCGCTGAGTAATCGCCGCCATTAAACACCCTGTCCTCGTGCCGAGCTTGACTATGGCCATCTTTTTTGGGAGGCTGAGCAAGTGAGCACCGAGTATCTAGGGGGTAGCGAGGCGTTCGCCGAATCGCTTTGCGAGCAAAATCAAGTCAAACTACTCTCAGAGCTACTCTCTTTAGCAGTGATGGAACGGTCAGGATTCATTCTATGACCAGTACACCGACAATTCTCCCAGTGATGAACTAGTCTCACTCGCAATCTCGAAGAGAAAAAAAAATGTAGGTGGAAAGCCTTCAAGACTCTAGTCTTTGCTCAATTAGCCATCTGCAGCCTCAGCGAGATTCTCAAAGTATTTATGTTAGTGTCAGTTAGAGAAGTTGCTAATTGCTCGAAGAATTCCAGGAAAGTCGGACTTAGTGAATGAAATGAAGGAACATTAAAAGAATATTCAAGAATTTTAAGAGATTTTAAGGTGAATATGTAACAACTTATGATGACTGCATTTACCCGAAAGAAGTACATAAGGGCTTAGGTTTTTCGAAACCTAATTAGAAGATATAAACTGGGTTAAAATTAACTAAACCTTAGTAAAGAAAAGGGCAAGATGGGTTTATAGTGAAGAGTAAGACGAGTGATGGAGCTTGGATGAACATAAATTATCCAGCATCGAGCACAGGGGAAGTGAGTTATTTGCGCTTGAGTGATGGAACGCGCCAGCTGAGGAAAGCCATTGGACAAGTAACCAATAGCGAGCACGCGTCCAACCCTCATCCCTCGTGTCGACTTGTGTCACCGCTCGAAAGCCTTTGAGAAAACTTCGCCGTCTGCTTGTCAATCAAACACGCGATACATGATTTCTTAATAGCCCTACACTCCAAAAGCACGCGACGAGTTCCTTCAAACAAGACTAAGGCATTAACTATCCTCATCTTAAATAGTTGATAGAATTCTCAGAAAAGAGCTAGACCTCCTACCTCATTATTTCTCAAGATCCTCAATTTTGATCAAGATTGGAATAGAAATTGTTATTGAAGTTGTAGTGAACTCGAAGGACTTCAAGATCAGCTATTTAGAGTTTGGAGATATAGTAGATGAAATATGATAGGAAGTAGTTAATTTGAGAAGTTATAATTTTGAGATACGATATATGATCAGTTCAGGGAACGGAATGACTGGTATAATATTACGACATAAAGATGATCTTCAAACGATGTACCATGGAGTAATGGATTTCGAGTTTCTGAATTTCCAAGAGACTTTATTGCCTCGCAGGCACTTCCGGTAGCGTAATTATTTCGCGCAAGATTCATAACGCACGTGGCGTTTTGACAGCCAAACGCTGACGATGAAAGAGACGGAAGAACCCTAGTCGGTGTCTCTGAACTTTTACGATCGACACTACTGTCTTTCTCTTCTTCACTCTTCGCCACCGTTTTCAGAGTTAATATCGCACGATAAAACGGCGCTCAGCTTTATAGGATCTTATGTCTAAACCGAAGGAAGTTGTCTTTAAGGACGGGGAAGTCGTAGTGAAACCAACGATTTAAATAAAATTCTTATTGAGTCAAAAGATTGAAGCTAATAACTAAATATTAATGACGATAATTTTGATAATATGATACCCATCTGACATCTCTATCAGTTTGAATAAACTGTAGAGTCGTAATTCCAGATGAAATATTGAATAAAAGTGAAAGTCAGATTTTTTAGCTTGGAGAGAGAATGAAGATAGAAGACAGTTTCAATCCTGGTGAATGGAAACGGAGTGACCCGTCGCATCAGGGAATTCCAGCTATCGATATCTTTCGCGACGGTCGATCTCTTGATTCGCATAGCTTGCGCGGGAGCCTTCGCGATTCGTGCCACTATATAGAGACGCGTACCTACCAGCACGCTTCTTGCTAATGGCCTCATTAATTAGCTTCGTTTCGTTAAGCGACGCTCGAAATCTCGACGATGCAACAGCAGCCCGGTAGGGGGGGAATTAAGTGAAATAATTAGACAAATTAGGGCAGCGCGACTGGAAGGGCATCGTTTGTCATTAGGATTCCACTATTAATTCCTCGTTAATTCCTCCTTTCCTCGTCAAGCAAGATAAACGAGAGGCTTCACCGACTTGAAACATCACAGTGAAGTACAAAGCTTCGCGTCTTTTCCAGGAGAAAGTCTCCCCTTTCAGAAATCTTCTTTAGAGGAGCTCTTAATTGGACCAGATTTGCAATAAATCTTGCGTAAACTTGCACTTCTAGTTCAAAATAGTACCAGTTCAAACGCTAGCAATTTTGACTCTAGTCGTCGTTTCAATTTTTCCTGATTGATAAGTTTTGGGCAAATAAAAAATAGAGAAAAAAAATGAAAGATTGGAGGAAGAGAAGAGATTTATCTTGGCAATACGTCAATGTCTTTCAAGGAAGATGAGGAAGATGCAGGAGACTGAGGAGGAGGTTCGACAGAAGCCATAAAGTGAACGAGAGCAGCTATCCCAGGTGGTTATTATGCCATCGATGGCACGAACCCGCTGTTTATTTTGAGCTCCGAGGAAACTGAGGACCCTGGCATTCTCAAACACATTCTGGAGTGGCTCTCGACGGGATGCCCGATACTCCAAGAGCCATCGTAATATGGTATGTATGTACAATGCTTGAGTGCCATGGCCACTCTCGAGGGCCTTGATGTTTTGTCGGTATTATCGAGATCTCGAGATGCTCGAAAAAAGAGCCTCGAGCACCCTTCAGCGCCCACGTGTGCCATATATGCATAGGTTTTCATATAGTTTTCCATGATTTATACCTTCGCCGCTTGATGTCAGATTAGGCCGGACGATTGACGCTTATCTCCACTTCTACATGCTTCTGAAACCGAATATATCATCAAATGTGTATATATCATGTAAGGGGCTATAATGACATCAAGTGTGACAAAGAAATACTGTATTATACATGGAAAGATATTTCACTTTAATGAAACTCACTGTTGGGGGTAAAGTACTCGACTTCTGAGTGGACATCAGATTTCAAGGTTTTAAGATTTCATAGTATTCGAAGATTTTAACTACGCATAGTTTAAAATAACAATATTATTATTTGATTTTCTGAGATTTTGAAGATTTGCAGGAGTTTGCTGAATTTAAGAGTAATTAATAATTATTAATATTTTCTTTAAATTCGTCTCTGATATCTAGATGGCAGGTGTCTAACTCTAAATCTGCGTCTGAGTCCGGCTGCTCGACGTATGACAAACTGACGATTGGAAAAGGGTGGACGCAAGGCGTCGCGACGAATCTCTTCCCTCTTCTCAGAAGAAGCACGTACAGAAAAATGCTTTAAAAATGAGTTCCTGGTAGAATTACTAAAAACTACCTCTGACTTAAATCCAGATTACAATCACCAGTTGTTGCTTTAAAAAATGAACCTTGCAAATAGAAGATTGAATTAGAAACATGCAAATACGTCCCCCTGACTTACGATATTACTATCTGAATTATTTCGCTGAGAATTTACAGTACGAGACTTGTTTTGACTTTTTCTCTTTAACTCAGGGTAGGCGTGAAGGGCGCACTATAGATATCAACAACTTTTACTGAAGGAAACAAATAAAAGCTGGTCTTGTCATAACTGTCGGCACGACGAACTCGGTTAATAAATCCGCGTGGGTCGGCATTCGTTCGTTATGGGGGTGTGCTCGTAAGACCCCGTTTCCACCCGCCCTGTGTCTTCAGCAAGCTGTTTGTCCCGAAACAGAGCTGGTACCTTATGGCTTATAGTTTATAAGGGGGCGAGCGAGTGAGATAGTGCGGTGGTGACAGCGGCAACGAGCCGTGCATCGGTTAGTCTCGCCACATCAAGACTCTGACCTACGAGTCTCTCACTACTTCAAATTATATGCCCCGTGACTACATCTGGTTGCCTCGACGATTTAACCAGCTCGCTGAATGCAACCAGATAGTAATTCTCAAATTTGCACCTTTCACTTAGGTGTCGCTTTCAACACACAATAAAATAGATCGTTTTAGGAAACTAAATCGTCTCGCCCACTCCACACGCTATAAACTTAATCATTCTATTTTCATTTCAAAGAGAACTGCGCACTTTGTAGCTTTATTTTGCATCTTCCCCATCCCGAATACTTTGCACCTACTTTAATTTCAGTTTTTAAATTCTAACGTTCCGCACTGAGAAATTTAAAATCAAGACACATTTTTTGTCCTTTTTATAAAAATTGGAATAACTCGCGATAAAGTTAAAATATTTTTAGAGATTGTCACTAAGTGCGTCAGATTCCAATTAAAAAATCCTCCTAAGTGGTTATCTTTATAGACTAACCAGAATCGTCATAAAGTTCTTTTTTAAAAGACGAGAGGACATTAATATTCGAAAGTTTGTCTCCTTCGTCGAAAAATGAATACACACTTAATACATCTGTAAGAGAAAAAACCGCAACAGCTACATGATTCGGGCAGGGAAGGAAGAAGGCGCAATAAAGTGTTCTAAGTGTAACATTGGTGATGTACGTCCAAGGGAAAACACACCCCGGGGGTTCCCTAGGCTCAAGCGCAGCTGCAGGCACTGGAAGACGAATGTGCAACTCGTTGCGAAATTAATTGAGCTCTCCCATACTTCGGATAGGCGCAAAACCAAGCACCGAGTGCCTTTGCTCTTATTTTATTCTTCCTCCAAACTCTAACCCATCATCGGATGCTCCACTATCCTTTAGTGTTAGTCGGTGCACATTCCAGCTCGCAATCAGAATCCGTGCAAAAAAGGACGGATTTTGAATAATTGTCATTCGAGAAATTTGCGCTCCGTCTTCCCTGCGTGCCAGGACGACTCACGACCAGTTTTTCTCGAGAAAAAACTGTTACAAGGATGTTTCATGTGATTGAATTCTTCTAAGACGTGACGATAATTTCCAAACCATGGGACGACGCTTATTAGATTTAGTGCCGAGTTTTTATCCAATATCATAGAGATCGGTTTTAAATGAAATAAAGCATTCCCGGCTAATTTATACTTGAATTAATGATAAATAAATCTTGGTTTCAAATTGCTGTTGGATTGTTTTAGAATGTAGATAAATCGTATTTTCTCACCCAAATGGAGACGATTTGTGTAGAGTATTGGTGGAAACATACCTGAAACATAAAAAAAGAATGATTAAAATGAATAGAAAATAAAATTCGTAACGCAAGAAGTTTTTACTGACTAAAATTTGGAATTTTTGACAAAATTCAAAGCACGTTTTTTAATTAATTTAGAAATTTATCGTGAGAAATGTAGAATATGCAAGAGGAAGATATAAGTATGTCCCTTGCACTAAACGGTATACCGTTAATGCGAACGCTATGGAATTCACAAGCAAGTCTTCCGCATGGTATGGCGTCTACTAACTTCAACTTAACCAAGTACCGACCTGCCTTCACCTCCCTCTTCCAGGCCGTAAATCAAGAATGTAAAGCTTTTATAAAAATAATGACGTTCGCCTATCCTCTACCCTCTCGCGAAGGCAATAATAACTTATGCGGTGGCCTATCCGATCCTTCGCAATGGCGGAATGATATTTACGATTTGGTAGAAACGCTGTAAACCACTCTCTGGAGTCTGCACCACGTATTCCCTTCTACTACATATCCATCTCTTTTCCTCCCTTACCATCTTGTCTTCAGTTTCATGATCGTTCGAAAACTATGATAATCTAACTATGATAATCTTTGACAACGATTTACATTCATTAAAAATAGTAAATTTAACATTTTAGTTTACCCAACTTTACACAAAACTTATTACTATCATAATCAATAAGTAGGACATTAAAAAAAAGTTTCAGAACTTTTAGACAATCATGCACGTGAAACTTGTACTTGACTTTTTTAAGGATCGATAGAAAGGAAAAAGAATTGTGCAAAGTTCATGTGAACGACAAACTTGCCACATTCGCGAAGACTCGCCACGCGGCTGGCATAAATATTCTACGAGTTGCTTAAGAAGTATATAGGGAGCTGCCGCGGGTCCAATTTAAAGGCAGCTCAGTTAATGAGCCACCGCGAATGCCACACGCATTTTTTTGCGCCCCAAACCCCAACAAGTCCGCGTGGTGGCCTCCGACTCCGGTCAAATACCGAGCACCTGGCTTCGCTCGATTCCAACTCGAATCCACATTTTTCGCAAAACCATGGCCTTTGGTCATTCACGATTTAATTTATTTACACTTGATTCTCCAGACGAAGAGAATTCAAGTTCCGATAAAAAGTCAGAATGCAATTATATCTGATTTTGGATAAAAGAATTTCATTTTTAGAATTCGGAATTTTAATTTCAGAATAGCTGAAATATTATTCAAGCATTTTTCAAGCATCCTTTCCCTTCTGAATTCAATGGCTTTAAAGGAAAATTGGTAAATAACGACTTTATAAGTTTAAACCCGCTATTGATTTCGAATCAACTCGATTCAATGGAATATCGTATCGATAACGGATCGCCTTGTATAAACGTAAACTCGAAAGTACTTAGACCGAGAACATGAGGTGATCGAAGTGCCCTATCGGTATTTATCACTTGCCGGATAGAGATCGGAGGGTTAACGCGAGCGAGAAAGATACGATCGTTTGTTCGCAAATAATTGTGGTGCTCGACCCAAGAGACGATTATATTTTGTAGATCACTTGGAATAAGAGATTTCTCGATCAGATGAAAACTTTCGATTAGAACTAAGTTGTTCCCTCGACCAGAATCTGTCAAGAATAAAAACTTTATAGTCTCACTGGTGTAATTAATACGTGTTCCAGAAAACACTCTACAAGTTGGTGTCATGATTGAACGATAAGAAAACTAGTCAAAGTTGCAGAAACTTTAGAAAAAAGTAAACAAAATTAAATCGAAGCATGATAAAAACCTATATCCCACGGGTAAATCTCCCTTATCTTCGATTTTTAAATATTTTTTCTTTACATTGTGCTCTTATTTACTAATCATGAATATTTTTTCCGCATTTTGAATGCACGGAAGGCTACTGAAGATTACAAAGTCTGCATCAAAAGGATAATTGGCGGTTATCATAAATTAAGTATGGAATTATTCAGTTTGGGTTTCGCACATCACAAAAGAGACGTTTGTGAGAATACCTCATGAATATTGTCGCATATTATGAAAATCTTGAAAATTCAGGGGTACTGGAAGATGCTCGAGGCGTTAATGCACACTGAGCACGAAACATAATCGAGAGTTTGCAATTTGGCAGGAAATCGCGTGCAGTTTGGAACTCAAGCGCCAAGATGACGGTGAAGAAGGAACAGAAGGACACGGAATGCTGTAATTGGCGGCAGAAGGCACCTCCAGCATGATGTGCCCGATTGATATCGTTACTTTTAACGATCTTATTCTGCATACGATTCTCAATACATATTTCCAAAACAGAAGCTTCTTAAATGTGCAAAAACTAGAGAAACTTACAAATATAGACTTTGCCACCCTTTCTGAGTTTAGTTAAGCTCTTAACGCTTTTTAAAATACAGTAAAAATCTGGGAGGTGTCAACATCCAACAAGTTCACCTCATGTAGAAGAAACAACATTAGAACAATTTTTCTGCAAGAATTGAAGTTTGCTGAAGATTAGAAAAGAACTCGCCACAAAAGGAAGTGGTAGAGTCAAGACCCAACAGGGATTATAAATTGTTTCCACGTTTTTTAAGGCATCCCTCGACGCCTGTCGGGCGCTCGCCCTAACGACGTTTAACTAATCATTCCAAGAGAAAATATATATCCGCGATGGAGGAAAAAGACGGGGAGAAAAGAGATGAAGAATAGGAGACTGGCGCCCCTCGGAGACCATGCCACTTAATTTGTATCAAAACATGCCAGAGTGGGGCGACACGCAACTATATTTACACTAAGGTACTGTTACGACATATTTCCGAGGACGAGAAATAAAAAGATTCACTTCGAGAAAGTGACACTCTACTCTTTTTCTATTTAAAACAAAATTCAGAATCCGATAGTTATTCAGAAATTCGTGGAATTATTAATCAGGGAAGAGCGAGACTATTTTAAAAAAGCAAACTTCATCTACATAATGAAGAAGGAGTGGAATGAAAATACTACTTTTGGAAAGACTTCTTTCGGAGAAAATTTGTGGTCATTTTAGCGAGAGATTTTAGCAGGGAGATTTTTGTGTTCGTATAACGAAGTTAGCAGGGATCCAATGAGAACGCAGTTGGCGTGTGTGCGAAATTGCGGATCTCGTGTTTTCGTTCATGAGTAAGAACGACCTGATGTCTCCTCCTCCACCTACTCCTTTGTACCCGTTAAAATTCCGACGTGCACGTAAATTAATTAGGGGACCGCCATCGTGCACCTCGATGCGGCTTCGCGGTGTACCGCGTTGTTCAAAGGGAGGACAACGACGAAAAGAGAGGGCGAGATTGAGGAGTCTGGGGTTAAGAGGAGAAAGAAAAGGAACCAGAAAGCCTTTCCCTGACGCGCGATATGTTCGCCTTGTGCGGTCTGACATGTTAGAGTTACTACGCTTCTTGTGTCCATCGCATTTCCTAAATTTCCACCATCAAAGAACAAAATTTCCACTGCGGGTCTTACCGCCATGTCAGAAAATTTTTAATACGGAGAAAAATAGATGTTTGAATCCAGATATTAAAAATAGTGTATCTACTCATTTTGCTCCATCAGTAGATCCTTTTAGTATTTTATGTTATTAATTGCAATAATCATCGGAGAAGAATGTTTGCGGACAGTAGATTTTGAGATGCGAACGAAAGAGGAGACGTTTTAATTATCCTAAAGAAAGGCTTTATCTTCAAACTAGTATAGCAATTGTCCGGGCGCCTCTGCACGTCCGTTCTGGTTCTCGACCAAATTACATTCGGTTGCAGTAATTAAGACATCGAGTATGCATCTGCATCGTTACTGCCATCCAATGGCCGTAGGATACACGCTATAGGCTGCACTTGTGCAGTGTGCAGTGATAACCACCAGCTGCAGCAACCCCTGCGTAACTGCGACGCGACAACACAATTGCTGTGAACAGGTTGCCTTCCAATATTGCCTACAGCTCATTATCATACCACTCCACTAAATATGTCCAAGACGTGACATGAAATTAGGGTTGAGTTGAAAAATCAGATTTTCTCCATGAGCGACAAAAGCACAATAATCTGAAACACATATCACAGAATTAGAAATATGAAATTCGAAATAAAAGTTAGATACAGAGATACTGTGACTGATTTATTGAAGTAGAGAAGAAAAAGCCACAATTTTTATGGGAAGTAGAGAGGCGCCACCCTGGTATCTTAGGTTGTCGGAACTGATCTATAAAGACCTTTTTCTGGTTTTTGTTTCTCTCTTTTCCTACAAGGTATCCTTCTTGTCAGATAAATGTCGAAAGCATGGAATATTGGGATATTCTTGAGAGCACTTGTGTTCTCACGTATGCTTTGAAAGTGTCAGCTCGTATCCTTGGCGTGTGGTCAATGTTTGGTTTGACAGCTATGACCTGACCTCTTACATATCGTTGTCGTTTTCTTATGGTATATACAGCATGTAGTTTTGAGTCCCCCAATGGAATTCTGGATTCCAGTGTCAAATGCTGTGACCCGAAACTATGAAACCTTGCAAGGAATCAGCAGAGGCGCCAAGGCCAAGACTGTGAAAACATGCGTTTAGCATCTGTTTTCTTTTCATCGGCACCATAGACATAGAAACCCCCATAAGGTTCGACCAACGGTTTTAAATGCGCTCGCATCACTCTGGCAGTTTACATATTGCAACCACGCCTTCTACAACTGCAGGGTACATTTTCGTGACCTACTTTTGCCATTTCGAGTAACTCTAGAAAGTTCAGTACAATGTTCAGACTTCGTGATTACGACATTTAATTAAATTATCGGACAATGTAGAAAATGGTAATTAGGTATTACTGACATGAGTTGAGGAATGTGACACAAAATAGTAGTAGGCGTATTTTATGGAATCATTCAAGCAGAAAGGAAAACTGGACTGGCGACAGACTGGCGCTAACCTGAAGATGTTGATGCCAGTGAGACGTTAAAAAATTTTAAGAATGAACTGAACCCGGATGTTTCTGTCATTCTAGGGGAGGTTATACTCGGGGTTATATGTCGTCCTAGTAATTAGGAGACCTCCGCCCATAGCATAGCAGACCCAAAAGCTGTTTAGCTGCCATAGTTGCCAATCCCCCATAGTATTTATGACCGAATTGTCTCCAGTCAAGATATACAGAAGACTTAATGTATAAGATGAAGAGGCCTTATTATGACACCAGCTAATTATTGAAGGGAGAATATTGTTGAGAAGAAACTATTAATATGATTAATATGAAGAATCCCCTTCATTTATTTCCTCTATAAATATTAATCAAATCGTTTCCAGATTCCAAATTTCATTTCCTCTTGCCACTTTAAGTCTTTAGGAGTGTTTACAATAAATCCGGTTGTTATTTAGTTCAGCTTGTAACGATTCCACTCGCCAGACTGAGTATAAATCAGGGAGCGAGTTTCATGGATTGCTTTGGACTTTTGGAGTAAGAAGGGCGTATTCGTAGTTTAGGTCTTTAGGATGAGTGACTAAAAGCCAAGTCGTAAGGAAGCCAGGACCAGGGCCCCATGGAGCGGAAATGTCCCCCGTAAACTACTAATCACCATAAACCACCGGGATACACGTGTTACGAATTCCCGGCAAAGAGGAATAATTCTATCTCTTTCTCTCTTCTATACCTTCTTGCTTCTTCCTCTCTTTCTCTACGCTTTAATTATGTTTGTTGAACTCATAGGAAAAGCTCCAGACCTCAGAATCTTTCCCTCAATTATCAAAATCTCCTCTTATTTTATGTTTATTCTCTTATTTATATTCTCCAGATTCAATTTGAAACATTTGGATTGAAGATATAAAAAAGTATCTCAGTTCAAAGCCTGGGAAGCTTTCGTAAAAGTTTGAATTATGATAGAGTTCGTCGAGCATCTCTTATTGTTAGTGCTATATCTTTAAAAGTTGTACGATGCTCGATAATCCAAGCTAATCTATTGTAGTGTCGATGGGAAATCGATTGTCGATGAAACTGCAGCCACCCCGCTGCGGAGAGTTTAGGGGAACAAGACGCCTACGCCGCGAGAGAACTGCATCCTCCGGCGTATGGCGCGTTCCGTGGTCCAGACAGAAGACACATCGACTTTGGAAGCAAAGAGGAAGAAGGAGGTTCAGGAGGTGGAGGTGGAGCGGAGGAGACATTCGTCTTGCATTAGCATATACACGCCACGAGGAGGCACCGAGACCTCTCACAAGAGTCACAAGGATCCACCTCTCTTCTTGATTTCTCCCGGTTCAATAGGATTTCCAACACTCCACAATGTTGCACTGCTCCAGCACCAAGTGATAACTCCAACGAATTCCACCAGTCGACAAATAGCACCGCTTATTCCCAGCTCGAATCGATGAATTTGACACGAAATCCGCAGATAAGGAAATTTTCAAGCTTGCTTGTCAAGTCTCCTTCAGAATGAATTGGCCAAGATAGAAGATGTCTGCTTAAACATGTAAAGATTTGCGAAGCAGTCTTTAATTTACTTTACACTTGGCCTAATCTAAATTTGCGTCTGTCATTAATCAACGATTGATTTAGATTTCAAATCATGGAAGATGTTTTCAAGTATTAGAAGTTATCAAGTATTAGATGTTATCGC
The DNA here is from genome assembly GCA_900474275.1 of Synergus japonicus. Taxonomy (NCBI): domain Eukaryota; kingdom Metazoa; phylum Arthropoda; class Insecta; order Hymenoptera; family Cynipidae; genus Synergus; species Synergus japonicus. The sequence goes on from UCOH01012162.1 coordinate 194,258, forward strand.
AAGTATAACTTGAGAACGGAATTTCTCATCTTGTTTGACAAGCGTTTCAAAAAATTTTACGATTTTCAAGAATCGTTTTTCTTATCTAAAATTGTCCTGCGATAGGCCAAGTTAATTCGAAGTATCGACTACCTGGTCTGGTACTTGTAACTACCGAGAATGTTTGTCTAATCATGACGAGTGTAAAACAGCTGGGAGGTGACAAGGAAAAGTAAAAACAAAAAAATTTACGAGCTTGGGCATTAAAACACGAAGAGGCTCATTATTGGGATAAGATAAGTGAAGGCAAGTGTTTAAAAAAGTTAGACATGTCTGTCCCGCTTTTATGGTTTTCTGGGAACTTGAATATTATCGAAAGAGAGGCATATATACTCCGATAAAATTGTTTTAAATTAGATTTGATTCGCATTTCGAAAGAAGATCATTTTTAATATATGTAATTTGATTTCCTTTTTTGTACTTACAAACAGCACAGGATTCTTTAGCTGAAACTTGAAGAAACTTTGACTTACCTGAAACAAAAAAAGCAACTTTTATTAGATATGCAAGTAAATAATAATAAATATAACGATCGTTGAATTTTTCAATAAATTTTTATAAAAAAATCGCTTGGCTAGTGTTTATTTATTAAAGAGCGAGATAAATTCAGGTCCAAAAGGAGACAACCGGAAAGGATGTTAGATACGTCGTATATCGTCGAGCGGATATGATAAACCATCCGATAAGGATCGCGGGATCGGGAAGGACTCCAGTACATTCAGCCAAATTAAATCCTTGGACGTCGAAGAGAGAGCAAGAGAGAAGCATTAAAAGAACAGAGAAAAAGGTTTACGAGGGACTAACGGGTGGGTCGGGCCCACGTAGTGCTCCGCAACATTTAGAGTTGAAGATTCCAAATTCCAATACCAACAATTCTAAAAAAAAATGGCCAACCACTCTCACATCCCCCAAACTCTTTTTCTAAAAAAAAAACAAAAAACAAAAAGAGAAACGACCTCGAAAAATCGAAGTGTCTAAAACAACCTTGGAGTTGCTTTTTAGACTTTTAGAGAACAAGAGTCTTAGGAATAGTGAACCTTCTCAAGCTGGAATCTCAGGTACAAAGTTAGGGAAAGCTCTTAAAGTTATATTACCAGACATAAAACAAGACGAATCTAGTAAAAAATAAGAATGTAACAATGCTAAAATTTTATTGGTTGTCGTTTGCCGGTCCCAGATATGTTAAGCGTAGGAGTTAAGTGGTTTTGTATTTTTAAAAAGGGAGAATAACTGGAGTTGGAGACAGTGATGAGTTTAGACTTTAAAATTGGAATATGGAAAGGATTACAGGTATTTTAAAATTAAATGTCGAGCTTTTCGAGAGCCGCGATTGCAATGAGGGGGATGCGAATGATATACATAAAAATGACAACAGTACATTTTAGGTAAAACCCCTTAAATGTACGCCCACGTACACCAGTCAACAGAAATAATATATGACCCGTCGGATCTGATACATTCGTGAACCGGTAACCGGGCAGCTGGACTCGTCGTTTTGACAACAATTTCCACTTAGTGCCTCCACATGACATTCGTGTCTGTCCAACGATCTCTAGAGTAGCATTCGTTTAATCTTTGAGCTTGAATGCCTTTCGACTAGAGCACCATCGTTTTTCAAAACAAGAATCTGTTTTTGCGTTTCTATCTCTTCCGAAACAAAACAGTTGTTCATCAAATTTTAAACGAATCAAAGAGGAAGGGTTTGCTTCACCCTAAAGAAAATTTTTCCAAGGTCCAGGAAAGCTGATAATCGGAAGATTATAATTTGACTTTGTTGGGTCCTTCCAGTTGCTGTTATTGCATCATTCATGAATTCAGTTCATTGAAGCTGGCGTTATCGGTGAATGGGCGCTACCACACGCCGAATAATGCGAGAAGCGTTCAAGATGCTATCTCTGGAATGAATACAGGGGAATCTGGGAGGCAGTTATGATTATGGTGGTAAAGGTTCGTGAAGGTGTTGACACAAGAAGAGGAGCGGTGCGGGTGGAGGCGTCACTACACGCGGAACTCATTCACACCTCCGCCTCCGGACTCTAATCTTCCACTTGCCTCCCTTCGTCCAACACCGACACCTTCAGATATACCATAATTACCAACTATACCAAATACCAACCAAATCCATCTAATATCTTCCTGTATCTGTGTAACTGACAAAATAGTGTTAATAGAGTCAAAGGAATGAAATTTGATTCTATGAGAATGAATTACTGGGTTAATTCATTCATGCAAGGAAGGGTGGGTCCTCTTGTGTCGACTTGGGTCCTGTTCCGGTCCTCTGTTCAGGACACGAAGTCCCGACACGTCCGCGAAGTTCCTCGATTAGGTCACCGACAAGGGGTCGAGTGGAGACAGGGGGAAAGTAGGAAAGGAGAGGACAAAAGAGGGAAAAGGAAGAAGGAATGGCGCCCACGCTTTATGCTAACACTAACGCCGCCGACACCGGCTGGGTGGTCCTGACTTGCCCCACCCACTCAACCCCTTCGCCATCCACACCTTCGTCCCTTGGATGGTTCAACAAATATCCTTAATCCCGGGATCAGAATCCGTGAATGATATAGTAGTTCCGATAGCAAGACGACATCTTGGAAGGATGGCACGGATCCGACGTGATTATTCCGGTTAAACATCCACCATGTCTCACGATCATTCGTCATTCAACCCATTCGTTTCCAATTATTTAAATCCAGACATCCAGTCTATTATTTAAATCCACACATCCTAACTATTATTTAAATCCAGACATGAGCAAAAGTAATGAACCCACAGTGGGTGGACATTTAAAATTATTTCCTTACAAGAGGAATAAAATCCTAGATTGCTGTTTGAGTTCTCCACTAAGCAAGGACTCTGAAAAGTTGATTAGTGAAGAATAATTTCCGTTTTCAACTCATCTTCATCTAGAGGGAAACATTCTATTTCAATGATCATCACGATTTTCTTTTATCGAATTTCCTTTCCGGATGGTATATAAGAACGAGCGGTTTTCTTTTGAAGTACGACCTCATGAATTATTCTTCACGGTACGGTCAATAACGGATAAGTTGAGAAGAGTGCGTCCGCCGTCGTAGGAAAATATGAAGTCGTTTCTTGATCTTTCCCATCTTCCAAACGAAAGGCGTCTACTTCAAATCATTTCTACGAATTTCCACTGACTTTCCACGTCAATACACTTCAGAATGGAATTTAGATCCTGTTCAGATTTTCAATAAATAAAATCTGAATGGTTTGATATGAGTATATTACATATTACATTAAAATTCGGTGTAGAATTCTTCAGTCGTTAACTTAACAAATGAGTTTGATAATGTTTATCAAAATTTGAGTAATTAATAAAGTGCTAATATTGAAGTGAACATTTATCAAAAGTCCTTTTTGATCAGACCTGGTTTGTAACGGTATCCGAGGATGTAAATGATGATATCTGAATGATTATTCGCGCAGTGAACATCGGCCTTAATACGCCAATAGCAGTCGTTTAGCTACGATTTTTTTCTTCACGCGTGTTCCGTCGTTAAAGAAACTTGTACATGAACTTGCTCCTGAGGATCATCTTAACGACCATCTAGATAAGGGTAAAATGATCTGTAAGGAAACCAGTGGCGAGTGGTACCTCGGCCGCCCATTAATCAAAGGACAGGAGCGCTAATGAACCTGCACAAATCGTAGGAAGGAAGGGTACCCTTCTTCGATCTAGAACCGCTCGCGACGACTTTGGATATCATTCAAGTTCTCAGGGCAAGTCTTTCAGCGTTGAGAAGAGTTTCTATCAACAATAAAATTTTCAGCCCATGAATTAGGCAATTTTTGGTGAATTTTTTATGTCTAAGGGAAAATATCGGGTGGATTCCAAGGTAAGTTCCAAATGAGCTGGACGGATGAAACTTTTTAGCATGAATTTTAGCACTGAGAAGACTTATTATTAAGGGATGAAGTAGGATGAGTTCGAAATTCGCGGAGGGGTTCAAACTTCGGTGGATCATTTATTTGGTTGGTTCAGCTCTTGTCTGTTTAAGATCGAAACATTTTAAACATTTGAAAAATATAAAAATTATTTCGGGACTCTCAATTAGCATGAGAAATAAATCAAAAAATTTGATGGAATTTAAGCAGTGAAAAGAGAATGATTTATGGTTACTTTTACATTGAAAATCAATCTTTGGATGGCCTCGTCAAATCGTTACTTCCGCTTTGCGATTGGCCGCGGGCTCCTGAATGCCTCCTACCGCTCGTCCAATTATTGGGCGCCCGGAGCCAACCGATCTCCCCATTATCGGATGACACGGACCCGAGCTTTTATGTTTAATTGATATTTTTCGTAACTCTGCAGAAATCCACGAGAGGGGTGGAATGGACGAACAGATATAATCCGGGACTCGACATTGCTCTCGTTAAAATATTTCGCCGGGAAAACATCGGTGGAGGAGCTGGTGTACATCCTGCTACGATTATCCGGTAAAATAATACTCCCCCTTTCCATAAAACTGAAGCAGGATTTAATCTCTCTCAGTGAAAAAATAAGCAAAATGTAGGTTTGTAGAATCACAGCCGAGCTTTATTTAAATATAACTAGATCCAGTTTAGGACCTCCGGTAATATTTTTAATAGTAATTGTTAAAGAAATCTGGAACTCGTTCCCCTAGATTCAATATACTAACTTGTATCTCAAAAGACACTAATTTGGAACTACTTTTCTAATATCTAGATCTAGAACCATAGATTTCCCTAATATGTGAAGATTTCTCTTTTCTCAGAGGGAGTTCGTTTTATGCCAAATTCCGATCCAAGGAACTCTTGAAGGAGTCTCTTTGCTTTCTCGACTACTCTTCACGTCTATTATCCTGCAATAAATTACTAAAGTCGTAAAAACTTAAAGATCAGTTATCTCGAAAAAGACCCTCATGGTCTTTAAACTCAACTCGTCACACTGGAACTCCCAATTCGCTAAGGGGGTTAAACATTATTTTACTTTTTATGATCAAGGGTAGAAGGTAAGTTTAATGTTATTATCCATTCAATAGCCAAATAATTTGATGAAAAATCTTCTCCAATGATTAACAATTAACTAAGCTGATACTTCTCTATGGCTAGTTTTAAACTTCGAAAATGAAAGGAATTTATCTCCAGGAATTTACAGCTGAAAATTCTTGGGAAATGAATAGACGAGCATCTTTTGTATAGATATGAGTCCTAATTTCTAAAGTTTTAAAGCTGAGTTTATAGTATCCGTTCGCGTGGTTGACAGGTTTCAGCGTTTAGGGAAAATTAGGGATCACTTCCTTGGATCCAGAAAGATATGATCTTTTCCGTAAGGATCGCTAAAGAAGGTTCAAATATTTCTGACTGGCGCCAGTGGTATAGATTTCAGGTCACTGTAAATATAGAGAAACACAAAGAAATACAATGGGCAGACAATAAATTTTCATCGCTGGTGGTAAACTTAATATGCGTAAGAAAACACGAGTTCGAGAAAAAAATATGGCTTTATTATTTGTATAAACAGCTCCCTTCAAGAAAAATAGCTACCGGAAAAAAGGACTCATTCAATTTACTACTTTAAGTTTATTTTTTTTTAAATAAATAAAAAAAAGATTTACGTCGATATATAACGTAAAAAAAGGAAAAGGATTGGGTTGCGAATAGGATTAGCCCATGGCAGCTCGTTAGCGTGAAACAAATACAACGATAATGATCGTGTAATCTTCGTCTTGGTAGAAAAGCGTGATCTTTTTGCAGTAATATACTGCAAGGAGATTATTTGTTCTGCTAAACGTGTAACTGAGAAAATCTTCATGTCTGACAACGTGGAGTCCTTAAACTTACTAATTAGATGATTATTATTTTTATATAAAAAGTCATCTAGAACTAGAATTTTCTTTCTCTAAAAGAAACGGAAATTAAGAATTCAAGAAATACAATAAAGTAAATTAGTAAACGAGCTTTGTCCCCTTAAAAGCAAATTGTTTGACGATCAAGTCACCAAGTTTCCGTTTGAAAAGATCTTTCACCACATGGCATTCCATCAATGCACTCAGCAAAATGTTTCTCATTTGACATTTTGTCCCCTGTGTCAAAAAAATCGTCTCTCTTTGTTTAGTGACTAATTCAAAAAGAAGAAAGATGAGAATCTATCCATTTTTAGAAGTTAGAATGTTAGATGGAGGGCCGATTTGTGAAAGGAAGCCACAAACCACAGTGTTAATGAAATGGCAACAAGAGAGGGCGGAGCAATAACTTGATGAAAGGGACAAACAGTAGAAGATTAAGGACTGCCTAATTCGAGGGTGAGCTTGTATTATATATTATAATAAGGCTCCTGGAAAAGACACGCACGCGCTCACACGAACTTCTGTACAAAGGCGACTGCCATGCCAAATGTCTCTCTGATCAAAAGGCATAATAAAAGGATCAATGTCTGAAGGGGATTCACCACGCGACCATAACGCGCTAACGACCACTGGGAAGCATTAAAAACAGTCCCAGATTCTTATCAGTTCACTGTGACACGATGCGTGGCCAGCACTTCTGCATGGCTGATATGTCCAACATGATTTATGAATTTCATTGCCAAAAAACTGAAATTGTTTTCCAGGCCGAGAAAGGAAACGAACTGGTGAGCAAATAAGAAGTTCCATTTTTCATTTGCTTGCTCTCAATTTTGAAATATTATTTTTAAACAGGAAAGCTTGCTTCATAAGCTTCAGGGTGACCGCAAGATTATATTTTTTCAAGTTTCCTGTCAAGAAGCTTCTAGTGTTAGTAAAAACAATTTGTTCCCATGAAACGATATCTTAAAGAGTATTTATTCTAATTTCTAAATCTCCAGATCAATGTTTCTGGAATGGTTGTGACGAATTTTCAGATCCAATTTTGTCTGTTATATCTTGTGATGTAAAACCGAGTTCCCGGATCAATTTGTTCTCGTCGAACTAGGATGGCAATAGTATTTTTTTTATTTTACCAAGGGGAGGTTGATGTTTTCCACTTGTATGATTTACGAGAGCACGCGGCGTGGCGGTAGTGCAATTAGAGCCTAGAACCGATTTAGACAGAGGACACACCCACTCGTTGTTGTTTCTCGCCGTACAAATGACAAAAAGCCAGCGCGCTGACGCTGAAATATTAATGAGGACTTTTAAATTCATCACCCGCGACTATGAGCCTCTCTCTACTTGAGTTCCCAAAAAAATTAGCGAAAATTAATTCACGACATTAAAAACAAACTGACAGAATTCGGAAAAAATATTCAAAGCTCAATTATTTCAAATTTAAAAATATTCAAATGTAATATTAAGATTTTTAATCATATATTTTCATTCAGATTTCTCAACGTCGACCTGAAACCTCGACTGAAACTGAATCCCAGAAAAAAATTCAAAGTTTCGTTGCATATTTCAAGCTATTAATCTAATATTTGGATATCAGTGTGTCTATTTTTCCCAGGCTATCATTTTATTATAGACTCGGGAAGTCGGAGGGAAAATGGAAAATAGAAAACGAAGGAGGTCGAAGTTTCGACAGAGCGCTCTACATCCTCGATTGCAGCAGAGATCACGGTATGCGTATATGAATAACAAAACAATGGCTTTGTTTTCTACGCAAAACGTGATACAACTCTAAAGTAACAAAATATCTCTGCAAGGATCGACACGCGATCCATTCGCCTATGGAGACCCGTGTTACGCTATACATATAATCTTATAGTATGATATTTTCCCTCAAGTCTTTCTTCTCTTTTTTTTGCACTCTTAAATTATCTCCCTCCCTCACTCGCTCTCTCGCTCTTACTCTTTTCGTGACTGACATTATTCCGGTTCGTCACTGTATGAGTGCTATCAGCCAACCTCTTTACGAATTCAAGATGAGACTTTATTAAGTATTTAGTTACGCAAAGCATTTCCATAATGAGGTTCTGCTCGTTAATTACTCCGGACGACGTCACTTCCCCTTGCTTTTCAACAAAATAAAAAAAACTACAAGAAATATATTTTACCAAACAATTACTATCAGACACGCTTTTTAATTATCCCTTACATGGATACAAAGTTTTAATTGTAACAAGTTTTAAATTAATCGAAAAAGACTTGTTGCTAGAAAAAAACTTACTAGAATACTTTTTAGTGAAAAAACGTATCTCAGAATATTACACTGAGAAACTCTGTGTTAGAAAAATTACGAATATCGATAGCAAGTAGGGGCAAAATCCCAAAATTGAGACATTTTAATACAGAAAATAATAAATTTTACTATTTCAATAGTAATTTTTCCTATTTAAATAGTAAAATTTATTAATTTTGGGATTTTGCCCCTACTTGCTATCGATATTCGTAATTTTTCTAACATAGAGTTTCTCAATGTATAAAGTGTATATGGGGTCTTTCCAGCCCCTACTTTATTTTGGCGCCAAAGATGTACCAGGGAACCTTCAGTTCTCTGTAAGGGCTAATAAAAATCTAATTCCATATTATTTATCTCCAATTTCTTTCTATTATCTCTGCCACCTCTTTCTAAACGCATTCTAATTGTAAGAATAAGTCTCAAAACATTCCAAAGATCGTAAACTCTAGTGTCAAAAAACTGTCACATTAATTTGTTTTGAAAGCTCAGATGTCAGAATGCCAATAATCCGAGGGTAATAGCGTCAAAGAAAACGAAAAGGGACATGTTATTTCAACTCATCGAGGCGAAAGATGACGCCAAGGAGTACGTTATACATGTCTACACGTGTTTCTTGAATCCCAGGAACGTCTCGAGTTCCGAACGGAAAGGGCGTACCGGATGTTTGGGGCTCACCGCTTTAGGGACATGTGGTTGGACAGATAGCCATCGGTCTTGAAGCTAATTAGTAGTGCACAGTGCGAACAAGCGGTAAGCAGCTAGGTGTACTCGTATCATATACGAACACACGCGCGAACATATCTATATGTCCGGGCAGAAATGTGTCCAAGCAGACACGCCACCTTACACATTTGTTCTCCACGCTGAGCCAACCCTTGATCAACGATTTCGCCACAGAAAGCAGAAACAATTTCACTATCTGATCCTAAAGTGACGTCAGTTTTCCACGAAAGTTTCACCTTCATATAATCAAGAATCTAATCGATTCATCATTGCTGATTAATGTAGTCAATTTCACTTATAATATCTTCCAATTGAAGTTCAATAACTCTTAAATAGATAGAAAGGGATATTCTATATATTAGGTAGAGCTTTTAGGGGGGAGGGAGTTTGGGCGGAATATATGAAAATTAACAAATGTACAGAAACTCCTGACAACAGTCATACCACGCAGACACAAGCCAATGTACCATACCTCGAATTCCATCCCCGTGAAATTTGGTGTACAATCAAAAGTTAAGAGCTAAAAAAACCGATTAACGAAAATTACCTAACAATTAAGGAGAGAGACGGGGGAAGTTGGATATCTAGATGTTCAACTAGAGGTTTAATTGAATTTCCGGTTTTTTAATTAGGAAATCACCTCAAAGTTTCAAAATTTCTCCACAAAAATGACGGCCATTAATTTCGAAGGTAAAAAAACTCGGGAGCAAATGATATTTTGAGGCCGAGAAGTCACTCGAGAAATCTGGCGAGGGAAAAAAGCTGTTAAACGACGACAGATCCGAAAAGATAGTTTCAGATTACGGGTGGCTATATATTATGTTTTAAATGTTTAAGGCGAGGTATCACGTGACCGAGAGAGCGCAGGAGCGTCGCGTCAGACGGGGTTTGTGAATGGTCGTAAGTCGGTAGGACCTTTTGGCAAAAGGGCGGAGTCGAAAGTGAAATTCTAGAAGGACTTCGGTAGGACGATGAATTCTGAGACTACCCAGAGGGAAATAGCGCCATGGAAGACGATCCCTTGGCGAGATGACGCCATCCTGGCGCCCCATCTACCCCGCCTGGACCACATAAAATCCATTTCGATCAGAACCAAACCGTTGTCACGCTCATATGTCAGAAAAAGATGCGTTCCTGCATTTCCGTTCGATTGGACCTTCGGGGACAAAAAAATACCTGCTCGTTTAGTGAAACTAATTTTTGTCCACAGACAGATCCGAGTTTCTAAAAAAAAGAAAAATATATAAATTAATTATAAAATAACATAAAAGTTGTCGGGCTAGGAGTCACCCTGGGAATATAAGAACAGACCAGGGTATAAGTAAAAAAAACTCGGTAAAGAAACATATAAAAACTGATTTTTGGCGAATTGATCAAGGCCTGATAAAGAAAACACAAGAGTAGATCGCGAGATTAAATAAGTTCCATATAAATCAGCATGGGGAGGAGGTCGGAAGAAGGTAAGGTTAATTTGTTGGGCATCAGCAGCACCAGCAGCGACTTCTCGACGTAGGTCGAGAGAAAATAACTAGAGATAATTACGCGCATAAATCAGAGTGTTAATATTCGGGGGCGTTAGTATAGAACCTGAGGGGTGGATGAGAAAGGTGCACACTGCACAGTGGATGGTACCTTGTCTGCAAGCACTTGGAAAGGTAGAGACTTCGATATACAGTTTCTTGATGAGGAAAGAGGATGACAGAGAGGCAAGAGTCAAGAGATACCGAAATAATATGAACTCAAGATCGGTAGATCATTTTGTGCCTTGAGGGTACGCCTACTTGTTAGCTGGGGTTTACTTAGTCCTTCGACGCTCATATGAGCTGCGTTACGCCCGCTAATAGGTTGGGTAACGAACTACCGTATGGATCATTTCGTGGGAGATGATTTTTTAAAATGTTTAAATGCACGTCCTGACCATCGATCACACGAGTCACCTCAGGCCTCGAGGAGAAATCGTGCCGATCCTTATTTCCGAGCGAGAAAACATTTGTTGGCTTGCAAAAGAGAAAATTAAGATTTAAGATTCGTTTGATTTAGTGCTTTTTATTCTACCAGTCACTTGGGCCAGAGTTTCTCAGGACACAAGGCAAAGGCGACATTACTAACTCCAGAGGCAGATAAGCTTCAGAATTTACTTCTTGGGATGGCCGCAAAACCATTCTTTAAATTCCCTCACTTTTTTATCATCAATTTTTCATTCTTCCTGGCGAGCAATATTAATATTTAAATGAATACTGTAAAACCTCTGAAAATCATTTTAAATTTCGTGAAATCAATTCAAGTTCCTTCAGAAGTTTTTTTGTAAATCCCATCTCTCTAAACTTGAATCAGTGAAAATATACAAAATAAGTATTATAATTTTCAAAGATTCAAAATTGTATTTTCTATAAATCTCTTTTTGAAAGTGAATCAAGGTGACTGGATTTAAAATCATCAAATGAAAAATTGAGACTGAAATCTTTCAATTTGAAAAGCATTCAAAGTTAAAGGGTATCGAATTTCTCGATGAGGCTCGTTAAGCGACGATGAAAGAAGAAATTAATTCGGAGGTGGCGTTGAAATAACACGTGGATAATCGTCATGCAGAAGCGTAACATCCAGGTGGGCGGTCCCACACTCCTTAAATCAGCCCGAAGCCACCATAACATTAACCCAGCCTTCACTCCCCGTTTATTTGTTTGCTTAGAGCGAGTAATTAGAATCTGATACTAATGGTTATTATTTATCGACTCGATGGGTAGAGGTATAAAGATGGAGAAGCCAGGGAGAAGGATCCTGATTGCTTTACGTTATTAAAGCTGGCGATACATCGAGATAAATACATGGAAACGGCCCCTGTAATATATAATGTATCCTTTGCGAAATGAAACAACTACTCGCCTTGCTGCATCCTCCAGACTCGAAAGATATAATACAAAAATTAAAATTGAGAATCCAATTTTTCGATTTAATTTAAAAGCATTAATAGCTAGGATTAAGCTACAGTTTAAATGTCTTAATTTACTCGATTGAATAAATAAATAAACAAATAAATAAATTTGAATTGCGCTAAGAACAAGAAATTGAGACCAGACCTAAAAACTGACTCTCCAAATTATCATGGTCGACTGATTTATTTCGAGAATTGCCAAGAGGGGATAGACGTTGATTAGCTCCGCTGTTGATTTAATTATCGGGGGAGTAATTGGCATGCCTACTGTCGTATTTCCCTCCCTCAAACCCTTCCCTTTTTCTCCCACCAATCCCCTGTTCATCGACCTCAGAATCTATTTCGTCGAATTGTTGAATATTCATCAATATATACATTATTATATTTCCCCGTCAAAGAAAATGTCAAAATACGCACTAATTCAATTGTAACTAACTAATTTGATAACATCAGTCCTATAATATTTTCAAAAATAAATAATCCTACACTCATAGTAAAATGATGAAGAAAAATAAGTAAAATAAAAATTAACTCGTACTTTGTTTCAAGTAAACTAATTCAACTTTTCAGGCTCGTTTTGCTACACAGCGAAGAACAACAAAAAGCCAATAAATTTTCCGAAACAGAGAACCGCGTACCGCACGATTAAAAACAGGCAGAGGGAGAAAATGAAAAAGTTTCCAACAGGAATTCGTCGAGCATCGCTCGGAACTAGAAACAAGGTAAAAGAGGGGATATGAAAAAAATTTCGTTCCCAATTTCCACGAGCGGTTGGTAAAAAAAACGACCGGTTAATGTAGGTACGTATGTACGTATGGGCCTCATAGACACGAGCGTATATCGCGGCTATGTTATCCGCAAACACGCGGGTTCGGCCAATTTATCCCAAGGGATGAGGAAGAACGGGGAGGATCGTTGACGTAGGGGTGGGGCGACCTTGTCCAGCGGAATGAATTCAGCACACAGCTTCCTGTGTTCGAAATCCACCACCCTCGACCCTCCATCGAGAATCCAACCTTTCGGCTTTTCATTCTATACCCCAAACCCTATTTCATTAAGTTATTTTTATTTTCATCTTATAAGCGATCTAGAAAAAAATCCCTTCCAGCTACAGTATTAAAAGATATTGGAATATCGACCACTACTCATGGACCACTACCTCTAAAATTTAGGAAGGGGATATAAAATTTCTGGATCAAAACAGTAGTTTTCTGAAATCATTAAGAAGCTGAGTAAAAATATCTAATTTTCATAGGGATCTTTGAGTCGTTTCTTTATTTGTTGCCAATAACAAGGTATTGTTGGATTTTTTTTCGGGGTAGTATTAGAAGAATTCCTCGAACGTGGAAGGTAAGTAACGAGTTTTCTCGACTCACCATTATTGGCGTGGCTATCCAAAGCAGTGTCTACTGTCTCATGGATCGTAAAACTCATTGATTTATGAGCCCGTATTAGACACGTGGCATCGCGTGATTCATGCTTCATGGCGAATGTGGGCATTCTATGTATCGGATGGCTAGGTGCAAGTTGACAGCAGTAGCCGGCACCATGCGCCCATTATACTTTATTAAGGAACGCGCTTGGCATCGCGATACTGGCTATACTTTTTGATTCCCTTCGTCAGAAATGCAAGTCGAGTATGCATCGTTGTAGACACGACGCGTATATACCTGACTTAGCTATAAGGCATAAGGAATGCATTATGCTTCTCCACACTCGTCTCGAATCACGAAGTGACCCTTTCTTATGAGGTCTTCCTTGTCTCGTCAATCGTTTTCTCGAAAACATAGCTTAATAAAAAGCTTATTGAAATTGATTGGATTTAATCGTTTCCACCAGACTCCTCGCTTCTTTTATCACAGTGGAAGTCGTTTTGATGAAATTTGTTCTATGATTTCCAGACTATGTCACTTTATACTTGGGACCACCCTCTAAACTTTCCCAATAATTTCCTTATCGTAAAATATCACCGGTGATCGATCATATCCGATATGTATCGGAAATGTTCCCATTAAAGTGAGGGTTCAGTGAAAGATAGGATCGATTTTGAAAAATGGCACACCAAGGTGCAATCTTGACAATTAGAGTCTCGTGCAGCATAGCACACATGTGTGCAAAAGCGTGATGTATATAGCAGGCTTGCTTGATTGCCACTGGAGCTCTTAGGTAGATTTATTGACCTGTCATTGGCGGTTCACGCGAAAATGCTGAATTTAGAACGCCGCAGGTGTTAAGCAAGTAAGTAAGAGCCCCGCGGACGTGTGTAATAAGAGGTTGCAGATGATAGACAGCAGGTCTGCGTAATTAATTTTTTTCATACAACCTCCTTTTACACTATCACTCCTTATCACTCGAGGAGGCTATAATTTAAAGTATCGTCCTCGTCCTTCATCAAAGATGAATCGATAAATAGTTCGATAAGAGATTGTAATAGGTATATCGCAATTACGACAACATTAGCCTCGACATGATGGCAGATTAATTTACCTCGGTAGAAAAATTTCCTTCCATACTATAGTTAAATATCTCTCGTAATAACACCAACGAGTAATTAATGATCAACCTGTTTTAATGCTAGGGTAAATCCTCAGATCTGAATTTTTTATGCACATAATTATGGAAATTAAATATAAACTAGGTGATTAAATACAATATTAATAAAAACTTGAAAATGTTCTCAAGATAAGTATTGATTAAATTATAAAAAAGTGAAAAAAAAGAATACCCGATTTTTTTAAAATGATTAATTCATTAATTTATTAATATTATTCATTAATAACTTTCAGCCGTTGATTTAATTACTTGAGATATTTAAAAAGTAAAGATTTGATATTGAGATGGTTCTGGACGTGTAAAGTACACGAGAGTGTACTTTAACGCATTCAACGAATGCACAAAAACGATTTAAGTTTCAGAACCGTTTTTGCCTCCAGGGTCTCAATTAGTTTAATTTTCAAGAAATTTCTTACCTTCAGCCTAGTGAGACGAGGTTCCTCAGCAGCAAGCTTTGCCAGGGCCTGATAGTCTCCTTGCGCAGCCCTCACCAGCCACTCGCGTGACTTCCCGTCCAGTTGCTGCAGGAAGTCAAGTCAATGTTAGGAAATTTTTAAAAGAAATCTTTGCGAATATTTGGAAATCTCTTGGAAAACTTTTCAACTTATGAAAACCGGGACTTTTTTCTCTAAGATTGAATCAGTGAAATTTCTCTGATTCAAGTTTAGAGAGTTAGAATGCGACTCTAGGTACTCAGGTCATTAGTATAAGAAACGAAATTCTGTAAAACAACTATTTCATTAAATTTCTGTTCATATAAATTGGATTATGAAATTATGCAGTAAAATATTTAGATATCCTATAGAAAAATATATGAGTAAATAATATTATATCCTTCTTAAAATTACAAGGTGGCTAATCAAACTTCAGGAACAAGTTCTCGACTGACCTTCAAACTTTTATGATATTAATTATTCAACACTGAGTTATTATGTAAATTATGACAAGGATTAAAGATCCTGTTATTCTATTAATTATTAGTAATTAGTTAAATAAATTTTTTACTTCATAAGGAACTTTGGTATTTTGACAAGAACATTAGTATAACTCAGAAATAAATTCAAAATTCGAGTAATAAAATTTTCGAAAAAGCTTTCAGATCTTAGATTCATCCTGAAGTGCTAAAAAAATGAAAGTTTAATGGCCTGAGCAACTTGAGTCAGTTGCAGATGCCAACACTCTTCGGTGCGAAATTCAATTTGCTGGATGAAACGTCGATCATGCGATTAATAACGACAATGATGGTAGAATAAATGACGCGGTTGTTGATGAACTTACCGAAGCAACGGAAGCTCTGTCATCCTCCTCCGCCCCCTGTGGATAAAAAAGAAAAGGAATATTAGTGTCTGATCGAAAATTGTCTTGACGCGCTTACGTCACGCGCTGTGATGATTATTGTATGGGAGATTGTGGTAATATATGTATGTATAAAATAGACATATATATAGAGAGTGCCAATAAAGTGCACTCCATGACAAGAGAGAGAGAAAGAGAGAGAGAGAGAGAGAGAGACGGGGGAGTTGCGAGAGAATGCGTAAAACAGCGGGACACCAACGTAGCATGATGGTGCTCCTGCCGTCAGATTGATATACGGATTCAATAATTGATTTTCTGACGCTGGACCTCGACTTACGCAACCCCTGTCAACCACTGCCATCGTAAACTGTTCAGATTCAACATAACGGGTGTCTACAATAGAGGTCTACATACTCGAAAATTTTGCTGGTCATTCAACTTGTAAAGTTCATGTTGACATGTATACTATTATTAAAAAATACATACGAATTAGGTGGCATTCATGTTTTCTCCGAATGATTTTTAGATATGTTCGATATGTTTCCTCTTGTCAATAAATGTATCCAATTTAATTATCTCTTAAATTATACATAAGTGAAAGTTTATCAGAATTTTTTTACTAATATTAATCAAACATTGTATTCTCTGTTGTAAACCACCGTCTGGAGCATGTTATTCTCCGAATGAAAAATTAAATAACGCGAAATATGATAAATGAAAGGTCTGAAAATTTGGATTATTTCAAAACAAGATGGTTAAAACTTGTTATACTCTCTTGGATTGCTTCTAAGTCAGATTGGAACATGATATATCATGAAAATGATTGAAACTGGAATTTCCCAATCACCTTCCTCTGAGTCCAACCCTGATTTCCTTTCGATTCTCACGCGCGATTAATTAATTACTAATCCCAGGAGAATAGGAGTACTTATGCATAAATATTTACAAAGAAAGTTGATTTAAGAGGGGAGGTGAGATCAGATGAAGATAGCGAGAAGAGAAAGAGAGAGACGAGAAGGTCTGATCCCAGGAACGCTAAACGACTACTCATCCCTGTTAAACTGTTTGTATTTTCACTCGTCACGGTTACGAGCCTCATGGGGTGCTCATATCAGATGTCAAAAGGTGATCCTGAGTCCTCGTAAGCCACGCCACAAATGCATGATTCGCAAAATTCATTATTCCCCAGAAGGATATCTTTATCCAATCGCCTTAAAAAAATTAATCCAGTTATAAAGAACTAAACCTATAACAAGATCTGCAAACTTGAAAAAAAAAAGATGTTCCAGCTTAAAAAATCTTTCAATTAGGGCTCTCTTTTTTAAAAACATACTTGTTCAATAAAAGAGATGTTAAAAATGTTTATCAAGAAACTAAGAAGGAATATTTTGATGAAGAAATTTGTGGAGCCGTATGGAGAAATGAAAGCCACTGACCCCCCGTGGAGTCAGGTGGTGCAGTAAGGTGCGTTCTCAGCTCTCTGTGGATCTCTCCTATGTGAACATGTATGAGAACACACAGTGAAATCAGGCTTTATTATATGCATGGGTCACGCGCTATCCTCCATCAGTGATTCAACAATCGTATTTTCAATAAGCGGTCGTTATTGCCTGGTCCGGCAGGGATTAAGGTTCTGATAGTGGGTCGTTGACTATGCGTATATAGATTTTATAGTTCAAATGCAGATTAGAGTGAGCGTGGGAGGAATTGTTTACACTCGATATAGTCAAGCTCCTGTCATTCTCCATTATTTGCAAATCCATTACTTTAAATGACGAAACATCAAAATTTATTGGTTTTCGGAATATTTATAGCTAGGTACTTCACATCTAACAATAATTCTCGAGATAGCGCCCAACCTTTGATTAATTCAAGCAAGAAAATCTGAGTTCCGATGCAGACAATTCGACTTTCTATCGGACCAGACAACATCGACGATGTATCTTGAAAAGTTTTTAAGTGCGTGTCTAGATTCTCGAAAAACTTTGACCCTTCCTTTTTATTGTTCTTCCTTTCACACATAAAACCGGACTTGTTGTAAGGGATATTAAAGTCCGAATCCTTGTCTGTCTCGAGAGAAGTAAAACTTTTTAAACAAAGTAGTTTCTACTTCAGGTGTCACAATCCCTATTGTAGAATATGGATATTTTCCTTTGAACGATGTAAAACATTTAACGTAACTACCTCGCATCCTTTTTACTGAAAATTTATCTTCTCGAACGATTCCAACACAATTTGAAGTCATCACGATGCCTATTTTCATAAAACAGGAACTTAAGGATCTTCAGAACCAAGTTCTATCAAGATTTATGTTCTAGGATGATCCTAACACATTTTTTGTCACCGGGAGGGTTTTGGTTGATTTAGAAATCAGCTAATTACATCTAGATTGATCAAGAGGTCGACGCTTCGTTAGGCAACGTCAAAGGAAGGCATCGGGACTTATCACGATCGTTAAAACAGCCTCTACAATATGCAAGAGACTCGTAGAACGTAGGCGATCGATCGAACGTCAGGACCCTCCTCCTAAGGGTGAGGGGAGGTTTGTGGGGATGAGAGAAGGGTTTAATCGCGCCGGTGCGTTAATTAATTCCCGGTGATCTCAATTAAAATATTAATTACGGCGAAACAATGACGCGGTGACGGGAGCAGGCGCCGAGGTGGGGCCATCATCCTCTGCCTCTGCCTCCGCATCCCATCACCATCACCTCCACTTTCTTTAGCTGAGGTGGAGCCCGCAGGAACGCCACTGCGATGCCATTACGATTAACCCCCATCCTATAAGCTTATCTGATAACCACGCCATTATGTTCCTCGGCCCGTGGCTTCGCTGACTGGTCCGTTGCGTTGGTTCGCATTTCCAGCCGGGTTGCAGCATCAAGAGGAAGTTGAAAATTTGCATATCTCTTACCCGGCCCCAGAAATACGAGCAAACAAGTGTCCCCTCCGCGATTTCATCGGCGATCTGGAACACGATATCTCGGCATCGTTCGAAAATCGATCCCAACCATCGAGATGCCACTGATAACGATCCTGATTTCACCGAGATAAGCCCTCGATGTACTTAACATTTTGGCGATTCCAAGAGTGATTCCCTCCACTCGGGTACTTTTAAGAACCTCGAAAAAGAGATACTGTTCGCAACGGTGCTAATGCGTGGTCGTGATTTAGCTTATCAAGAGATAAAGAATTTTTGCTGTCGATTTTTAGGTCTTGAAGATTAAAAGATCCAAACTGCAGAGGGCTTTGATCATTAAAGCCCCAATCTTGAAGATGTTATTCTACTGCAGAAGAAAAAAACATGTTAGCACGTTTCTATCAACAATATTAACTTAAGAGTTAACGCTCAGTTCGCATTGGTAATTCCAATCTCTAAATTGAAGATTCTAATCTGGGGTGTGCCGCTAACCTGTATACCCAAGTCGGCTGGCAAGAACCGACAATTAAACACACGTATGTCTGCAGTAGTCAGCGAAGGCGTGGCGAGAATGGGCTGTTAAATGCGAGATTATGTTCTTGCTGCTTATACTTGCCCTTGAGGACCAAAATCACCAAAACAAAACGATTCCGACGAAAATAAAGGATCAAAAAGAGATGCTTCAAATTATTTTGGTTTCAAACTAATAAGAACACTAAGAAGACTTCGTGAACACCAAGATCCTTCATGAAGAAACTTAATCTAACGGACCAGACCTTTTCTTAAAGAATCAATCAAAGGTACAAACAAAGAACCTTTCATCCAATCAGACATAAAAGCTACTCCTACTTGCTTACAACAACAAAATCCACTTTGCAAATGTTTCATGTTAGTTCAAAGACGAGGCACGTGCTTTTGTTGAAATTTTGACACCAGCAAGTACGGGATGAAAAAGATCTTGAGAGAATTTTGGCCCTTGCGAGTTCACAAGGTTGGAAACGTTTTAATAAGCGGCGTGTGCTGAAGGAGTGAAGGGTGGGAGAGGGGCTTATACATACATTCGGCTGTTCCATTCGAGGAATACAAACTACGAAGGTCCATGGTAGTATCAGACGATGAATGAAGGGGTCGGGGATCTGAGTGGAATCAGAGAGGGGGGAGGATCAGAAATGAGAGGCAAAACATGTTGCGGCACGAGCTGCCTCGAGAGCTCCGCGGAATTAGCTTTATTATAACCTGGGGGCCATCCATACGTTGCTAACAGCATACGAACATCCACTGGCCAATAAGCCGAATATAGTACTAACCAAACATTTTGCGGCTCACCGCACCGCGAAGTACCCTGATACCCTCGAAAACATGGATGCTGAATGGGTATTGTCCAGAGCCAGGGTCTACAGGCGATTTATGCATTTTGAAAGACATGTCCTTCGAAATTTCGTCAGGAAACTGAAGGTCTTCAGGAGTCTTTAGATGAGATAACGATGAGGACTGTTGGAATCTATTGCAGAAGGAATCTGGGAGGAATCTGCAAGATTTGATTCAAAGCTTAGGGAGCAACACGTGGAGCGAATCTCTGATCAGAAAGGAATTTCAAAGCGCATAGTCTCCTCTCATCGGCAGCGGGATCGATTATGCGATTCTGCGGATAGCGTTGTCCTGATTTATTCCCCTAATGGGCGTTCGCGCATTCATTTCGAGAGAACGAGGCAATTTCAACGGACCTTCGACGTTACCAGCAATGCTACTGGCACTGACAGGAAAACTCTAACTGGGTGATTCAGAGTTCGGTTTGGCGACGCCTCTCAACAACCGCCATGATGCCTATCTAACTACCAAAATATTCTCATACTAGATCAAGTTACTATAATTTCAATTCTTAAATCCATTCTCTGCGAATCTGCCAACTAGAGATCTCAATTGTACAGAAAATTTGGAAAACCTACCCGATTCCATTACTATCCAGCATCGTCCTAATGAAAAAAACTTTTTTTTTAAATCCTGCAGGAGAAATTAGACGCAGGAACAAATTGTAAACACACCCATACCGATTATAATCCATGAAGCCTTTGTAATAAGCCTCATGATCAGTTGCGATAGAGAGATAGCAGCTATTTCAAAATGGCTTTGGATGCAGATTTGAATGGGGATTGTGAGAAACGAATGCGAAGACAAGCCACTTTGGATATACATATAACAACCATAAGGCAGGGAGAGAAAGATGATGGTGGGAAAGAGAGAGAGAGCGCAATGCAGAGTGGAAATTAGTGATCGGCACGATTATTAGTTTGCCAGAGCATAGTAGAGGGTGATTCATAGCCAGCTTGTCGTATTTTCGCGCAAACACTCGAGTTTGGTCCGGATGGGGAACATGGAGCAGATTACATACGCCTACCTCGTGACAGGAATATTCGTAGGGTACCATGTTCATCTCGGTACGCCGAAACCCAGTAATACACCGCATCGCTGCGATCATATCGCGAAAGCTAATAAATTTAAACTGGGTATGGGGAGATAGATTATATTCGTTTCTCGTTCAGCTCAACCCAGCTTATTTATTCTTTTCAAATTGAACTTGGAGATATATCAGGTATTCAAGAAGTCTTTAGCTACACTCTTTAAATTTCAAGCAAAAGTAACAAATTGGGCATTCTGAGTCTTAAGTTTTATTTTGGCGAGAAAGTGTTTGAAGTTTGCTACTGTGAATTTCAAATGAGCAGATCTTTTGAGATGAACTTCAGGACTTATAGAGTGGGTTCTTGAGCTGCTAACGAGTTTATCGTATCCTCTTTAACGTTATTAACACGGGCTAACGAACTGGATGTGCCGAGTCACGGGAACCAGCGTATATCCGAACGTGGTCCGATCTGGAGGTACCGACGAGCGATTCAGGTTCACATGTGTGAGTTCAGGGCAAGAGGTAAACTATGGTTGGTAGGGTAACGTGTATAAGGTGGGATAAAGGTACCCATAGAGACAGCCAAGTTGACTGTACGGCCCTGATACACCAGTCCCTGGGCTAATTCCGAGGTGTAATCTGCGGGTACCATCTCAAGGGATTAGCATATAGATAGCGAGGTGGGCTGACCGTATATACGCGTCCGCGCCTAGATCACAGACGTCGGCGTCATGTCCGTTTTGGTCCCGTATCTCCGAATCCGGCGTAAGGTACAACGGGAATTTCGATAATTGGGTGTGAAGCCTTTCAGGAGGTCGATACAAAGTGAGCTCAGTGTTGATCGACAATCGCAAAAAGTTTCAGATTCAGATTGATTGGACAACGTCAAGACTTTTTAAAGTGTACTTTTATTGTGAAATTGGATAACCCAGTTGGGAACTTTCAGAATATGACAGCAACAGAATGCGCAGCATCTGTGCCAATCTGCGTTCGTCGATGCTTATAAATTGTTTCCAATTCCCTCAATCAAAAGACGCCTAGATTCCAGAAGAATGACACGCGACTCTCACCCTAAAGAAAGTGGACCATGATCTCCCCTTCGATTACCTTTCAACAGCATGTCGAGTATCATCAGCGACGTTCGAACGCGACCATTGTCCCCAAGGAGTATTGACACGTAGGGCCAAATGACGTGAACGGCGAAAGAGGAAGAGCATCATTCCTGACGAGCGTTTACACGGCGCTGGAGCGTAGTCCAGCGTGGTGATTCGGTCGCGAGGTAATTTGTGCTCACAGCAGGTCTGAGCAAACACGCGCAACGGGGGTGCCACGAAAAATTAAATAACTCGATGACTGGTCACATTCTCTCCGCGAGGCTCTCCACCGTCGAGCTGAAGAGTCGTGTCAAGAGACGCCGGGGAAGCGATGGATCTAACCGTGAATCACAATCGTGAGCTCGAAACGTGAACTCGTTCTTTACATTCAATTTACGCAAGGTCGAACCACATCCTCTCTTCCTCTTTGGCCTTTCTTTTTTAGATTAAGGATACGACTGCTTATATTCTTACTAATTTACTATTCGTATTGTTTCTGTAGTCATGATGATGAGATGCAGGATGCTTATCTCAAAATTTCATTTCTTAGGGCTGGGCTCTAATGAATTGGTCGAATCAAACCAAATTAATTCTACAAGTAGACTCATCTCTAATTATACAACTATGACGACCAAGAAACAATCAAATGATAAGGGACTATTTTGAAGTGGTTGCGAAGTTTCAAGATCAACAATACCTGTTCAGTGTTGACGCAATACTGTGGCATTCAGTTTGAATTAAGTGAATGACGCGAGTCCTTCCGCACCTTTTTTACGGATCCCGTGGGCCCAATCGACTGCACGAAGTTGTACCGAGGGCCCATAGGCCTGAGGTTGGTGGACCCGGGGAGCGAGCGCCGGCCTCCCGCGGACTTATGAATACAAATAGCCGCTCACTGCGCGACTCAGATCTCTGATAAGGTGTCTCTTAGTTTACCGTGGCAACTCTGGACGTAAAACAACAGGGACCCCATTGGGGAAGAGACCGTTTACGAAAGATCATCCTCAGTCGATTTCCTATCTAGGACCTGCAAGGTCGGTGAAAAGCCTCACGAAGAAATTTACACCACTTTACCGCTCACTAGACTGAATATTTTCGACAAATTAGAGAATGCAGTATCCTCAGATTTTTTTTAGATTGAATTATGATAATGATTCGAATCAACCATCTATTTTATTGTAAATGGAAATATAAATTTGAGAAATAATTTTGCGATTCTTATCGTTAGCGATTACTTGCACAATTTGAATCGGAGTTGGCTACGAGGCGGAGAAAGTCGAAGTCATCCGAATCAGAAATCTGCAATCACTGATTCTGATAGGAAATGACAAATTGCGAATAAACGATTTGGGGTCGAGGCACGCTTCGACGCGGTTGGAATGCCGTTGCTCGATTGGTAAACCTTTACTGGCCAGTCGATCACTTCGAAGATATACCCACGCCCAGCCTCGCATTTCACGATCAGAGACACTATCGATTCTCATCTGCAGCTAATGTCGTGTAAGGACGTCCAGACTGTCTCCTTCAATCCGCTGACAACCGTACGTTGTCGAGATGTCGTCCTGAGAACTTCAGAGGTTCGATTGCTGAAGAATTATTTACGCAATAGACTTCAACAGTTCTTTTTGATATCACTTAGTACCGAAGAGTTGATACCAGCTAAATTCATAGAACCAAATAAGAAATTATCTGAAAAAATAAATGATTGTATAAGCCTGGAAGGAATGGAATTGAACTAAAAGAGAATACTTTTAAAAAGTGAAAAATTGATGATAGATTCTACAAGTCTTGAATCAAGAATAGTAGATCTGATTCAAGAGATATCTATCAACGTCAAGAGGAGAAGATCATGAAATCTTGACGATGGATAATGGCAGGGCGTAACAAAAATCACGATCCCACGATCAGACCACCAGGAACAGCGTGACCCAGAAGGAAGGAGTGACGCCCTTTCGACTGTCAAGGCACTGACAATCAGTCAGTTTTGGACGTCGCCATGGGGAACCTCTTCAGACTCCCGTGGACGTGAATGACAATATTAATACTCACTCTCCCAGCGGAAATACAATCTCGAAAAATAAATAAATAAGTGGAAAACAAATCGACAACGATTGACCAAACTTCGTGTCGTTGGAGTTACATTGAATTCTGTGACGCAAGTCATCAGAGATATATTCTGCTAGGCTACAGTTAAAATGTCAGAATATAAGTCGATAAATTCAGTTTCGAGACAAATTAATCTACAGAACTCAAAAAAAAAAAAAAATAAATAAAATAAATTGTAAATGTTTCCAACTTATGTAATATTCAATTTAGAAACGAGCCTATATTTAAAAAATCATCAGTTAAAAAGTTTGAGAGTTCGATGTAATGAACTCAAGAAAGCGATATCTTAATTCCTTAAAAAGAATTTTTTCCTGACAATATTATACAAAATAATTAGATGCTCTTTTTTGTTGTTGTTTAACGAGCGTAATGAACAAGGGTTCTGCTGTTAGGCAAACAAATTTAATGTGTATGAGTATAACGACACCAATTCAGATGATAATGTGCTGTGTGTATATGCCTTCGAGATTAACTCGTAATGGGTTGAATAAATGCCAGCAAACTTGTTAGGCCTATCTGGTAGCTTTACACGATAAGAAGAAGAGGTGGTGCTAACTATTCATGTATAAGGGCACCCTTATAACACGAGCCATTAAAATTTTCCCCAATATGCCCAAAAAACATGGGATAAAAGTGTGTTCAAAATATTCTATTAGATCGTTTGTCACACACAAGTACCTACATTCTCAGGACTTAATTTTGGCAGGAAATTAATACCGCCTCAGGTTCTTTATCTATGATCTAAAATTGATTCCTTAATTATTTTTGTAGCATTACGCCCTTGGGAGGGATTAATTACAAAATAAATGTGGCGGCTCAGCGACGCGTGGAAAATTTAAGCGTGGCGCCGAGTAGAGTAAATTAAATCGTTATAAAAGGCGGGATGTTATCTCGTAATATTTTTTTAATGACGGTCATAATACACCGTGTTTCACTAATTTTAGGCTTTTCCCACACGTTGTGCTGACTTCTAGTTTTATTTCTTCCATCGGAAGAGTGAATCTTATCTAGTATCACTCAGACTGAGCATCCTGCACAAAGTGTCCTAATTAAACTAACTTTAGAACGAGAAAGTATTTATTTCTACAAGAGGCTTGCGACGTGTATCTAATATCTATAGTCAACCATCAACTCTTACAACAAATAGGTAGGTTTTCTCGTACCAAACTACCAACTGCGTATTATAATGCTAAACCTTCAACTGGCAGGTGTCTTGCTTAGTGCTCGACGAACCCCAAGCTGTGACTCTGATTAATGACCGAAATATTTCTTGAATAAACAATGATACCCCGCATACGAGGTTCTTCATTTCAGAAAGACTTTTATTCGAAACGAAAAAGTTTAGCAACCTAGAAAATCGATTTGCTTAAAATATTTATAAGCCTTTTAAACCTATCCAGTTAATGATTATTACAGTTGATTAATAAAATTAATTTGGATAGTTTGTTCTATAAAAAAAATCAGTAGTGGTCTAAGAGCCACGTTACGTGTTTTTTGAAATTTTACTTTCAATAGTTATCAATCTAACCAGATGGGAGAATTCTCCAAGGAAATTTCCGGCAGCTGTATTGAGCAAGAGAGATCAATCGTTTTAGCACATCAAAGGCAGTGTCCTTGGTCTTAGACATGGTCGAGGATTGAGGACAATTTAAGATCAAGAAGCTGCATCACGAGTAAAGTTTGCTCCGGGATGTCTTGTCGAAGATTGTCGTTGGTAGGGTCGTGCAAGCTGTGCCTTAACCTTCTGTGCCCTCGACAAAATCCTCTTTGCATATACATTCTGTAAGATTACTTTGTGCGGTTTACACCCTTGGCACTCTCTCGTTCACCAAGTCTACCTCTCCCTGTAACCCGCTCAACATCTTCCTCGCCCTCGGCGGGCAAACTACCCTCGAAGTTTCACCAACGTCCCTAATGTATGCGCAACTATACGGTATACGAAATCCCAAGTTCTGCAAGGCCGTGTTAAGGTGCAAATTTGCCAAGAAACCTCGTCTCCTGGAAGACGAAACCTCGACAAGGAGCTTCTTAAGAGAGAACACGCGTGATCCTAATTAGACGAGTCCTCGAGCTAACGAAATAAAGCCACCTATACTTTCTACCCTTTGTTTACTGACGAGCTTTCTTCCCGGATAACAATACTCTGACTTTGTGTAGCTGTTCTTGCAAGAGAAACTTCCAGCCCATTACTCCCGTTCCCTCTTTGTGAGGCAAGAAAGAAAAGTACCTTGTTGACAAGTTTCAGGAGGATTCTCAAGCTCTTCTGATATTAAAATACAGAACAGTTGACATAAAATTCTTTTCCTGGATTTTCCTGATTCAAAAAATGCTTTATTAGACTGAAGTTTCAGACGTCTTTTCTGATGATTTTTTTCAAATTTTTTTAGTTCATAATGTGCTAAAAACAGAAGCAAAAACCGTTTCTTTTCTTATTTACCCCCTCAATCAACAATTTTGCAAAAAAATTTTACATTTGCGAAAGCGAAAAAGGAAAAAAAAGAGTTTAGAAAGAGAGCCAGCTTAATCGGCCCACGATGCCACCCGCACTTTCTTCTCATTTCCATAAAAGCAAGGGACAGGAAGAGTCGAGAAAGAGGCAGAAAGAGATCGGATACGAAGCAACACATTGCTTACGAATGGTCGAATTAACCCGGAAACGGGGTTGTAATATGTTACACCTTATTGTTCTGAACTAAAGTCGACACAAGTGGTTTAGTTGCAAGAAACCAAAATAAGTTCTACGACAAAGCGTTTACGACGTACGTAACCAAAAACTTAAAAGTTTTATACTAATATTTTGTTTTTCTATTAATTTTATTTAGATTCAATTCCTCTATTCTTACACTGTCGGCACGCGACTGTGCGTAGTTCATTGCGAATGCATACAGTGCTATGATGTGGCCACTATGCATGCTAATTATCGAATAATAAAAAAGAAGCGATAAACTGCATCGACGAAAGCGGCAGAAGAAGCCACAAGGTGAGATTACAGGATGTCCGGAGAGACTTTTTAGAGAGAGGAAAAAAAAGAGCATTCAAATTTTAAATTTAAAGTATTGCCAGGAGGATACTTTCGCGTGATTCTAAACTTTCGCACGAACATGTGCTTTTAATTTAGGAACAAGCAAGAGTAGTCTCTTAAAATTTGTATATGAAAGGCGTGAACCATTACTCTTGAAGGCAGTTCAGTTAAATTGGTTGATAAAAAGACGTAATGGACCAATTTGACCAAAACGCCTGTTTCTTAGATATACATTTTATGGGGTATCCTTTCTTAACCGAAGTGAATAAAAATTCAAAAAAGTTGGGTTTTTACTGTTGAGTTGAAGTTTTTACTAATATTTTGAGGTGCTTTAAAAGCGGAGTGGACTTCCTCGGAAAGCAATAAAATTAAAATTTTTGTATAGTGTAGGGACTCTAAAAAAATAAATTTCGATATACAGAGCGATAAGCAGCCGCTTCCTTCCTGTTGGGAACGGATCAGGACATTAAAAGAGAGTGGTCGGCGCGTTTAATCGGTCGGCTCGATAAACATATCCGAATATTATGATGAAGCGCCGACCATTTCAGTCGCAGTTCGTGCTTTGCAGCTTTATAGCAGGACCGTATTTATAAAATATAAAGTATGTAAGTTTGCAAAGATCCCGACGACTCTGAGAGAGAAAGAGCATGAATCCTCCACTTTTAATTTCGTACCTGGCTAATTATGATTTACGGCAACATCCTCGTGACATCCTGATCGGTACGCGAGATACCGCCCGCAGGATATTCAAATGCGATGAATATTGCCCGTCGCGATAAACGGTGTTTCGAAGAGAGAGGAAGCTACGGGGGAGGAAAAAAGAGGGATGAGAGAAATAAAAAGAGATAAGCGAAATAAACAGAGGAAGAAAGACAGAGAAAGAAGAGAAGAAAGAGGAAAAGGAAAGGAGACATGGAGAGTGGGTGTAGGGAATACCTATGGGGTAAACGACCGCCATGGTGATTCCTAGTAGTCCACTCGGTATGCAAGATGACCTTCCAGACCGCATCCTTTCGTACCGAGAGATTTTACTTGGAGACTTTCGAGGTCGTTATTAATAGCAATCATCTTTCTCTTCCGAAAGAGTTTTAATTGGAACTGAATTGTGTAATTAGAATAGAACGATCAAGAGTTGATGGGCATGAAAGTAGTTCCTCTCTAGGAAAATAAATGAGGCAACTGTTTTCCTTTTGGAAGTTCGCATGGATTAAATTCATAAACCGATGAATCTTCAATCGGGCGCATAAGGCCTTCCGGTTTAGGAAAATATAATTTAATGATTTTTGATATAAAATATTACCTTGTCGGATCTTTTTTTCATGGGTGTTGTGTTGCCACTGGGCCGAGCGTTTAGATCGGTCTCACTAGCCATTCGGTTGAAGCGTTGCATCCGCTCACGAACGCTCAGCTGCTCAGCCGACGTTGGCTGAAGTGGTGCTGGTACCTCGTTCTCCTATTTTCAAAAAAGTATCGAGTTTTGAACAAAGAACCCAGTTTCCCGCACAAAAATAGTAAAATAATAATAATAGTAATAGAAATATTAATTAATAATTAAAAAGACAATAATAGTAAATAATAAGACAAAGCCGAGAAGTTATCAGTACAAGAGAAATTAGTTTGCAATTTGAAAAAGCCACACCAATAAAGATCTAAAACTATTATAAGTATACAGAAAACGATAAACAAAATAACTTACTTTGATAACGGATTCAAGACCAACTTTGGGCTTCTCGAGACTGAGGTTTTCCTTGTTCTCGAGTTTGAGTTTGTCTTGGCTTTTGCGCCTAGGAGGAACAGGGGGTGAAGTTGGGAGATCCGGTTCTTCAGTAAATTGTTTCGAGTAAGGGGTTTCTTCCAAGCCCTTTTCGAAACTATTGTAGAAAAGACCAGTGGTGTCTTCGGAAGATTCATTTTGATTACGGAGAACAGGTGAGGTAGGATTGCTCACTGGACTCAAAGGTGCTGGAGGTGGAGGGCGATAAGGTGGAGGTTCCCGAAGAGGAGAAACCGGAGTCGCAAGGTCAGGAGTTCTCACTGGCGAACTGGGTGAGGTCGAGAAACTGAAACTTGGCGAGGAAAGGTCTAATGAAGTTTGACGATACTTTTTCTTTAGAACCAGGAACTTTTCACCCTGGAAAAAATGAATCATATGGTTGGTTTATAATAAAAAGATTCAAGATGAACGATAGCAACTTGTTCCATATTTTCCATTAAAAGAATAGTGATTTAAATATTATAAAATAAATAATTATACAATTCCTTATTGGTGATTATAGTTAGCAATTATTTAAATAAGCTAAAATCTAAGGTTATTCTTTGTGGTGTGATAAGACATGTGTTCCTAATGAATAAAACACCAAGAATAACGTGCATTGGTTGCAGCAAGAGTGAGAGAATTTTATAAGCGCCACTGTGACGCGTCATAATTCAAAACACATTGTACAACTGTATGCCACTGCACTAACGATGGTGGTGTTAAAAGGCCAAGAAAAAGGTCATGGTAGTAAGTTTACGACCATAGTTTGAACGGAAGGAATTAAGTGATTTTTTGCGGTTAAATTTTTGTAAATTTAGGTATGCCTGAGTGTCGCTTACCATGAATTTGTATTAGTCAAAGATACTTAAGATCACTTATTCTTATAATGATTCATACGTTTTGTTTAACTGATCTCCAAAATAGTGAAAAATATAAAAATTTAAGAGTTTGGAATGTTATATGAATGCAATATTTTAACCTAATACTGTTTTATCTAGAAATATTGATTCTACTACTAAATAAAAATTTTTTTCATACTGAATATTTCATACGTATATTGTAAAAAATCCTATATATATTTACATTCCGTCTGTAATTACTTTTCTTTATTAACCACAATTTTACGATTTTCTTGAGAATCAATGTTGGTTTATAAAAGAATTTCATACAATTTCAAGAATTTTACAAAAAAAGTGTAAAATCACGCTAAAAATCATAATAATTCTTAAGTGAAATTTACACGAAGATTACATTCTGGATTACATAAAAAATCATGGTAAAATTATACTGATAGGTATATAATGGAAATCTACACCGATTTTTGTGTTTTACTCAGAAAATTTTACCGTAAATTCCTATCAACTTTATACTTATAGGTTATGTTTCAACTGTAAAATTTAAAAGATTGAAAACCACAAAAATATGAATTTCCAACCCTAATTTTATCTTCTATAAAATTCATACCTAAACATATAAATATAAATATAAAAATAACCTAAATGTAATAAAAAATTAACCTGGATGCTTCCGTAAAACAATCAATACTATAACTACTTCAAGAGACATGAAGCATATTTCAATAATAAAGCCATAATGAAAGACTGGAAGCATGAAAATGGACTAAACGAAAGTTTATCCTCTATACATTGAAAGCTTTAGTTATAAATAAAAATACACAATTATGTATTTTTGAATTTTGAAATAAGACCTAGATCTGGCAACAATGCGCGCCGAGCAACAAGTCGCTCCTGTCAAGACACGAAAACAAACAGCTCATGCCGCTTTGTAAAAAAAGATGCTTACCTCCTCGTTCTTTATGGTGGCCAGGATATTTACATACTCCTTGAACCTATTCCGTGCCTCCACTAGAAAGTAAAATACTACAATTTAGCGTCTTGCTATTTGCAACTTATTCGCGAATACATTGTGGAATGTAGACGTTTATCCGCATAGCTGGACACTGAGGTCACACACGACACAATAGTCGGACAGTCGCACTTACAAGTCCTGGAATTGAACTACGACCTACCTCGAGTTTCCGGATCCGTCAGGAACTTTTTAAAGTACTTCACTAGGTCGTGATTACGTGCCGAACCACCGTTTTCCAATAAATATTTACGTATCTCTTCCAGAGATAATTCACTGGGGGTCGCCATCTTGACACTACTGAAGTTTGCGCCTCTAGCGGCCGTTACAATCGTTGCATTTGAAATATTCGAATCGTTCAAATTCTGCGGGCCGGTAAGGAAGATTTCCTTCATTTAGGAAGAGAAAGTTTTCTTGTTTTTTGTTCGGACAGTGCGAGATAAGGTCTTTTATAATCGTATTTTTATTGTTTAATAGTGAGTGAATGCAATCTTACTATAAGTATGATGATGGACTGCTATGACTGATATTTTATTAAAAAGCGAAAGATTCCTTTTGACAGGAGATATTCGAGAATTTCAAAATCAAAATTTGAAGACAAGATTAATTTTTTCAATTTTTTCATTGTTCTTTTTTTTTATTGTATTTTCTAAATTATTTGATTGCAATTGTCTATGTTAGGCGAAAAAAATAAGGACCTACTTTCAGTTCATGTAAATGGGATATTTAAACAGTTTTCATCAATAAGTAACAAATAAATATTGACTCTTCTAACCTCAATTACATTTTTTATAGTAGTATTAAAATTTTTTAAATTGCACAATTATCTTTAAAAAATATCCTCTCTTGATGAAACTCTTTTTTCAAGATGATTGTAGCACTTTTTCGGATATGAGTTTACACTAAAAAAAATTGGTAACCCATTGTTAAACTCAAAATTCTATTCTCCATTTTACTCAACGAATATTATAGATAAATATTTTTTCGCTCTGTACGCATAATTCTAGTTAAAAATTGATGAATTCTACAGAGAGAAAAAATTTAAAATTTAAAATCTGTTGAGTAAAATGAAGAAATCGAATTTTTAGATGAGAACTTGGCTCCATCACCCTTATTTTTGAAAATCAGAATTGCCCTGCTTACTGTTGTCATATTTGAAGCAGCAAAAGTTTAGATGCAAACGTATTTATGAAATATTTTTAAAATTGTGCGAGATATTAAAAAATGCAATAATGTTCTGAGTCTTAATTGATACATTGAAATTGTAGGATGTAGAACTAGTTTGTGAACACAGTTCACGCCTTGAGCCTCTCTCATCCATCCACATAGGAAATCGCTGTTGGAACGTTAATTAAGTGCACAGCCTACGTCGTGGAGGGACGAGATCAGACGAAACACACGCTTGGCACGCGATTACAAACAATTTTACCTTGGAAAACACTCTCGCCAAAATTGCCGGCGATCCAAAGCGAAATTTATTTTCGGCTGTTATATAAACTATATAGAACGGCGAGAGCAATCAATACATAGTTCTTCATTCTCAAATTTCTAATTCTCTATATTGCTTAAACTGAGAAACCAGTTTGGAAGAAACAAAAAACATTTTTTTTTTCCAACGATCTCGATGGATCAATATTATGCATTGAACCTGTGTTTTCAAAATTATATCCTTTATTTTTTAGTTTAGTACATTAGTAGACTTTAGACAGCTTATAACAGATAAGTAAGAACCCCTATTATTTCGAACGACACCCATCCACAGTTTACCCGAGTCAGGCGCTGCTTAACTTCGGTAATTGAATGAAAAGCCTTAAACAATTCGGCTAACTCAAATGTACGTAAAATTGATTCTCGATATCATATTTAATCATTCTAATGAAATAACATTGAAATTTAAAACAAAAAATCAAATTTAAAAGCTTTACTAATCACTGAAATAATTGATATTTATGGTACCCTGGTGAGCATCAAGTTGGCTTATTGTCAAGAGAGATTGAAGTTCTTATTTTGTTTCAGAGTCAACTGGAATTGCGCTTTTCAAAATTTGGAGTGAATTTTCCATCTCTGGAGCCAAAGAATGCCTTACATTGATAAAAATATCCATTTCAAGGGACTTATTTGGCGAGAGAGATCTCTATTTTCGCATAAACTTTAAAATAGCACTGGAATGAAGGAAAGCAAGCGCGTCGCTTAAATAGTTTTCTCGCGTGCAGCACTGCAGGATTTTGTAGCTGTAATGCAACGACAAAGTCAGCGTTAAGTCCCGGATGAGGGTAATAAATTGAACTTAACGCAGAAACGTTTGAGTATATCACGGGTGGGCTATACTCGCGATTAGCCTAATGCCTTGCGATGAAGTATTGCGAGGACGTGGATTAAACCCTGCACGCTATTGTTTCATGCTGGCAAAAATTAAATGCCAGGAAGACCCTTTACGACAAAAATTTCATTCACGCACTTTCACACAGGGTAATGGATATAATGGTATTGTGTTCTCAACACAGTACGCTATTTATTATAAGGTTTAATTGAAGTGGTCCATCATTGCTAAAGTTTGCTAATCACTCTACCAATTACCTTACATGAAAAAAAAAATCATATAAAACTAGATGGTTATCTAAATTCTGCGCACAGATTCCTATTAGCGACAGTTACTTTGGGATTTTATTAAAAATTTTATAAAAAAGTCTCGTTTCGGGGATACGCAGTTAATTTGAGAGAAATGAGGAAACAATGGGGAGAGTGATGTATTCCTGGGAATGCAGTGAATTATAAATACATTCCTAATTACCTCCATCCTAATTAATCGGACGTAATTAGTCTTCGCTTGATTAAAGCCTTTCCAGATTCGAGTCCGATGGTATACCGTGTAAGGTATACCATACTTGATGATCGTGATCGAGCCGATCCTCTTAGGAGAAGCGAACGTCTATCGGGCCATTCAATCTAGCCGGACTACCGTTTACAGCGCGCTTTAAAGTGCCCACAGGTGCACACTAATACTCGCACGTGTGCGATCCACACTTCCTTTTCACAGAAGGTGCACTTTAGGACGACTCGCTTTTTGCAGGGGCGGAACTCTCGTTTTTAGCTTCATCTGCAAAAAAGTATAATCCTTCACCTCTCGTTATACTCAAACAAATCAGGCGTTTATCCAGCTGAAAAAATTCAAACGCAATCCTATGCTGGAATTTCAACTGGAAATATGGATAGAAATTTGGAACACTCTTGGAACTTCTTGTGGAATTTTCTGCAGATTGAGGGTTTCCAGATTTGATTTCTGCACCTGGATTTTTATGATACTGAAGAAAAAGTTGTGGTTCCGGGTTTCACTGGTTGAGATTGATGGAGTGGCAGACGTGGTTGGCAGTTTTTGCCTCGCTTTTTGCCCAGATTCTTGCTTCTTGGATGGCATAAAGCATAGAGTGGGGTCACCCTGAGGTTCATGAGTAAAAGAGCGGCCGAGAGCGAGGACAAAGGATTGCGGCGACGCCCCGCTGCCCTGTAGGTGCATACCCGATATCATCTACCCGTGTTTCTCTGCGTTATGTTTATGCTCGTGCATACGTAAAGAGTGTGCCTTCTTATACCATCCAGGTTCCTTTCTGGCGCACTTATCCTAGTGCACTTTGTCTGATCTATACCGCGACACATCCGCCGTCAAAAAAAGTGCCAACGATCTTCCTTCTCCGAGTCCAACCCTTGAAAGCTTTCTAAACTCTTCGTCATTTGGGCCAAATTCACCTTTCAATCAATAGAATCTTTCATCAATAGAAAATTTTTCATATTTTTGATAATTCTCGATACAAGAATACTATATTGTATCTAATTAATTCAACCTAGTTAAAAGCGAATCCTTCGTATTAGGTGGAAACTTGCAAATTGGGGATCGTGTATATTATAAACTGCTCCTGTCTCCTCTATGGGACCTAGGAACGCACTCAGTTTCCCTCTATATTTATTCGACGCCTAATTACCTAACTGCTGCGATAAATTCCCGTGTAATTTACTGCGCGTAATATTTTCTTCGCTCGCATTTACGAGCCTTGTACAAATTACTCAAAGTCTCTGATGTCTGTGTGTCTTTCTTAAACTTGCATGACATTTAACAAAGAAATCTTTAATGTGAATATGTTAAAAAAGAGAATTCATGTATCGAAGTGGAAACCACTTTTTATCAAGCAGGTGATTTTGAATATTATTTATGTACTTTGTAGGCTGAACGACAGAAAACGGTCTCTGTAATAGGACGCACAGTCTACAATTAGAGTATATAAGAACAATATGCATATTGCAGCTATTTTTCTCAGGTGTTTTATATTGCACCCATACTATATTGTAGCTCTCGTTACTCGGATGATCGCGCGGGTATAACGAGTCCCTCGCTCATTACAATACTGCACGTAATTAAGAAAACGACCTTACTAATCACCCCGAGCGTCTACGACGAACGCACGGAATATATATCATGGGTAACGGTGTCGAGAAAGGGGTAAGGGGGAAGGCGTTGGGGTTGCATTGAGGGGAGGAGGTACAGAAAGTGTGCGTGCAGCACGCACCACCGTGTGCGTGTATATGGACAGGAAGCAACGCGGTGCCTTTGTAATTAAACTCCTTTTATCGACGGTATTCTAATGAAACGACGAATATAATCATCGAGCACCGACCCTCTATAGAAAAAAAATAAAAACAAATCTCTAGTCTCTTGTAGGGCAATGTGTGTTCCTTGAAGATTATTATTGATTGACAGCGATGGGATTTGTTATTAAACTGGAAAAAGAAGTTCTGCCTTGCTACTTCTTCATTTCTTCTTTAGTAAAACTCATTGTCGGAATATACAGACGGCTAAATGCCTCTATTTGATTTTCCCACAATTTCAAGTAATTCTTGGCGATTTTTCCTAAGCACACTATTTTCCCTGACATCAAAGCTCCTGGAGAAGTAGCGCCAAGACACGCATTACATATTATCGTACGGTTCTGTCATCTGTAAGTGCATCCCGCACAAAGTACACAGGAGTGTGTACTCCATCAACACTTGGCTTCGCAGTTGAAGAACTGTGTCCACGCCGTCAATGAATTCAGCGCAGGTGCTCTTGCAATTTTTATGGCAAATATGCACGCAAAAGAAGTATCAGGAGCGAATCTAAAATTCTCGGTACTCGATCTTGCCATTTAGAAATGTATTATCCATCCGAATTTAAGCTCAAGTGTCTTAAAAATTCTCGAGCCTTTAAAAATTGATTAGAGTTCTAGATATTTGAGAATATAAATATTTTAGATACTCTGGCTGGATGGTAGTTAATAGATCGCCCAGAATTCAAAATCGAAAGGTGATTGAAGTGAGTTAATATTTGATTTCCGATTGGCAGGACATGCGTTTCGTTCTGGCAACGAGTACGAGTCGATCTTCCCTTTTAAAGCAGGGAACCTGACTATATAATAGTAACTCGATTCAAAATCAATTGTCCGGCTTCGTAGATACGTATCACTGTCCAGTTGAAATGTCAAATTACCAGCGAACTGCTGGTATAGTATTTTCAGAATTCTAATGGAATTAATTGTAACTGGCAACTGACAAGATTATTACATTTTAAACCCGATTTGCATGGAGGTCTGATAGTAAATCGACAAACTAAATTGAAATGAGAGGAGAATGAAAGAGGGGAACATTCTGAGAAAAAGAGTATGTATATACAAAATGTATGCGTGAATGGTTCTCGAAAATATATGGACATTGGCGGGGGTAGGAAGGCCTTTGGAATTATCAATGTATCGTGTTACTGTCAGTAACGAGGCATTAGCGCATTCATATCGCATTCCAACCCTCTACATAGCTATCTGACTTGAACCTGTTCACCGGGTCGTTTGGCGCTGCACTTGTCGCGTGAAACTCGATATACAGTATGTACTCTATGGCATATGCAAGAAATACATTTATATGCTCACGCAGGATGCTTTGTGCGTGTACTATGTGCGTACCAGACCACGTTAAGAGTTTATATCTCTGAATGTACTCTGGAAATAGTGATTTATTTTATCACATTCTCGCTGAGCCAACAAAAGTGTTAAATGAAGATTATTTTCTTCTGGGCTTTTTTTATAGATAGGTGAAGCTGGGTTTCTTGATAGGACATGTGCTGTGAGGATTTAGGTCTGGATGACTAAAAAATGTAGAATTGTACATCATTTTGATGTTATAGCATCAAAGTTCTAATGCAAGCTTTCAGAACTATCTATGATGATATTGATAAGTGAATGGAAGACTAGCTAAGAGCACATCCATCCCATGATCCAGATATGATCCACAGATCTGAAATTAGGAGACAGTCATATTTCTTATCAATTTCAAAATTGCTGTAGGTGTAGATCAGCTCAAGATTCTTGAGTATCGTCGAATCGACCCAGGATTGCGAAAGGGCAGGATCCTTGGGTACTCCATGGTTGTGCGGTGCAGCGTGGTAAAAAAGTGAAATCGCTATAATTGCGCCGCGGTCACGGATCACAAATCCCGCGATACTCGGTGCGATAGGTCGACGTTGTTCTAGTGGTACGGCAAACCTGCAGGTATTATACGCAAGCTCTCGTCGTCCAGGTAGGGAAGGAGGCAGGTATTGGCGCCACCTCCTGCAACGGTTAAGCGAGCGACTAGGGCAGACTTACGCCTTACCGCCTCTCAACCCCACTCTCCGACCTCTCTCTCTTTCCTTCTCTCTCTCTCTCACTCAAACTCCCCCCGAATCCCTCCCTCTCTTCCTGGTGTCCCTCTCCCGCTGATGCTGCAACTCGGGCTCGAATAACCTAGCCTAACCCGCGGGCGAACTTCATTCCACGCCGACTGACCATCACCGACGGCTGTCCTCGTCGTCGCCGTCGTCGTCGTCGTCGTGCCTACCCTAGAAAGAGGGAGAGAGAAAGAGAGAGAAAAATAGGGAAAGAGAGGGTGGAATGGTACCGCGTGGGCCGCGGGAACCTTCTTT
The DNA here is from genome assembly GCA_900474275.1 of Synergus japonicus. Taxonomy (NCBI): domain Eukaryota; kingdom Metazoa; phylum Arthropoda; class Insecta; order Hymenoptera; family Cynipidae; genus Synergus; species Synergus japonicus. The sequence goes on from UCOH01012162.1 coordinate 232,057, forward strand.
TTTTAAATCGAGATCGGTACCGGTATCGTGATCTCTGATTCAGTGAGTGTGACTGATCTTTCTGTGATCTGTGACTGATCTGTGTGTGATCTTTCCAGGAAAGGATATCAAGAGAGTGCGGACTGTGGTTTTGGAAGCGGAAGTGGTGAAGAAGTTTGGACAACTTGGATTTGGACTTTGGACTTTGAAGTGACGATTTGACATAAGCATCGCTGAGGAGCGGCGGGAAGGAAGAGAAGAAAGAGGAAGAATTAGTGGAGGAAAGAAGAAAAGAGGATGGACATCTCCGAAGACTGCTGGGACCACGTGGGGCTACTCCAAGAGGTCCCGGGAGCAGAACAACCACCACCACCACCCCCTGCTCCCGACTTCCTTATGCATCACCAGCATGAGGTTAGTGGTCCTGTATACTTTGTATTTTGCTGTTCTTGGAACAAGGGTGGATTTAGTTTGGTTTCGGAAGATAATCATTGATCAACCTTTGTTAAGAAATTTTCTTGACAATCAGTTGATGGAATTACTGACTGAACTGGTTAGTCTAGATCATTAGCTTCAGAGAAAACAGTAGAAATGACTTTGAGATTTGAAATTATTCTCGAGAATTGATGTACCATTGATGATGGTGGATGAAGTCTTTCAGTCTTTAATGATAAACTGCATCTTTTTTGGTCGGTTAAGCTTTAATCTATAAGCTTTGACTATAAGCTTTGATCATTGATTTGATGTAGATGAATCTTTTCGTAAATTCGGGTTCTCTGATGATAAATTGATGAAAGATTAGAAATTCTTCCCGAAGATTTGGGTACCAGTCAACGTTTTCTTTGAGGATTAATGTTGCATCTTTGTTTGTTTTGATTATTGATTTACAAAATTTGGTACCATTATGGATCTTTATAAGAAGGGTTGAGATATTAATTTGCTTTAGGGAAGTAGCTGCCATTGATGATAGTGGTTGAAGTACTTGATGATGGATGATGCATTTTTGCTCATTGGTTTATCCTACCAACGTGGATGCTACCAACATGATTACCACCATTGATGATAGATCCTAGCTTTGCTTATTGGTTAGTGTGTTGAGAGTTGATTTAAAGCATTTGGTACAAATAGATGGATAGTTGGATCTATAATTAGGGTTGATGAGATAATTTATTTGAGAGGTTCCATAACAATTATCATCGAATTAAAAATTTTCTCTGGATGAAGAATTTAATGATGATCTTTGTTTATTGGTTTATCAAAAGAAAAATTCATAGCTTAAAATTATTGCTGTCGTTAAATATTAATAACTTAAAACATACATAGCTTAAAAATGAATCCAGAATTATCCAAAATAAATAATTAAGCTTGAAAGATAGTGGCAGTCAAGTCATAAATCATGCAGCTAGAGTGCAATTATTGCATGTTATTTCTTCATATATCTTTATTTTATTAAGCATGACGTGTCATTCTTTAGCAGTCTATAAAGGTATATCGCTTCACTCTACACTTTACGACCTGTGATTTGTGATTTAAAAGCAATGGTGAGAGGCAATCACGATATGTAATTGCATTCAATTTGCGATAAGCATTTCACTACAAGTTGTATCTTCAAATGGACATCATATTGTCACTGTTCAATGATATCAGTTCCTGAAATCATTGTAATATACTCTCTATACAAATTAAATTGCGTTCTATATAGTTTCAAAACAATTATATCAAAGTATACCTATAATACTATTTTATTAAAAAACACCGAGTTCGAATATAGCTTAATTATTAATTTATCTAACTTTTGAGATCAGTGTCCATTATTTTTAGTGTACCAGGACACGCATGTAACTCTGCCTATTCTTTAACATATACAAGATAATTCGTTGTTCGATTCACCCGACAGAATATGTATTTCACATTAAAAAAAAAACGAATGTCTTTATTTGCATAAAATTCAAAATTATGTTTTCTTAAACTATTCGGGTCTGTTCTCAAGTCAGCCTTGAATAAATTTTACTGGGATACGTTCACACCTTCGTATTAAAACATAAAAATCTTTTTTATATTCCAAAACATCACACATTCTTGCATTTTTCTCAGTTTCAAATATATTCTTTCTCGTTAATTCTGCAAACAGATTTCAGATAATTTAAATAAATATCTCTTATCTTTTTTTCACTATAACCATTTAAATCGTAGTTCATGAAAGACGAAAAATGGTGCAGCTGTCTTAGTTCCCAATTGGTAGAATCGAATCGTAATAACTGGATTGTTTGTTTGTTCAGGTCGACAAACCGGCAATAATCCTAATCATAGCAATCAGTTCAGGGGAGGGTTGCGTGTAAAAATTTAGATGTCATTATGACTTTCGATAGGTCGATGATAGGATTGCGGTGAAGGGGAAAATAATCTCGTTCTGTTTCAATTTGAGCTACCCTGGGTGCTTATAACGAGGTCCCGGGCCCACTTCTCAGGGCCCATTCGAGGCACCGAGATACATCGTGAGGTTACGCTGCCCTGTAATCATCATCCGGAAATTATAGGCATTTAGGATGGGCATGAATGAGAGGATAGGAAAGTTTATGGCAAAGAGGATATATCAGTGGCATCAGACGCGTTAGGGGCGCGTGCAGCTTTTTTTTTGACCCGGCGTTTGCCCACCTTACTTCCTTTCATTTTTTAATCTTTATACGTCTTTCGCTCTTCTTATTATCTCTATATGTGTATACTCGCTCGTCTTCTTTTGCAAAAAGACCTGCACCTGCCTGTTTGATCCAGGCACTTCGGATTCATGCTTCCCTTGGTATATTAACTAATATTCCTTATCCTAAATGAATTATATTACTTTCATAAATGTTTAATTTGAATATTAATTCCAATAATTTCTTATTCTTCCTTTCTTTTCTTTCTTTTCTTTCATTTGATGTGGAAATAATACCCTATAATTTCAAAGCTAAAAAGTGAACCTTCTTAATTTTCCTGACCATTCCTTGAAAAATACTTTAACACATATTTTAGGATTATGTTAGTTATTTTCCCTCATTAAATTGTGTAGGGCTGAAACATGAAAATTGAGTGGTTCCTCCCTTGAACACGAATACGATTAAGTACCGGAAATGTCGTCTGTATGCGGGGAAACAAGGAAGATAATTTTAAAAGAAGTTTTTGACTGTTTTACTATAAACCGCGTTGATCGTGACATGAAATAAAAGCGATCTGAAAAGACAAACCACAGATGCGTTGCTTGAAATCGAATCACCTGCCCTTGTAGTCGAAAACGATCGATATCAAGCGCACTTAACATTTTCGCGATTCTCGTCGGCTGCTTATAAGCAGGGCCACGTACATTTGTGAGACCTTCGACTAAGTTTTGTGGCGGGTCGCATAAAAAATACCCGCATCCCTCGTCCAATGGCGTCTCGACAAACTGTCCGATTGATATATCGGTGGCGGCCAGGAAACCCGACGCTCATTCGCACGTGAACGAATCCGGCCTGACCACTTTGCGAATCTCCGCAAAATGTCACGATTTTTATCACGGAAATCCTCCTCGTTCCTTGGTTGGACCATTCACTGACGTCAAAGTCTCTAAATCTGAATGGCCGATAAAATTTTTACACCACTTAGCCTTTATTGAATAATCTCGGACTCTGTTATACCGTGAGACTCTCGTTCCATCAAGAATTTTATTTATGATTCGTTTACATAAATAAGAAGATGTGTACCTACTTTTTTTTTAAAAGTAAAAATAAAGCAGAGTAGATCTTAAATGATAAGGCATGCATTATTAACAGTAAAAATAGAGTTTTTCTATTTCGCTCGAAAACTATGTGACTGATTAATTGCTTTTCGATGGGCCAATGATAAACGACGCGATGATAAAACGCCTCGTGTTTACACCTACATCGTTTATACTCATATATTTTCTGCACATAAATTTTCCAGCTGTACACGCACACAGGTTTGTTCATTATTTTACCAGCTGAACATTTTCACACTCGAGAATATCATACTTTACCCTCTTGGCACTTTAGTATATATCTTGACCAAATGACCATTCACGAAGATGATAGAATGAATTGACCTCGGCCTTCAAACTACCAGCTACTTTTCTCTTAATTAGTGACAATAACTCTGATCTGTCATTTACTCCACTTTTTCGAGAGTGTAATAGTATGTCGTGCAAATGGCCTCTTCATGTTTACGAGTTTATCATCCGTTCTGATTTTTTCAATATAAAATGCATTTTTTATATAAAAACTTTTTTCATATCAAATTTTGCCATATCTCCAAATTCGTTATCTGTGTCTTTTTCAGTTTTTATGAGTCATTTTTATACGATTCATTTTTAAATTTTGATTGGCATATATTTTTAATTTTTGTTTCAAGATTCTAAGTGCAAAAGTGCAATTTACTAATGAGATATCAAATTGAGAGGAGCGTGTAAAGTGGGAGGATAGGGAGTTTTTTTCTTCTCGTGGCTCACGTATGAGTTTCCCACGGCGGGCCAAGCCTCGTTGTTTGTGTGTGAGAATATCTCGATTATTACACGCTCATAGGCAAAGTAGTGGGTCACGATTGGCGCCGATTTTTATATTCTTCGTGCATACCTCTTCGTCTTTTCTTCCTTTTAGTACCAGAGTCTATGTGCCCATAAACACTTCCGACGGTGGTGAGACTTTTAATTTTGTCGAATCTCTGCACGCGACATTTTATTGCGATCGTGATGACGTGTAGTTCATAGGAATTCGACCCTATTAAGTTGCAACATTTGTCACTCTCAGCCAATGACATCACTTTTTCTTAAGAATCTTTTCTCTTCCCAATCTTTCAATTTTTTGCACTTTTTTCTATTTTTATCTCCCCCGCAGGTAAATTGAATGTTTTGCTGAAAAAATCGAATAGAGTTTATGGTTTTGGTTTTGAAAAAAAAGGTAAAATCTTAACAGGAGTGGAGAACATTTTAACAACCTTTATCTCTTAGCCAATGACCATGACAACGCTCATTTCTTGTGCAATTGGTTTCAGTTCGACCTTCAGTCATTCCGACCGACTTTTACGGTCCCAAAAACCGAAAATCCTAAAATGACCAGTCGTAAATAAGTATGCCACCTGAGTCTCTATTGACATAGTGTCAGTTACAATTTTAGAATTTTAGATTAAAAGATTTGGAAACGAAACTAAGTTCTGGCTCGCTCTTCCAGTCATAAATTTTACTGCGAAATCCCCATATTTTCCAAGTTTATGGTTCCTTTTGGAGAGTATCTATTCATTTCGGTAGCCGAGAAAAACCCGCACTCCTATAGAAGCATCTTAAGTATTATTTACACTTAAAAAAAGCTTTGTTGACATTCTTTAACGATTTTAATCCATTTGATCTGAAAGTATCTTGAAACACAGAGTTGGTGCTGAGGGTCTCATTTGTCAAGAACTGAGTCTTGAGTTTCTGGACATTATTGTTGAAAATGATCCTCCTGGTATGATAACTGGCTTTATAATAAAAAGGAGGAGGGGGCTGAGTGCGAAGACGATTAAATGAAACTCAGGTGAAATTTATTAGCCGGCGATAATTAAAGGGCGGTACACCTGTGGTTGTCCACTATCCGATCTGGCTGACATGTCTTAACGTGCTCACATTCGCTTAAGACGGTTTCTTTTTCAGACAGATAACCCGTCAACTTCCGGTCCCGAAGTTCTTTCTAGAACTGAAACTGGTTTCTTGAGAATACGAAGAATCTGAAAAAAATATGAAACGGGCCCGGTTATCTTAACCCTATTTCATGGGACTTATCGCACCTTTGGGTCTGAATCGCCGCTTCTTAATTCCGTCATCAGCATCTTCTCCGGTTCTTAATTAGAACTAAATACCTTAGCTTGACTAAATTGGATATTTTCGATCGTAAAGTCAACAAAATTGCGATAGAGGATCGCAAATTTTTCTCTAGTCAACTATTCGCATTACTTGATGATGTAAATTAATGTTTTAAATAATTAGGGACTTGATTCACGTTCTGTATAAGTGGTTGAGGTATTTCCAGATGTTAGGAGTGATTTCGAAGGAAGAATTTTTCATAAATCTTGGCCGGCGGAATTTGCCACTGTGTTTATTTTGAAAATGACAATGTCCAACATTGTTCTCTGACACATGAGGCAACACATGACATTGGCATAATGTGAGACAGCTGTTTCGCGAAAACTATTTATCAGTAGCTCGTAAACATATTCTGAGTAATTTTTCACATCCTGTATATTTCAGAATGTCATTCTTGGAAAATTAAAAATAAGAAAGAATTAAGAAATCGTGTCTGATGTATATATAAATTCTACGTTTTTTAAGATTGAACATTCTTCAACAATACACCAAACAGATTTTATAAAATCGTTCATAAATAAAAATAGTACACTTTTAAAGAATAAATATTTCATTTTCCAATTCAGATTCAGAAAATTAATGATTATAAATGATGCACTTAGTTTTCTCGCATTTATTATTTTAATGCTTTGTAAATTAAGGTCTTGAATAAGATTAAATGCCAAGTACATCAATACTTGAGATTTTTCCCAAATTTCTAACTTATAATCCAGTGTCCCATGACGCAGGAGTCTCCCATGGTTTCACAATGGGGGTGAAATGGGGTGGTCTGGCCCTCGAGTGCTTTTCGATAAGGCAGTCTTTTCCACAAAGACCTATTGCAAAGTTCACACGCTATATTTCGGACCCTTCACTTTTCTCTGGTTCACTTTGCTTCCCCTTTTGCACTTTCTTTAGTGCGTCCTTGTCACATAGGATACGCACTTGTAATACGCACTTGTCGCCCTTTTGCTACCCCAAGACTTTATATGAAAACCTGCGTTGAGAATCCATCAGCTTCCGTTAGAATGTTGCACGTGACACGTGCATCCCGCATTTTCTGGACACGTGCACAGTGGTTAGATCCCTGACGACAGTTATGATATTACTGTAAACGTATTCAACTATTCCTGCTGATGTTTCGTTTACATTTACACTTGCCACGAGGTCGACTTTGTAATAAAAATAGGGGTCGTATCTGGAACATTGTTCTTGACTTATTTTCGTGTTACTATTCCATAAACGTTTCAGTTGGCAATCTATGGGGTAGATATAAGTGCTGAAGACAGACAACAATTCAAGCTAAAAACTTATTCGAAGCCCCTTCCACAAAATCCGACCTGAATGGTTTCATTTTTATCATTAAAACCGAGTTTCTTTCATGCCACATTTGAGCCTGCGGCAAAAACGTTAATTCAGGCGACCAGTCTAATTGAACATCTCGACGACCCTTCTAGGGGTGAGTTTATCCCAACGCACGTTAACCTAAGTACGTAAGTGGGTGTATAAAGCAGTCCCACGTTAAAGTTCTACAACATATACACCATAAAGTAGAAGTATACTTCCCTATCCCTTTCTACTACCAAAGCAAGTCGTCGCTTCATTAACCGTTGGCAAGACGGCCCTCGAGTTATGACGCAACAGTTTGTGGCCTCCGGCATTTTCCCCGAGAACTATGGAGAGGGTCGCACTCATGTCTCGAAGCTTCTACTAATTTTCCAACGAGTTTTCTTGCTCACAACAGCCTCACTTCACCTGACAAGAGACTGTTTATCGCGACGTAAGTTATCTCGGTGGAGTTCTGAAATCCACAGAAACATGCTAGCTGGTCTCTCAAAGTTCAAACTTTACACCCCACATATGTCCAATATTTCATACTTTGTAATTTTAGCAAATTCTGGCAGATTGTAAATTATATTAGAAGTTGGGGTAAAGCGACCTACTAGATAAAGTGGTCAATCTTTAATAATTCATCATGCAAGTAAAATAACAATAAATAGTAAATAAAAGGTAATTTGGAATAGTGGGGAAACAAAAACGATTGCAAAACGTTCTAGTGTCTCCCTTCTGGAGAATTGAACACTTTCTCTTGCAAATTCCCCCTTCGCGGCTCAGCAAACCACTTTTCCCGCTTATTCAGCAATGATTCAATTCGGATGTGCTTTTTACGCCCGGTAGCGTCACGGTGGGAGGTTACTGAGTCGTGGTAGCGTCGGACCTAAACCTAAAAGGTGGTAGGAGAGAGAGAGAGAGAGAAAGAGAAGGTTATCCACAGCGCGGGAAACAGATTGCCCGGCATTCAACCACCCTCAGGACGTTCGTTCACCCCCGTTCTTTTGCTTCACTTCGTCGTTCGACTTCCGAACCACCGAGCGAGGAATGAGAAGGGGATGAAAGTGCGAGGTGGAGGCTGGCTGAGAATTGGTACGAGAGTCAACTAACCAACAAGTCGTTCCCTTAATTCCGCTAAGTCACTTCTTTTTCTCCGACACATTTCTCCCTCCTTCTCATCATTCTCGTGGATTTCCCGCGACCCTCAAATCCCACTTCCCTTGGAAAAATCTTGATTCTAACCAGAGCTTGATTCTAGAAAGACAGGAATTAATCATTTAATTAATCAGGCATTAATCTTATTTGCTTATATATTAAATGTATACTTTATGTTAGAAGTGACTCTAATTTTTTTTTAATTCATTGAATTAAGGGTGCAATTTTTATTCAGGAAACTGACACCTTGAAAATGAGGATTTCAAGGTGGTCGGAAATCAAGTTTAGAGGTCTAAGGACTCAAGTGGTGGTCGAAGGACGAATCGCTGGATTTAACAGCAGACAAGTTAAATCTAGACTGTGGTTTGCTGAGATCTTGACGCGTCCTCGCTCGTCAGTTTCCAAGGCATGCGATAATGTTGATTTATACCCTAGTGGCACGATACTTGGTCGACGATCTTTTTAATGAGCGAGTGGTCAGATTCGTGTTTTTGCCGATCTTCAGTCATTACAACGCCTTTCAAGACCTGCGCTTTAAATTTAGATGCTGCCGGACCACCGGCTAATTTGATAAGAAAAAAGCAAGCTTCACTTTTTCTATGTTTGAGTTGAAATTTACGAGAGAACATTAAACTAGTAAAAATTGCAAAGGACTTTCTTTGATTATTCCATGAAGAGCGTATTATATTATAATAATGCAAAAAAGCTAGGAAAAAACGTTTTGGGGTGAATGAAAGACATACGGACGTTCTCACAATGGATTGACACAGGAACTCATTAACTTCTGTACAAGAAATTGCCATTATAGCTAAGTACGTTAAAATGCGATCGAGCACAGGAAAATCGTTGTATAAACAATAGAACTCGACGACAAAAGATTTCAGTCAAACACTTAGCGAAAATCCTTCTGTTTTTAGTCCTTCCTGTCTCTAACGACATCTCTTTATAAGTACATCCGTTTAAGAAAACATACTAAATTTCCAATCCACGATTACCTAACCGAGTTTAAAAAAATGCAGAGAAACATATACGAGAAATAACGAAAACACGGAAAATCAGTCAGATATAATTCAGTGAGATCAAAGTATATACGAAATGAAAGAGATCATAAAGTTTGAAAACCGGCACAAAGTACAAAGGTCTAATTTATGAGCAATCGAGCGTGAAATGCGATTCGCGAGTAGTATACACATAGCTATGCATATATACACATATACTCAATAAATTGGCGGATATTGATATCTGAGAAACGAGCGCGGAACTTAGCTCGTATGCAAATGTGCAAGTGTGCCGACACAAGAGTGTGGAGGTTCGAGTGTATTATACGACTGTACACTATACGCCTACTCTTGTGCCTGTTAACAAATATACAGGCGAACGGTTAACATGCGTTTATGATAATTTATTGTACCGACGAGCCGACGCATTATGTTCGACTCGAGGATACATGAGTATATCGATATCAGTCCGCCAACTAATCAAAACGAGAGCACACGCCCAATGGCCAATAAAATGCTCGTTTATATTACGTTGATACGCCTTGCATTCGTCCTCAACGTGAGAACTTTGTCCAATTGATTCTTTCATTATAAACAGCCGGATTCGAAAGGACTTAAGTACTTAGTAGGACAGAATCATCCAAACTAAGCTTTAGAAATATAATTAATCTTTAATTTGATTCGTTTTGATTTCACATAATTCGATTGCAACAGCAAATGAATTGCATATATTTATACAAATAGAAAGTAAAGTTGCATTTAAATTTGTATTAGGCGAATTCTTATGAACAAGATCGTAAGTTTCAAATTAATGAACACATTCCCATTGATCAGTTCTAATGAGCATCGTCTATTATGCAGAACGGTAATTAGTGCTACACTTATGTGTTGCGCTTATACTGAAATTCACCACGCGTCTGCCATATGTCTACTATTTAATGTATTCGTATGGTTTATGAATATGCAACGGTCAATTGCCCTAACTCGCATGAATGATAAAACGATTTCCTAAGGTGCATAGATCAGTTGTGTCTCCACTTTCCTCACTCCGACTATTTCACTATTGGCACAGAAGGACTTCGTGAAACACCAGTCTTGATCTAAAATTTATTACCATTTCTGCCCTTAATTGTATTTACTGCAATTCGCGTGACAAATCACCTTTTAATTGCCTTAGCAATTTTCTGAACTTATTTTTCTTTACTTTATCGAATTAATTTGTCATGAATGCATTTTTGAGCTATTCTTCTTCTTCTTTTTATTATTATTATTATTATTATTATTATTATTATTATTATTATTATTATTATATAGAGGAGTAAAACGCGATTAGTAAGCGTAAGTGTTCAAGTCTTACAACAAGGAAAGTTGAAGTTGATGGATGGCATCGACTTAAGATTCGAGGGCTTGGTGCCATTGACAAATAATATGGCTACCTTGGCACAGGTATGCTTATGACTCTTTTCTTCTTCGATCCGGACGGGGTAACGTTTAAACGATTGATAAAACGACGCGTCCAATCCATCATGCTCGTTTCAGACCTCGACAAAAAGATCGTGGTCCCGATATTCCTGCCACGTCGTCACCCCCCAGCAATTCGTTATGTTTTTTTCTTCTTTCATTCGCCCTCGATCTATGCTCGCAAAACACACGTTGAGCACGTTTATATTCGCGTAACACGAACATTAAACAGGGGATGCTCGTAGAACATCGCTTAGGGTCATCGTCATTAGAAGCAATTATAACTTTCAAATATCTTTAAAAATTCAAGAAACTGTCAACAATTTCTTCGGGAATATTCAATAAAATTGTTGTGCATTTTTCATTCACAAAGATTTAGTAAATTTCCAGACGTTTTAGGGAAAACATATTGGTTCAAATTATTTTCCAAAACATTATTCATCAAAACATCAGTTAACAACTTAAAATTGATATTCTATGGTATTTCCTTTAATCAATACAGACTTTAATAACACGAAAATTTTAATTAACCTCATGTTTTGCGATGGAGAACATTCACTGAACGACATGTTTTTCTTTCGGTATTTGTAGGTACAATTTCTGTAAACAAGTGTTGAATATGTTGAATATGTAAAGATAGTAAAAAAATAGTGTATAAAGAAATGTGAGACTTGAAGAAATGTTAAACCTGAAGATATGTTAAACACGGTTAAAATTGATGTATGAATACAAGGTTTGAAAATGCACCGATTTGAAAGGAGAATAATAATCAGTATAATATATATAAGAATATAAGGGATTCGTGATCGGGCATGAAAGAGGTGGTGAAGGAACTGGTGTGGTTGAATGTGTTTGGTGGGGTAAAGAGATAGGTTACAGGTGAGATCTTGGTGTTCTCGTGCTGCAAACGAGCCGGCTGCTGCCTTTGCTCTCGGCTACACGGTACCAAGAGTATTAATATGCGACTGACTGACTGGGACCGATGTGCTTTGCTGTTAGGTAAACCGCCATTATGTCAACTGACTGAAGCAAGACTAAATGCACGCGAGTGGATCAGGACACTAATAGCTTCCACTGTCAATGACTTCCGATGGAGAAAAAAACGCAAACAACATAATTATATACCTGAAGACAAGTAGCTACATTGATTGTGAATACTGATATGACCATTCACTTGATGGCGAGTATAGGTATATCTAAAATGGACAAATGGTGTCTTCATATTGAAAGTTTCTTCAACTTTCGTATGTCTTTAACTATATCTATGTAGTATGTTTGTATACAATTGGATATAAACAAACGTGATGAGAAAATTTGCACAATTTCGGTGTTTGCAACAAAGTGAGGAGAATTACAGCTCCAGGGTGGGCAACTTGCAGGAGGATAATGATCGACGGAAGTGTTCGTGCTAAAATATGCAGATCCGGGTAAATTACCGGAGTAGCACCTACCAAGCTACCGACTACCACAACTGCCGAAGTGTGGTTTGCACAGTAACCAAGACGGCATTGGCATGGTTATGGTGGTCGATGATAGTCAGGCCTTCTTACGTGCCTCCTTTACAATTCACCCTCTCTCTCTCACACTAATCTCTTAACATCTATTATCTCCCTCTGTCTGCCTCCATTTCCCCATCTTCCTCCTTGTATCGACGATGACCGGACGAACGAAGGAAATTTCTTCGCTCGATCTTATGGCGTGAAGCATGCTATAGGATACGGCGCGCGTGGGAAAATTGCTCTCTACGTCAATGGCATCTGCCTTATAATTATTATATGCCTTATAATTATTCCTATACGACCGCCGCTCGCGTGGATGCAACACTTTGAGAGTCCGAATCACCACTATTTCTTAACTGCATAGACTGCATACGAATTTACTGAATATAGTGGTAGATATTGGATAATTTTATGACATTTGCTCTGATGCTTACATTATCTTCATTATTACATTCTTACATTATTTTAATCAAGATTTTGATAAAAGCCTTTTCAAAAATTTCGTGTTTTTCATGATGATTATAAGATCAAATGAGTACCAGATCTAGAAACTGAATGGAACTGAAGTAAATGGCCTAATAGTTTTAGGAAAAATATTCCTTGAGATTATTTCTCGCGATAAAAAACAAGAGTGCAACTCCACTGTGAGATAATGCAGAAAAGACTGGCAGTTGCACTTATTTCGGAATAGCGTCGAATGCAGTCTCTTATCATGATTACCTGCAATCAGGTGCAAATCACACGAGGCATCGCATGTGCGGTATACGCTTCGATGTTACGTGCCCATAGAGAATGAATAGGTAATTATAATGCATCCATAATGCAGAAAGACAAGGCCAGAGTGGATTGGAGCTTCTCAGAAGGGCGAAGCGCTCTGCATAATCCAGCTTAATATGTGCGTGCATGCAGACACTCACCGAGGTGTCACGTTGTTATTACGTGTGAAAGTACTGCACAACATTGTTTTATTAATGTCTAAATAACAGACGTGGCTAATAGCTTCAGGTCCTTTAATTATTTATAATCTCTCATCGCACTCTAAGCTTTTTGTAACTCGTTTCATTTTATGTCTTCCATATCACGAGCTAAATTTCAAATCCATACATTATGTTAATCGCAATCTCTTCACACATCTACATTTTCAACTACATCACTTTTCTATGTCATTAGCTTTTGTAAACAATTATTATTCTCTTATTTATTCAACATGATATCGTAATATTCATGTTACCTTTTGTCTCTAATGGTACAATTTGTATTTCAAGATGTATGGGAGACAACATGTCTTGTTCGGTGAAACACATTCAAATGTAGATAATAAATGCGCAAAATATTAGGTTGCAAATTACTCGGGGTCGGCGAACCATTGATTGTCTATATTATCGTTTTTGATCATTTGTTTACATTTACGGGTCTTAATGAGCACGAAAGACATATAATCAATGGTCCACCTGCTTTGAAATATTACGTGGATAGAAAAAATAACTTTGAGAAGATTTTTTTTATAGTTTGTTAACTGATGATAATAGTAAATAAAAGCTCAAAAGATACATACATTACTTCCGCAGATTAAAATCTATTTTCGACCTCATTGCTCGATGGACGTACGGCAATTGCGTGCAAGTATATAGTTTAAAGAAACAATTTTTTATATGCCTTTTGCTCACGCATCGGTTCGTGCTGTTACATTGACTTGTAAATTATCTTTAAATGCTTTTATATTTTACAAATTTTTACTTAGCCGGCGATCTCGCGGCGTCTAAATTATATTTCTGCAGCATGGAAATTACTTCTGGTGTAAAAATGCTTGTATTCTTGTATCATAATTTAAAATTAAAATTAAATTATCATACACATTCAATACTTTGGCCTCAATGAAATTACAAGTTTAAATTTCTGGATGCGGATAAAATAATACTATTATTGCAATAAAATTGTATCCACAAATTCAATTTTGCAATAAAATATTTGCTTTCATACTAGCAATAAGTTAGAAGTTCTTCTACGTAAATTGACAAAAATTCGTTTAAAACGTTTCGATTTTTGTCGATAAAACTTCTTCAGTATACGGTTTAATTTTTTTTTTTATATCCTTATTTACAGATATTGGACATTCGTGTTGAATATTTGGAAATCCTCTGTGTCCACATTGGTGCTTTTCCCCTTTCGCTTTTATCTTTTCAGTTTAGGAATAAAAGGGGATCGGTTGACAGTCGACAGTTTCACGCGACTGTTCGAAGGTTTAGCGTGCCCGAACGAGCACTGTACATTAAAAGCCTAGGATTGAAAATGGGTAACTCGCCCATGCATGTAAAAATAAAAGAGGGAATGGGTTGTTATGAAAGCATCGAGCAATTAGTTGTTTGTCAGTATACAGCATTCTACAAAGCTCTTGAACAATAGAACTCTCCACTATATTTGTAATTGTATATATATGCATTCAAATATTGACTGATGTTCCGTATAATTTTAAACTACTTTTATATTTCAATATATATATAATATATATATATATATACACATATATTTAAATTAATGTACTATTATAATAATTCATTAATTTAATGGTAGTTCCTTTTATATACAAATGAGTACATTCCATAAAAAATTTCGCAAACAAATCAAATAATTTGTGCGAAAGACGAAGCATTCTGTAATTTTTCGCAGAAAGGTGAACTTTTCGTGGTTTTATTTTCATTTAGAGTACGTAAGCAATACTAATATTGTATCCTCGGCAATAATGCATCATAATGAGGAGAATTATTATACTAAAAGCACTCTTTGCTAAAAGGACGTGCAGAGCTTGCCATCCTGGAGTGTAAAATGGAAATGCGTGGCAGCAGGCGACGGGGAATCCCCGTGGATATAGCTACTTGAGTCTTGCGACGGCCTGCGGTGTTCATGTTGGTAGCAAAGCTTGCTTCTGTGCGTAATGCTTATTAAACTCTTATTTTCCTCCATTTTTATCAAAAACAAAAAAAAATACAAACATTTATCCACAACCATATTAATTCTCCATGCATTTCCCAACATTGTATGAGAATAAGATATTCCTTTCCATCAATAACGAAATGTAATGTCATTTTCGTTGCTTGTATCAAATTAAATCAACATTGTTGTTCTTTATACGAAAAGATGAACAATTTTGATAAGGCGTTTGTTGGTCTTAGTTAAAAGACATGTTCAAATTTTTAAAAATGATGTTTGCTTTTGATGAATGAAAGAGTTGATTAGAAAGTGTTATTTCACAAAACATGAGAGGAATTTAAAAAATCGGTTTTTCTATTTATCGAAATTCTTCTCTTTTCTATTGTGATGATAATTAAATTAGAGGCTAGATCACAACCCAGTATTTGATCTCTAATTTCGTGTGTTCGGGAAACGGGGTGTCAATGAGAATCTCGAGTGGCTGGAGCCAAAAGTTATAACACTCAAGTCTCGAAGAAGCTGTAGAATTTGTGCAGATGGAAGCAGCGGAATGAGAAAGAAAGCAGAGAGCAGAGCGAGTAAAAAAGAGGCTCAGCGTCGCAGTTTATTTCGGTCGGGTTAATTAGTGCTGCCTCGCGAGGTTTACGGTTGACATTTCGTTGGTTCGTTCGTTTCGAGTTTTCGACGTTCCACTATGGGTAACGGAACGGAAGGAATGGAACATGAGTCCCAGAAAATGAGCAGCGCGGTTTTTTTATGGAGACAAAGATTTTTTACGGTCACTGAGGGGAAGGGAGATAAACAATAATTACAATAATTACTAATAAAGTAAAAAAAGATCGGAAAGCCACAGGATCAATAAAATTCCTGGGATTTTGAAGGCGCCAGGGCAGACTGTTTATTAGTTTTTCATTTCTTTGGTTCACCTTGCCAACCAACACAGGAACCTTTTGTTTTATCCTCTGATGGTGTGAATATCACACCGTTTTACAGCTCTCAGATTAGACCCTGCGTTTATAATTCACTCGCGCCGCTAGAGTCAAAAAGAACAGAAACTTTTTAACCCTGTCGTAAAGTCCTCAGAGTCCTGGAAAAAGCCTGGAATGCGACGATTTTCTCAAATCATGTCCCTTCATAACAACATTTTTGGAATATTTCTTTTTTTTACGACTCCCCATGGCTAATGTAGACAAGGTTCAAACTTTAGAGGAAGATGAATGCCCTCTGATAAAACCATCCTGGAAACAATGGCAATAAACCGATGGATGGCCGTTCTCTAGAGAAAAAACAGGCGGGGGCTATAAAAATCCCATAATAGAGAGTCAGATCAGGAAATCGTAAATCTTCAAGGAAAACAAAAAAGGTGGATTACAAATTTATCCATCGAGGTAGAGCAATTGATAATCGAGATGATATAAGGCTGCAATTAGGCGTAATTTATTTAGGTCCTTGCCAACCGCTATTTGTTGCCCCCTACGTGAATTATGTACGCCATAATATCGCCTATCGTGCTAATAAAATATTAGCACATGGCGAAAATTATGCAGAATTTATCAGTTTCTCGTGAAAGAACATTGTACAGCATTCACTTACATTTTAATAAAGCAGTTAGCAATAAACGTAATTCACCCACATCGTGTCTTTTAAGATCAGCTACCGTGAGAAATATACTTTCCTTGCCGAAATAGTTTCCAAGATATTGAGTTGCTTTTTATTTTATTGCTTTGAGAATAAGGAAACATGTATCTATTTAATTAAATATTATATCTAGAACTCGAAACACTCTGGATATATTGGATCTGAAATCTTAGTTGTGAAGAACGGAAAGATAACGAAAAAGGATAATTTACCTAACTAGGCTGGGACAAAGACAAGAAGTGCAGGTACAATAAGGACCTGTGATCCCTATTAAGTGACTATCGCATACAAGGGGCCCCACCTCGAAATGACCATTTAACTTTTAATCACAAAGCAGACATGCCAGGAAGATTAGGACTCTGTTCAAATGTTTAGAAAAATAATGAATGGCTTATCGTAAACCTTGTTAGAGAAAAGAAAATATTGACCATTGCAGGTACCTGTTTGCCAAACCTCGGAGATAATGGAACCATTTTATACGTCGTAAACCTTAAAGAGATCTTGTCTACTAGTCATTTGATTGTAGAGCAATTTATTATATATTTTATATCAATTTTGATAACAATATTAATTGGATTGTCAAAAAATCAATTGGATCGGTGTTGGAAGCTGACATTGAAAAAAATCGTTCATGTTTTCCCACCTGGAGAGAAGGAATGCTTATAAAGGAATACCTATAAAGGAATACCTATAGAGGAACACCTATAAGGATATCAGTCTTGTTCATATTCTTGAGAGGACGTACAATTTTTTACTGGTGTAACACGCCGGGCAAATGTAATGTCCTCCTCCGTTGATGGCTACATGACCGAAATGCCTCGGCTATCTACTTGGCAATTAATCATCACGCGCAATAATAACGGTCGTCGCGCATTTTGTCGCGGCATTATATACCTGGCGTCACGCTTTCGTTCTGTTCATTGAGCTCACACGGCCCGTTACGGGACTCTGTAACGCGAAATGATAGTAATCGGCCCAGCGAACATAATCGCATGTCTTGCAAATCAATACTCATTTTATCCATGTCGCATGATTCCAGACAACAAGGTTGCTGAATTTATCCGGTATAATCCGTTTTAATGGGTACTGCTTCTCTTATCACGCTCGCTAAACTTACGTGGCTTGACATAAAATAAACGAAAAGTGGAAAAATCAAGCATTGCTGGGCAAATTGCCTTTATAATTCTTTTCGGAATTGTGACGCAGTCAAAGGAGATTCAAGAATCTTCCAAAAATTATAATAATGAAAAGAAATGTTTGAACTTATGGATTATGCCATTGTTGTGGTTGGAGATGGGTTAGATGTTAGAGAAATCGACAAAACAGTTTTGCAAACAAGAAAACAGATATTCATGAATAAAAGAATTGTTGTTGGGGGCGTGATCTTCAGGTGACCACAGAAAATCGTAAATTACTTTCGAGAGCCTTGGCCTCAGTTTAGAGCATCTTCCGACGGGCCCATCAGATGAATAAAGATACCAATGGTGGAGGGAGGACATTGGGTCATTGGGAAAAGTACCTGGGCCTCCTGGGTCTGAAATACTAAAGTACCTGTCGACTAATCCTATTATAGTAGCATTAGGACCAGTTATTTGCAAAGCTATATCCATAGTCCATGTCCTCTGTTGCAAGCCAGTTTTGGGTCTTCACTTTTCACTCTTCTTCGTGATCCGTCTGGGAATTCATGAAAGTGATGGAAGTTTCGATTCCAGACAAGTGAACTTGAATAGGATGAACCTCATATATAGTCAAATGCTAATAAAGCGTAAAATTGTTGTCTATGTTTTCTGGAGATTAGTGAAAAACAAAGGTGCTGGTTATGAGCTTGGTTTGCTGATTTTCGGGATAATTGGATTTTGTCTGTATATCCCATTAGATTATTTTAAGGAGAGAGTTTGATTATATGGATTCTTTTTCCGCAACTTTAGATCTATTGGAAAATGTATCTGCTGATACAGATTTAGACGAGAGTAAATCTTCAGAAATGTTTTTTAATGAGGGTTTTAATGGTACATCCAATTATGGATATTTGATTTGATGTGACTTGCATTTTACATTTGTATAATGGTTATTCCATGTCGAATATAGTTAGGTATATATACTTCGATTTTCCCAACTAGGTATGGATCATGTGAAGATATTTATTAGATGTTTTAGTATATGGTATTTCTGGATAGTTGATGTGCAGAATTGTTGTTGCTTGTTTAACAATACTTGATTCCTCACAGAGGAATAAATTCCGAAGAGAAACTCTGTTAAGGTATTTAGAACAGTAGATCAAGATTGTTTGGGAAATTTTGAGTTCTGCTCAGTTGAATTTGTGCTTCATCTTCAGTCTTACATGGTTTACAAACCATTATTGGTTGATATGCAGAATTGTTGATAAGGGTGGAATTTTGGGGATGATGAGTTTGCGGAGATGATGGTGTTAATGATAATGATGATGATGGTGATGATCTGATTATGACGATGATTTTGATGATTGGGCATCGAAATATAATTTTAGAATCATTAAACAAATTTCTAGTTCAGATTGTAAAACAGATTCATCATCATAATCATATCATCATCATGATCACCACCATCACCATCATTATCATTAACACTATCAACTCCACAAACTCATCATCCCCAAAATTCCACCCTCATAATCTTGAAAATCCTACTGAAGAAAATCGTGTCAGATCTCCAAGCACAAGGAGTTGAGGGGTTGAAGTGTACTAGCAGCGGGGAAAAACGGCAGATTTATTTAAGTCCCTCGTCGCCGAGTTGACAAGAGTCGACTCGCGTAAACATACTCGTTTCTCCTTGTACTCCAAGCCTGTTTGTCGAGGAGCTCACAGGCTGTGGAGGGGTACTTCGGTTGAGATCGTTTCACGCTAGTTTCCTGCAGCAGGGGAGCAGGGCAAGCAATTTTTCAGCCCTCAGGGTGTTTCTTCGGCCGACCACGCCCTCTTTCCGCTCCTCCAGCCAATTACCCTTTTCCGCACCACCCACGCGTTCCGCCTGACGAGCAAACTCGAAGCCTGCGATTGGCTGACGCTTTCAGGCAACACCCACTTGATGGTGGTGGGGAAAGCCGGTTCCACAGCTTTGCCACCAGAGGGGGATCAGTGCGAGGTGGAGTGGAGGCTGATTGAAGTGGTGTGAGTGAAGCGAAGTCAGTCGCAGACTGGAGTGCCCTGTGAGAACAGGGGACGGACTGAACGAACAAACTTTATATTTAATCGCTCGTGACGCTCGTGTCGTCTGTCCAAATGTCCGTCCGTTATCAAGAACGTCGGTGGTGCAATTTTCTCAACATTGTGTGACTCGTGCTCCTCTGTTTTTAATTCGTGTTGGATCAAGTTTTTCACGTGTGGGCCAGATTCCTTCTGAGGAAGAGAGACCTGCATTTTTTGGGATACATACTTTCGGATCGAAGGTGCGAGAATCAGAATAGATAAAAGATGTACCATTGATGAAAGATGATCAATCGGATGAGGTCGAACAGGGATCAGCCTGGTGATGTGGGGAAGCTAAGATGATGTCCTGATGGCAGACGTTAATTTAAGGAACTGGTTCTCCTCTTCTTCGACTTCTGGGCATATCCCGGGTTCGCAAATCTGAGACTAAGTGACAGTGGAGTGCCGTGAGAGGTGCGGTTTGTGTTCAGTTTCGCGACATAGTCGCGGAAAAAGAGCGCAGACTTTTGATAAAAAAAGAAGCAGAAATGTCAGCTTACGCCCATTTCGGATACTCGTCGTATACGACAGCCTCCCAGGTGAGCTAATTTCCTTTCGGGGAAAATCGATTGATGCAGCTTAATTGGATGATTAGGTCGTTTGATTCTGATTAGGTAACTTCTGGGTCAAACTTACAACTTGATACTTGGTACTACTTGACAACTCTTTTAACGAAACTATGATTCAGGGAAACTGTTCTGTTGACTAATTAGAAGCTGGTAATAAACTGAAAACTCTGAAGAGTGTATTGGTATTGATATCATTATTCTGGGCAAAAAATTGCAGGAAAATTCTGGTAATTTAAGATATGATCTTAATTCGCAAAAGGTCCTTAGGGATTTAGGCTTATTTATCAGATGATCATGTTTAAGTGGTTAGGGATAGAAGCTAACTGGTAAATTCGACCACCTGCCTTTTTCTCAAACCTACCGTCGGCCGTCGCTTGATCGTACGTGCGACATTCGATTCTAAAGCCTTTGTGAAAGTTGTCTGGCTAACGTCTGTAACTACTTATTTCTTTACATCTAATCACTTGATGAATGAATCTTCCTCAGAATTTGAACTCACGGATGTGTGATGTTCCCTTAAGGAAACCCAGAAGTACCATAACATTAATGTCAACATTATATTTCAATTCTTCAATCTCACAGTTTCTTAAATAATATTCTGCAGTCTCTTATTGAGATGAGAGAATCCAATCGGTTTTGAATGGGGCATTATTATTCTTTCTGGGGTTCAATGCTCCCCTTATTTTTCTTGTGATACCGAAGGGTGCATGCTTCAATTCTATATACCCACTACAACTCTTGTAATCTAATGTCATTGACTATATCAAAATACTTATTTTGCAAATGGGGATTATTAAATACACTATTCTTAATAACTACACTATTCTTATTAAATACACTATTCTACTAGACACATACGAAAGAATATAATAGAATTAGTTTTCCTTTAAGTGATAACAAAGTGTTTCTACAATCTAAGAAAACAGGAAAGGTGAATTGCTCAGAATTAGAAGTCAGTAGCGGTATATAGTGACAAGGCATAACTTAGAATAGGTGACGATTTCATTAACCTGTATTAGGAGCTTTTCTACATTGTCTGCTTTCTGCAAGGAAATCAATTTAATTTTGAATACTTTAGCAATCATAATTTTTCCCAGTACATTTTCTAGCTGGGAAGAATTAATGTGAATTAGGAGTAAGTTCTTGCGAAGTTAATTTTTCATTGTTTCATTATACATACATTAACACTTATTAAGTTTTTTTTTCTCACCTTGACCATGGGTTCGCGTTGTAAGGGTCATCAGCTGACTGAAAAGTTTCTCGGAAAATCGTGGAGGGTGGGGATAGTAGAAAAATGTGAAGAGGGCGCAGACGCGAGGGCGGGTTATTGCGCACAAAATAATAACAATGA
This sequence comes from Synergus japonicus, assembly GCA_900474275.1. Classification (NCBI taxonomy): domain Eukaryota; kingdom Metazoa; phylum Arthropoda; class Insecta; order Hymenoptera; family Cynipidae; genus Synergus; species Synergus japonicus. The sequence goes on from UCOH01012162.1 coordinate 254,036, forward strand.
TAATAATGAAAATAACGACCAATAAAATGTGAACGTTTGCAACACGATGAGATCGCGCAGGTGCGCCCGCATTGAGGTTCGACTGAGCAAGTCGTTGAAGTGAACGTGACATTATTTACTGCTTCGTCTCTACTTTTGATTAAAATTTAAGCCGCGTAAGATTTGTGCGTGAGATCGTTATTTCTAAATAGAAAGCTGACACCTTTCGGAAAACATGTTTTAGATATATAATAACTATTTTAATTCGGTCTGAGATGCGCTATAAATACGGATTACTTATGAGCAATTTATTTTAATGAAATGTCTCATATAAAATTGTTAACAATCTTTTGATTTATGATTGCACTCGTGCATCTATTTTCGTTGGCAGCGATAATTACCGCTTCGCACTGCATGAAAATTAAATGCATCTCATGCTCGTGGAGCGAAAATTAAAGGTATTTAATTCAATTCTCCTCGCATTTCCATGCATTATACGCGTTTCGTGTAATTCAGCTTACAAAAGGAAGCGTGTAGGACATGCTTAGGTGGCTTTTCATGAATGGATAGTGAAATTTCCGTCGCGTATTCGATCGCCGTTAAATTTACAACAGTCGTTAAACTTAGGTCGTCTCGTCTTCTATTCAAGAATTCTGTATAAATAACGCATATATAGAACACTTTATAATTATATTATAATAAGTTATTCAAAGAAAACGTGTAACATTCGAAAATCCTTAATTTTTTTGCTATTAATTCCCCATGGATATTGATTTTCAATTATAGACACCTTTAAGTTGCCTTTTATGATTCAGTATTCTTATATCTTTATTGGGCATCTCAACACACTAAAATTGATTGCTTCCCAAAAAAGTTCCCCAAGCAATTTCGTCTAGATTCTGTTTAGCATACGGGAGTCCTTATGACATTTTTCAGTTTGAAGGGGAATGACGCTGTCGATCTTTTCGGCTTGACGACGACGAAATCGCCTTTTCTTTTTTTTTTCTCTCTCTCTCTTTTTCTCCATGCAGTGTCATAGCATCCAACATAAAAATACCTTCTGTCCCCGCGTGTCGAGCCGCGAACTTTATGCTCCCGCTTCTTCCTCTTCTTAACGTCGAGTTACTGCCACTTTAACGGACTTTTTAACGCCTCAAATAGACCTCGTCCCCCGTAGCAAAATAACTCTTCTTTTATGCGAGTATTCGAGGTCACCAAAAATCAGGATTCATAATAAAATTCGAATAAAAGGAAACGTCATTGTATAATAATATTTATATGTTTAATAATAACTTTCAGAGTTAATTTTTAGCCATGGTTTCTATATAGACCTCCCTCGTTTTTGTTCGGGGATCCTTTTTCCTTTTTGCCTCGCTTTTTGCTCCCCTCGCGAAAAGTCGCATTGGCTCGTGACGCGGCATCGAGCGCGCGACAAAGCCATGACTTTTATGTGCATTAAATAAAATATAGTCTCTCTGTAAGCCACTATACATATAATGTACTTGACAATGCAAGGGAATGTATATTTATGTCACAATGGGCTCTGTGGCAGCTTCTTTCTCTTTTTCTCTCTCTCATTTTCTCTCTTAGATCCACAGACTTGAAGCTGTGAAGCATCGCTTAAAAAGCATTTGTAAACAAAGACCAACGCTATTAAAGACGAGTCTTGAATACAAATTGCGCGGCGATACTTGGTCAAGAGTGTGCGATAGATCATTCCACCACTTTTTCAGGATATTATTGCTCGTTACTGTTTCACTCCCGTGTTTTCCTTTCCCGTACTTCGTGTCAGAGGCGGTGCCGTTTATGATTTGTTGGAAAAAGTAGAACTTGGTCTAGTTTCAAGTTTAGGTGGGAAAAGTTATTCTGCTTTAGTTTGAATGCTTTTTAATTTTTTAAAAAGCTTAAAAATCGGGAATGAATGCGTTAGGCAAAAAAAAAAAGAGATACTGGTAGTTGAGACATGAGTAGGACAGGGAATATAATTATATACATGTGTGAGTGTAATAACAAGATACCTGCATATAACGATACGTGTGCCTGTACATGTGACCTTCTTCTGCTTGTGGAAACTAAAGTTGCTCTTTTGTTCCAAAATGAACGGTTTTGCGGTTTACCTCACATGTCAGTTCGATCTCGAAAGACAGGTATTTTCTGAACGCCTATATTTATGGATCAATTTTATACATCTATTCAGATCATGTTCATCCAAAGCTCTCACAATCACCAAAAAAACCGAAAGTAGTGGTAAACACAAACTGCGTCAAGTAGAAAGTGACACATTATTTTTATCATAATAAATGTATTCATAAAAGATTAAGAGAGACAAGTGTGATAGAATTTAAAAAATGTGTAATTGGAATCTTCATTAAGCACCCTGTGGTATAAAATATTGCTGAGATAGAAAAATAATAAAAAGACCTATTTTGATTATACCTTCTGACACAATAAAAAATAGCTACATATGAATCATGCTGTACTATCAGCTATAATATTTTCTCAGCATGCGATAGTTCTATAAAAAAGATGTGGAGTCTTGTTGCTTATAATTAATATTCGCTAATGTCGATTATTAATTAATACTCATATTGCAGCGAATTAATTCGTCACGCAATTATTCTGCGTCAATGAAATATCGCATTGCTGCTGTCATCGAGTATAAAGTCTTTCTTTTGCTAATCAGTCTTCTGGTAGAAAGTTTCTTGTTTGCGAAAAAAGTGAGGAAAACTTTTTCTGATTTTAATTAAAAATGTAACTTGATCAGAGCCCTCATCTTAATTCTGCTATTTTAAATGAATTTATTGTATTTAACATAAATTGACATTTGTCTATTCCTTTTTTCTTGGATATCTGAGATCTGAGATTCATAGAATCTAGGTATCTTGCGATAAATTAAGACGTCCATCTGAACAAATGAATTGATTAATCCGAGATGGGGTCCGCCCTATTATCTTAAGGAATTTCAATTGGAAAGGGTCGTCATTGGGGCGGTGACAAAACCGCGCATGAATAAACCCTTTCATCCACTTTTCTTCTCGAGAATTAAGGGCGGTTTCATTATTACTTTCTCGATCAATAATATGATGTATTAAATAATCATGAAATTAATGAAATTACCGAGTTATGATGATGGAGAGAAGACTTTTTGTTTGGATATTACGGTATGAAAGCAGCACATAGAGGTTTGAATGATGCTCGAGAAGGGTTCCGCGTTATCAATTCGGACCCGCCCTTGAGACTTGAGACGAGAGTGCTTCTCTCGAAATAACTCGAGACTGAACACATACTCACCTCCAGCACCCTCGCGATATTAATTACCGAGATTTCACCCTTCCACTTGTCTGAAGACGCGCTAATTTACCGCGAGAGACGCCGCCCGTAGGCGAACCATACGTGACGGCCTCCAGTTTACACGAGTTTACAAAGGCATTTACACGCGGTTACACGCACGAAAGATGCCTGGAACGTGTCTTCAAACGTACACAAATCGCCTCTAAATCACACCGATTCTCGCCTTCAAATTCACTCCAAAGCTCCTCAATGAACGTAGAAAAATATTGTTCATGTGCAAAGAAAAATATCGGGAGAACCATTGTATTTTTAAACGGATCCTTGTCTGCCACTCTTTCCTTAATTGACCTTAATGACTAATTCCCACCACATTTAATTATTTATCCCCAATTTTATTATTTATAAACTGTATCTCTTATTTACTGACATTGCATTTTCATGTTTAATTAATTCAAATCGATATTTCCCTGTGAAACATTAAATATTTATAATACCATATAATCTAATATAATATCATAATCTATAAATTTAATATAAATTTTAATTTTGTGTTGCAGCTTCTGGTGAGTGGAGGCCAACCAACCACGGCGACGTCGCCGGCGATGTCGTCGGGTGGGGGTCTAAGTCCCGGGGCCCTGTCGCCGTCGTCGACTGCGACAACGACGGGTGCAGCACCTGGGGCGGCGTCTGGTGGTGCCAGCACGCCTGTGGGGGGTGTGACGGGCCCCGGAGCCGGATGTTGTGACAACGGAAGGCCCATGATGGTGGACCAAATCACGGGCCATACAGTGTGTTCCTGTCAATATGATAGTGCTGCGAGATTAGCTCTTGGTGCTTATCCTAGACTGGGGCACTCTGCTTCCTCGTATTCTACCTACCCCACCCCAACGCCTTCGAACACGGACCAGGGGCCCTACCCCAGTATCGGGATGGACACCTCTGCGTTCTATTCACCTTTGGTAAGTTTCTAATCATTTTATAGAAACATTTTTACTCGATGCATTTTTATATTCTCATCAGAGAAGGTATTAGATTTTCTTCTCTAAAAATTTGTTAAACTGCTTAAATCGATTTGGGAATTGGTGAATAAATCATTTTGGATTAAAATTGGGAAAGTGGATCTTATGAGGATGATCTATAGATCACTTGGAGAAGGATTACAAGACAAGTAAGGCACCGTGCAGGATAAAATTATTTTCGTGTCGTAAACGAATGAGAGAAAGATGCGATAATCCTGAGGAAGCAATATAGCGGTTTAAGTTCGTGGAAATGAAATGTGCATGCGACCCTAAACGAGCTTCATGACTTATTCCGAAACATATTTCAACAACTGTCAGTCTTTATTGTAGAGGTAGAAAATGGTGACAGTCAACTACTAATTTCTCCGACAAGAATTAACAGAGATGTTAAAAATATTAATTAACGTCTAGAGTCATTTTAGGAGACATTAGTTATAGAAAATAGAATCTAGATCTTCATGCACGATTTAAATTTGGATTACATTTATTATTCAAATTAGTTTTTTTTAAGATATATAATTTCTATTAATATTATTTATAGATATTAAATTTACTGATTGATATTTTATATGATAAATGATTGTCAAGTTTAAAGTGTGATTCTTATCAATGTGTTTTTCCGCAATCAATCATGTTTGCTTGAGAGCGACTATGTTGAACTCATTGAGAGATATATTTTTATAAAACATAGAGGTAAGTGTGCAAACGACACGTGGAAAACAAAAACTCAGTGGTGAGAAACGACGTTGAAGCGTGGAAGGGAAGCGGCGGCCAATTAAATTTGAATTTATCGGCATAATTATACTAATTGGCCGCTTTTAAGTACGACGTGGTAGGCCAATTTATCCTCGCGCTTTTCGAGTCGCGGATGAGAGGCACTGCCGCAAAATTATCGTCACTTTAGAAACGCAAACGAACTCCGAGCGGAGAAAAATATTGGTTTCAACTCGTATAAACTTTTCGATACAGGCAATATTGTTTCATTATTTGTGTGTCGATAAACTCGCGAGTGAAGTTTACTCGAAGGGCAATTATTACTTTCATAAATTTCGTTTTGGGGAGTGAAATCTTCAGTAAGAAAATAAAAGGAACGAAATAATTTATGCAAAGCAATTAAGGGTGCGATATAATGTTATAATTAATTTTCAATTATCGTTGATCTTATGTGAGATAAGAAATTTAACAATCAGCGATAAACTTCTGGATGCTAGTTAAAAAAGTGAGCGATTTAAATGTTATCTTGGACTTTCCATATACTGCCTAATCGAATCTTTAAATGATTATTAATATTTGACGTTCATTGAAAAAAATGAATTGTAAATACTCGTAACATGCTTTAATTATTCTAATTGAAAACTATCTGCTGCTATTTACAAAGTACTTAAACTAACTTTTAGGATAAAGTCAGAAAAAAAGTTGTTCGCAATTTGTTTCCTTCAGTTCACTTTGTCATATTTTCATCATGAGCTCCTCACTTTTACATAATTTTTTTGCATTTATATTTATGCGAGTGACAAAGCAAGCTTGTCCAATAACTACTGTTATCATTGAACTAATGACATTTGTAATTTGAGAATCCATAATTGTATGAAGCAAAGAACTCACTTTGTAAAACATTGCACTCTAGATACACTGTTGTGAAAATGGCACTGTTTACGTCAGTTCTGGTTGATAAGGAGTTTTTTTCTCTAGCGATACTAGGTACTTGTTAATTTACCTTTTAAAATGTCGTATTTGATAAAGTCCATTATCTGCAATACCTCTAGTGCACTTGATACAATCGTTTTCAGAAAATGACTCATTTACAAAACGGAATATAAAATTGTGTTTCACAAAACATCTTCTGACATATATAAAGTTAATATTTGCATAAAAGGCATTAAATGTATTCTGAAAACAAAGTTGCAAAAGTTAAAAACAAAGTTACTTTATAAAGACTTGCATTAAGAGATTTATTTTAACAAACTTTCTTATTTCTTGTACTTAGTCATCATTAGCGAGGAAGATGTTTGTTACGATACGGGTACCATTATCGTCGTCGATTAAGAACGAAAACATATACAGAAGAGGGACAATTTGTCGCGAAAGATGCGTCGATACATTGAAAGTCACGATTTTGATCGTTATCAATTTACCAAGGGTGCCCATCACACAAGAGTTTCGCGAAGCTGGTTATACGTTTGTTAGGTTGGTACTACCTGCTTCGTGGAATTTCAGCAACGCGCAATTTCGAGCACGCGACGATTATCATTTGCTCCCATAAAGGAAGTGAAACCAGCTGTGGCACGTCATAAATATCTCGACGGGAATTTTGAGCACGTTGACGAGAAGAAATGCATTAATGCCTTGCCTTTTTAGAAATCTTGATGAGGGCTAGTGAGGTTTCCACCAATTTCTCTTTTTAGGGAGACCTATTTAAGGGTCTTGCCAGTTCATATACAAAAAGTCGAGCAAAAAGACGAGCAAAAAGTCCATCTCTTATAAAACTCTGATTATTCTTTTTGGTAATTTCGTGAGTCGCTTTTTCTTGTTATGCAAGTTTTTATCAAGTTTTTATAGTATTAAAGGATTAGCAGAAGAATTTAATGAAATTATGGTAGAATGTATTCAGTAATTTAAAAATTTTCCTAAATGTTTGGGGTGAATTTGCTTGAGGGTGGTAATGGGGTTAGACATTGGAGGGGCACGTGCTCCTGATGATTCGTTCAACGACGCGGCGAGCGTCGTGCGTCGTTACGACGAGCATTATAATATAATAAGAATCGGATTAGCATTGAATGAAATGGGCGGAAGGCAATAAGGCGAACGAGAAAGAGAAGGCCTTTTACGTCGTGCACGGTGGTCCTGACTTTAAAAAAGGTAATGCTCCATTCCTTCGTGCGAATTTCTTTTTTCCACGACTCGGGGAAAATTCAAAACTGTATAAATCAATAATCCCGACGTTCAATTGTCCGAAATTGAAATATTGAAACTGATAAATTGGCACAACTGAACAAACTGAACTATGGAAAATGTATGCGTTTAAAATTGCCTTTTTGTTTAAACTTTTGATTGCATTTTTTTTTAATTTCACTGAGTGATCGTCAAGCTCACGACATCTCTGGGAGTTAGGTACAACTGAAAAGTCAGGTATCACAGCAACCCACGCTCACAACACCCTACGGCTTCATTACGTCAAATATATGCTTCTCGCCCTTTCTTGTAATTAAGTTATATGCCGCTGGCGATCGAATGTTATACAATTATACAAGCAAACGTGACATTGTGAAAAAACTACATTCACTTAGTGTTTTCAATTAAAAATATGTTGAACATAATTTATTACGCATGTATATTATATGTATTAATTCAAAAAATGATATTTCTGAGCAGTCAAAAGTTTTTAGAGAGATTTTTAATGTTTTTATTATGGGTAGAGATTAATTACAAGCACAGGATAAAGATTTTTATTAATCGAAAGCTGATTTGTTAATTTTGCTTTTTCATACGGGAAGCTTTGTTTTTTTGTAAATTAATATTCTGATTTATGATTATAATAATGTAGGGATGACTCCGAGTTGAATATTAGTATAAGTAACCGTAAAATGTGTAATAATTCATGCGAAGGGCCGACATTAATCAAACTGATACCTGCAAGCGCCTAAGTTCTTTTTCTTTCCGACAAGCTTTTTCACCTTTTAATTAGAGTCACGAGCCCCTTAACATTATGAGGGCGTTCTGCACGAGACGTGTCCACCTTTCGATAAAACTATTGTAGTCGCGTTCGTCCATGTTTAATCTTTCAACGGCATCATTGTTTTTAATTCGAGCTTAAGTTGAAAGAAGGTTTTATTAATTTCAAGTTTTATCAATTAAATTCAATGGGTTTTTCTAAGTTCAACTGGATATACAAAATATTTCTTCTCATTTTAAAAAAATTTGATGATGATATGATATGAACATGATCAAATTCCAATACAGAGAAAACGGACTCGCTTTAAACGACAGATCGTATTGAAAAAGATCATTTACCCAACAAAAATCGCATTTCCTTCTTGAGTACAGCCACAGCAGAAAATGTGCATGGTACACTTAAACATATATACAGCAAAACACATGCTTGAAGATTACATACACGTGACACGCATAATACACTGGTATACTCAGAGTCGCTCGGTTGGTGACCGATGCGGGTATTTCCAGTCGTAACAATAGTTGAGCCATGGACCACCCGCGGTTCGCCATTAAAGGAGCACTCACATGGCTAAAGCTAAACTGCTAAAAGCTAAAACTAAAAAGAAGTCTAGGATCAATTCTGTGCGAAGGTTGCGTCTTTCAAAAATCAGAGCCTCCTGTCTGAAATATTGGGGAAGTAATGAACGGCTGGAAAAATAAGAGAAGAGAAGAATAAAAAAAGAAAAGCGGCCGAGGAGGGAAGAAATTTTACTGTGGAGGAAGAAAGATGGATGGGCTAAAGATGAGGGTGGCTAAAAAATGAGGGGAGGGTGGAGGATCGACGAGAATTAAGAGTTAAGTCGACGACAAGCCGACCTGAAATACGAAACTCGTTGGCGCCAGCAACGGCAGCTTCTAAGCCGTCCTAATAATATCCCATTGTGCTACCATTAGCCACCTAATGCCGTGTTGCTTTACGGTTGCCATAATGCATTCACCGGCTCATTGTACGATGAGCTGTATGGACTGATATCAAAAATCGTACTGTTTCTTGGTCACGTGCCGTCGGCAAACTTGTTAAGCTATGCAAGCTTTAATTTTTTTTATAAGTGATCTTACCATAATATTATTATTATTATTGTCTATAGGAATATCTGTCACTTCGTTATTTGCGCAAGAAATGCCTGACTCACACAGAACTGAAAAATAAATAATTTATTTTTATTTAAATTAGAAAATTCTGAAATAACAGAAGCATTTACTCTCATTATAATCGAGAAGCAAAAAACAATACACTGTTCCCAATTTATTAAGTTTCCTGACTTTTAATAACTAGTGATTAAATGAAATCCATAGATTAATTATTTTAATTGCCACCGCTGGCAGTGACAGCCTTCACTTGTCAAAAACGAGTCTCGCAAAACGGATTTTTATTAATGATCGTCAAGAATTCCCTCAGAAATTCTATTACTTTTAACATTGTTTCACACCTTTCTTAAAACCAAGTTTTTATTCTCTTCATAACGATGACAAGTCACAAATTATTCCTTTGCGAATAGAATAAAGGTGAAGATATTTTTTTTATATTCTTTCTCTAACTGAATTTATAGATTAATTATTTATTATATTCTACTGTCTAAAAATAATGCTACGAAATTTTTCAACATTGGTAAATCGCCAATGTCACTTGCATAAATTTTTCCGTAGTAAGTTTTTCCACTGTACTATTTTTCCCTTATAAAGAACTTTTTATAAGGAAAAAATAATTTTTATAAGGGAAAAATAGTTCAGTGGATTCGTTGTTTTAAAAACATGTGTCTCTTACATTTGAAGGAGCTGAAGGTTTGTGTTACTGAAGAGAAAAATTCGTTTCCATAAAACTTTCTCTTTCTCTTGGAGAGAAAAGCTCTTGTGGCGAGGCAACGGAAATCAATGCTGGTTTCCTTTTCCAGGGAAATCCGTACGGGCTGAAGGACGCGACGGGGATGGGGATGACGGCGGATATGGGAGCCGCATGGGGCACTGCTGCTCTTCAACCTGCTGCCCCCGGATATACATACTACGATCCAACGCTCGCTGCCTATGGGTACGTTAATTAATGATCTTTCTGTTTCAACAAGTTTAATAATGCTTTCGAAAAAGTTTCACACTTTTTTTTTCTATACTCGATGAAAAACGCATCAGTTACATGAATTATGAATCGACTTTTCCCGCTTCATCTCTCTAACACCAACTCTAACAATAAATATTACACTTTCATTCTGTAATTCTGTAAAATATATAATTTCCATAAAAAAAATAAAAGATAAGGGGAATCTTAAAGCATTCAATCGAAAAGAAACTTTTAATCTCCGCGTGTGTAATAAATGGTATAAGATAATAGAAAAAAGAGTCTAATGTCGAAATTAATGAGCTTTTCTTTTTTCTTATTCCCTAAATTTTGAAATGATTAAGTAAAGGAAGTGTCTCCAGGGTTATCACGTCGGTAACATCTTCACTGTTTTGTTTTTTATTACGAATGTCGACAGAAAAATGTGAGGATGAGAGAGAAGACTTATCAGTTCCTAGTTCGTCGAGTAGAAATATATGAGAGATCTGTCAACACGAGGACCCTTCTTTTCCACTCTCTTCTTCCGGAAAAGGAGATTAAAGAAGAAGAAGAAGAGACGCACGTCGGATGCTTTCACAACTTAGCCGCGTTCGGTTTCAATTTGAGTAAACACCAATTTATCACCTCGTAATTTAGAGAGGCTCTAGTTCACACCCTTAAATCGATCAGATTTCGAGACAAATCTCCGCACTTTCAAATAAATCTGAAAGTAGAGCAAACCGAAATAAAAATTTCGTGATTCCATTCAAAAGATTCATTCAAGATTCTACTCAATTGACGTGCTTTCTTGGGACAACACAAAACTTGATATTTCCTGATAGCTGCAGATCAAAGGATAAAATCCTTTATTGGATCGCAGGGATGAACATGTCGAACGTGTTACAGACGAACGGTTACAAAATGGCTGTATTCAGTTGAGAGAGAGATAGAGAAAGGCTGAGAAAGAGAGAAAGAGTGAGGGAGAAGGAAAGAGAGAGAGAGAAAGAGAGACAGGGAGAGAAAGAGAGAGAAAGAGAGACAGAGAGAGCTGAGTGGGCGTACATAATGGAGGCTTCTAGCTTGGGTAGGCACTTGCAAGTGCAGGAGAATATAGGAGTGTGGTGGCGATGGTGATAGTGGCAATGGTAGTAGTAGGTCCCTTCGTAGGAGAGCTAGTGAGTGAGTTTATTGATTGGCTTCCTCCGGGGTTCTCTCCTCGCACTCTCCTGTTCGCCAGGTCTCCACTCTCAACACTCTACTTTCTGGCATCACCCTTTCTGCAATCCATAATATATATATTTATCTCTCTCTCTCTCAGTCTCTCACTTTTTCACATTCTCTTCCTTTTTCTCTCCCTCATGATTTCTCTATCTTTTTTTAACTTCCTCACCCCCCGCCAGCCAGTCGACTCCCACAGGTGCTTTACTTGCTTAGCAACCCTCGTGTCCATTCACACACCCTCATATTCATCGACTCGAAAGGGCCACTCTTCATATATTCATATGAATTTTTCAAGAAATTTCTGATTTGCAAGATCCATATTCCTGCAAATATTTCTCCACCTCATTTGAAAAAGACAATTGCAAATATGAAACAGTTCACCTGGAGACCCCAAGAGCTTTAGAAATTCATTTTCAAGTAGAAATATGTTTTTTATAAGATTATAAAAGGATTTCAAGAGATTTATAGTAATTTTAAGGAATTTCAACTGATGCTAAGAGATTTTAATGAATTTTAAGTATTTTTGATATATTTTAAACAATTTTAAGACATTTACAGACGATTTAAAGGTTTTTTAAGAATTTTAAGTTTTAAGGGATTTTATGGGATTTCATTTGATTTACTCAACATTAGAATAAATTCCTTAAACTTAGTTAAATCCACTTAAAATGTTTTGAAATCTTCTGAAAATTTTTAAAATCTCTTGAATTCTTTTGAAATCTCTTGAAATTCCTTGAAGCCACTTAAAATTTGATAAAATCCTTTAAGGTATCTTGATTTATCAATAGATTTTTTTGAGAAATTTCACAAAATTTCAAGACACTGTAACTGATTTTAACGAATTTAAGGCATTTCAAGAGATTTCAGGATATTTGAACATATTTCAAGAGATTTTAATGAACATTAAGGAATTTTAATACATTTTAAACAATTTAAAGACATTTACAGAAGATTTAAAAGTTTTTAAAGAATTCCAGATAATGTTAAGAGATTGTAAGGGATTCCATCTGATTTTCTCTCCACCAGATTCACATTAGAATAATTTTCTTAAAATTTCTTAAAAACCCGAACAACGCCGGGTAAATTTCTACTAGTAAATAAATAAAAATAAAATGATTTTGGGAAAAATTTTTAAATACTCTTAATCCAAAAAATCCAAAAAAAGAAATAAAATACAAATTTTCTTCAGACTAAACGTCTGAAACTTCAACCCAATCAAGCAACAATGATTCTCTGCTTGGATACTTCTAGGGATTCACTTGGATACTTCCTAGACCTTCAGAATCTTGATACCTTGATATCGTTCATTTATAATTTTTCCTCATACGGCAATGATTTGCTGAAAGAGGATGAGGATATATGAGTGGAGAAGCTCATACTGAAGGGGTAGAGCCGAGAGGGTTCTATGGCTCTCTGGGTCTGGGGTAGGCATTGTTTATCGCGGAATACTCACCCTTTTGGCCCTCGCCTCTTCAGTCTGGCAACCTGCAAAGCCTCTCCACGAGCCTCTATTAATTTACTTGCTTAATACTACGAGGTCGCTTTCGCCCTCTTTCCCTCATTCGTCCTTTGTACATGTCGACCTCTCCTTTGTACATTGTACACGCATCCATGCATCCCCTGCACCCACCCCCTCTATCCGCCATTGCTTTATGTCGAGAATAAAGTTTACTGGGACTCGTGGGTGGACGTGGGTGTATACGACGTTTAGATCCGCCAGCATTTTTTCCAACTGGTGAAAGAATGCGAACTTGTCGTCACCGCTGTTATTTTCCAGATAACATCGGAACCTCGTTTTGTCCTGCTTAAGAGATGGGCGCAAAAATCCGAATTCCTGGGTCGGAGACTTGTTTACAGCTCATCTTAGATTAAATTTAGGATCTCTGGAGATGACTGAATAATATTCTGAATAATGCTCGGAATAATACTCTGAATAATACTTGAGATAATACTCGAAATGAAATTTAGAAGAAAAAAGAACTCATACCCTGGTGTAAATCTGTGGATTTAATGGATATCATCCCCCAATTTAGTTGTTTATAGTGATTTAGAAGGGAAAGGTTCTCAAGGTTATAGAAGACATTTTTTCACGTGGCTCTTTGGTCGATAATTTTTCTTTTCGGACCTCGTAAATGTCCAGGAGGGATGGCGCTATTTTCTAGGGCGTCTCTGTAACAGTCAGCTATTCAATAAAGACGCCATCTCTCATGAAAACCCCTTCGTTTGCACACGCGTGTCCAAGTCCCTCTTACTTTCGCACTCTCATTTCTATACGGCCGTGACGGCACCCCCGCTTTCCTTTTCACTTTTCTCTCAACCCTCAACCACCATCTCTTATATCCTCGTATGGGAACATACGACCACTGAATTCATAAAAAGACCATCGACCCTAGGCATAACAAAATTCAATCCAAAAGCCCCGATTTCTGTAATTATTGTTCCTTGTGTGTAAATCATGCAATGTTTGGAATGAAAATAATGTTTAAGTCTCGTTATTTTGATTGTCAGGGCAACATTAACAAGAATCCAAGGTCGCATTCCTCCAAGTCTCATTGAGAAAGCTGATTTTCTTGTTATACACTAATCAGTGGGTAATTGTTTGCACTTTCTTTTTCCTCCAGGTCTGATCAGAGCGGGTCTATCAGTAAATGACCATCAGTCTATCAGAGACTATCAACTTTATGGTGCATTCTTCTAGAGCCTAGGTGTTTAACCGGTTGAAGAAAATGTCCTCATCTCTAAGATGTCCACAGCTATTCTCCACAGCTGGTGAAAGGGGTTTCAGCTAATTTTGAATCCTCTCGACCTACTTGATACAATACTTTGGCAGGATGTAATTAAGATCTAATTTGGTGGATCAGTTCAAGGGAATTGGTCTAGTTTCTAGTTGGAATGAGGGTTGATGCGCATGTCGGTGGGAATTGTCTGGGGAAATGAAGGTTTTAGGTTCTCCATATCCTCTATTCCTCTCTAATGCAGATGCGCATGTGTTGAAGTGGTCGTCGTGAAGGTTAGATGTTGGAAGGTACAGAGTTACAGGGTAGAGTATTAGATTGGCTCGTACGATAGAGGATAGGTATCTGGGATACCTCGGTTTGCACTTCTAGGAGGTCTAGTACAGTACGTATATGGCGTCGTAATTACGCGCGTTCTGCCAATATTGGTTAACCTTTTGAGGTTGACGCCACCATATGCAAAGCCCCTAATGAGTCGTTCAAGTACCCACGCTCTAGTAGTACCCTCCATCCAGCTAGTCCATATCGCCATATTACTCCTATCTACCGGTTTCACTGTCGACATTCAAATACGCTGGATTTTTCATTCCCGTCTAGCTTAAATCATCATCATGCTTATAACAATAGTTTAAGTTTGTTCCAAATCCTAGCAGTTATATTGTTCCCCTAAACGGGACCTTCTAGCTCGTCTTCTGATGGGGAAGAAATAATCGCAGCTTCATTACTGTTTTTTGCACGAGCAAATAATCCCTCGTGGTGAAACACAATGGCGGCAATCGATTCACCGTTCCGAGGCCTCGGGCTCCTTTCGCTTTTTTCTTCACCCTCTTTTCCCTCTTTTCCCTCTTTTCCCTCTTTTCCCTCTTTTCCCTCCTCGAGCCACTTTCGTGCAACAGCCACGCGGTTTTATTGGAAAAGGAACGATGGGATCCACTGAGGCCGCCTTTCCCTTGTCTGAAGGGAGTTTAATAGAGGGTGAAACCATCTCCACCCCCCGTCCACAGAACCACCACCATAACCACCACCTTACTTCATCCTTCGTTTCTTTTCAAGTCTACCACAACCTTATACCACCTTCTTTCGACTTTATCGGCAATCTCGACTACTGGACTCGATTCCTTAAAGTGAAAACAAAATTTTAACGGCTCGGATTTGGAAGATTAAACCTGGGTCCTGCAAAGTGATTCATATCTTGTCGAAAATACTTTTTGAAAGAAAGAAAACAGTAGATTGACCCTTATCCTTCGTTGATAACAGCAACATTGTTTGGAAACAATATGATCATGTTCCTCAACAAGATATTTTTGGTTGTCCATTGGAAAATCTGGTGTGCCAGCTAAAAAGCTCTTATTCTATTCATTCTTCCAATCTTGATGAGATTGAAAGCCTAATTGGGCAATGTGTATGAAAAGTTGACGAACGAGTGATAGACTATTTCCTTTCGTGAAAAGTACTGCTATGAGTCGGAAATGTAGGATAGATCGTTGACTAGTATATTATGGTACATACAGAGCACTCTCTATGGGGAAAAGAGTGAGGGACAGGGAGAGGGGAAATCGATCGAATCGCCATTATGGCGAGTGAGTGCGGGAACTCGATGGAATCACGCCGCCGTTGGGGGTTTATTCTCCGTATATATTTGCCGACGTATCACCCTCGTCCCTACAGAATGTCGTCCTAGTTGGAAGGGGAAAAACAAAGGGAGAGAGTTAGATTGAAGAGTGAACTGGAAAAGAGAGAAGGCGATCAAGTTTAGGCAATATAAGGGCGTGCAACTTGCCTTTAACGCAACTCACGCATCGACGAGTTTTATCCAGATTTTCCGAAAGCCCTAGGGGATCTAAGTATCCTTCAACCAGATTTAGAGGTCCCTGAGAAATGTATCATTTTCAGAGAGAGATATTCCTATATCCCTCTATTCCTATATATGACCTTAAATGATGTCGCTTTATTCATTTACTATTTTATCAGGTTGTTAGAGTATGACTTTATTAATATACAGATATGATTTTTGCTTCAGATATGGTGCGAGTTACGATATGGCAGCGCGAAGAAAAAATGCGACAAGGGAGTCAACAGCGACACTTAAAGCGTGGCTGAACGAGCACAAGAAGAATCCCTATCCTACCAAGGGCGAGAAAATCATGTTAGCAATCATTACAAAAATGACCTTGACGCAAGTATCGACCTGGTTTGCCAATGCGAGGAGACGTCTGAAGAAGGAAAATAAGATGACCTGGGAACCAAAAAACAAAACGGATGATGACGATGATGCGGTGTTATCGGATTCGGAGGATGTCAAGGAGATGAAGGAAGAAATGGGAGACAGTAGGAGTGACAGGGTGGGCGATGACTCCAGAAGAAGTTTGGATGAGAGTGGTAAGACTATTTTTCAATTCTGCTACAACTTATTAATCCCTCTTTCGTGTTCTTGAAAATGTCTACATATTTTGAAATGTCTACATGTTTCAAAATGTTTACTACACATTCCATTGAAAAACACATCATCTAGGTTTTAACAAACTGATGAGGTTGTTTGTCACTTGTTAAATCGCCAGTCAAATTCAATCAAGCCATAATTAGATTTCGCGAAGTGATAACTCAATCGGAAAACAGTCACTGCTCTGCGTGCTAATTTGCTTTCGAAACAGAATCTACAATTATACTAGTCACGTAGAACAGGGTACTGAATGATCAATTGAGTCAGTCCAATTCTGAATACGATTGAGGTTCAGTATGTAAAGGAGATTAATAAAGACTCGACTAACTTTCACAAAAGAAAGTGTGATATCATTTATCATTTGAGGAAGGGACTGCCAAGGGGTCTACTAATCGCGTTTAAAGCTGATTGGAGAATAGTCTCCAAGCCCATTTCCGCTATTGTGGAAGTTCTGAATTCTAATTTATTCCCAATATCCTACAAGAGAACACTTGTAGCCATTGTGGTCCATCGCTAGTGCGGAAATTGCGAATATGCGAGATTCGGAATGAATATCCGTAGAGCGTCTATATCGCGGGGGCGGACATAATGGTTCACATGTGGGTAAACACAGTGACGGGTTGCGGGTTGCCGCGCGAAGAGATTAATGGCCTTCGGTTTGGTCCTGGTGGACGGCAACGACGACGACGACGACGACGACGACGATTTAGTTGATGGTATTGGTGGGTACAGCATGGTTCCAGAGTAGATGGGTATAGGTTGGATGGCAGAGGGTGCGGTCGAGTTTGAGTAGCCATCCATAGGACCTATATACTCTCCATCAGCGAGTCTATATACTCGCTGATATAGTATACTTGTATATACGAGAATACCGTGGTAGATGTATATAGATACTGGCACTGGTTCGAGGCACAGTGATGTATCGGCGCCCGCGGCGAGACGAATGGTACGGACCCTTCTATGGCCACCATTACCCCACCACACATTGGCCAATATTGCTTGGCTTGGATTCGCTTCTGGCACCTGGTTTTCAAGCAAATCCGAATACGTCGCGTAAATGCACAGAATTCTCTAATGATATCCTGTTAAAGTAGATGTCTAGTATAAAGCATCAACAAGTATTGAAGATATTTAGAAAAACAACCTTTTATGGGAGCTGTAGAACATGATAGGAGATACCGGACATAGATATAATTGTATTTTTTTAGCAGTGATGCTATTGTACCTTCTAATCTGATATTAGATTTGGCAAGGCCTTCCGAATTATAGGTCTGTAAACTCGTGTAAGCGAAGGCGTAGAAAGGTATTGACTAGCAGAAGCAGATCATGCGATTAGCGGCTGATAAAAGAGGGTCAAAAGTTAAAGAGCCACTTGTGGACTTGGCAGTAGTATCAGTTTAGTTGGTCCATAAGGTTCTCTTTATAAGGGGCGGTGCGCACACCCTTAACCTAAACTTTTACCACTTCTATCTTCCTTTCTCTTTTCATTTCTGTGTCTGCCTGTCTCTCATTCTGTATACAGCCTGGAGCCCCTTCTAGCTTGGGAATTATCGCTTGACGACCCATCAAGTAAACCCTCTGCCGACTCATTCGAACCTCTTAATGAAATTCTCACCCCTGACTGACTGGCTGGCTGGCAGACGGCCCAAGCGGTCTAGAGTGCCCCGAGAGAGAAGGAAGCTAGAGAGATAAAGAAAGAAAGATTTGATGATGAGAAGGAGAGAAAGAGGTTGAGAGAGAGAAGGACGTATCCACTCGAGGGTAACTGAAATCTCTCGCGCCCCTAAGTGGTTGCAGACTTCGCCCCTTTTTTCACAGCATCCCTTACGGCTTAACTATATAAGGGTGCAAAGAGAAACACTCGCTATGGCAGGCACTCCTCCTCTCTTCATCTGTGGAACCCCACAATGACACGCATCCGAAGTCTCACTTTCACACCAGAGAATATAGTCCATTAACGTCAATATTGCCCCCGAGTAGAAACCACTCTCTCTCCCTCTCTCGCTCTCTCTCTCTCTCTCTTTCTCTCTTTGTGCCTTTATCATAATTAATGATTAGTTTAAAAAAAGTTGCAAGTGACAAGCAAATAGTTGACTAAATACTTTATCCGAAGATCAGCCGTCGGATTATTATCAGTATTCTTTAGTGACACGATGGAATCTGAATCCTTCTTTTTTCATTTAGAGGTCACGTGCCGAGCTTTCATCGAGCAACGGATTGTCAGTCAAGATAGATACTTCAACTTGTCACAAATTCATCAGATGAATTTAATAAGTCATTCGGGCGCTAATATTTAGTTGACTCATCATCCTTGTTCACAGAATCAATGAGGCACGTGAAAGCAGAACACTTAAAGGACGAGAAGGATCTTGATGACGACGATGATCTAGACTTGGAAGAAGATCCTCGCAGGCGTGAGCATCCTTTTCATCATGCGATGCACCACCACCATCATCAGGTCTACAGTAGCGACGATCACTTCAAGGAAGAAGGGATTAAGACTGAATGTGGCGCCGGTGGTGTCCCCATTCCTGCCACCAAGCCGAAGATTTGGTCTTTAGCTGACACGGCGGCTTGTAAAACACCTCCTCCGCCTTCTCATCCTCATCATCAACAATATCACTTGCACCATCAGCAGCAGCACTACAGTCAACAACAGCATCATTTACCCAACCAATCTCACCACCATTCTCAGCAACCCTGGCTTGGCTCGGGTGGTCCTGGAGGCGTTCCGGGTGGAGGAAGTCTGAGTTCCTTTGCCCTTCCATCAGCAGCTTCGATGAGTCCATCCTCGGCAGCGACGGCACCTTACTCCAGTGCATCTGCAAGATACGGCGGATTCTTGTCGTCTTCCTCTGGTGGACAGCTTCACTACAATCCTAACTCTTCCTCGGGTTCAACATCCAGTGCCTCCTCATCAGCGGCGGCGGGGTTTCCCGAAGTTGGTACGGATACGCCACCCCAAACACCTCCCAACATGAAGGTGGCTACTCCGAACGGAGTGATCCAGGGCCCTCCAACCGGGTACTGCCCTGGTGGCACCAACAACAACACCAGTAATGGCAATCTCAATCATTATGGATCAAACCATAATGGAGGATACCTATCCACGAGTTCAGGTTCTGCTAGTAGCGCTTCGTCCTTCAGTTCTCGACTTCAGAACTCCCCGCACAAGGAATTCTCACCTACCTCGCAGAATTCGATACTTCATCAGCATCAGACGACTGCTAGCCTCCCACCTACGGAAGCCACCACGGCGTTCAAGCCTTTCTATAAGGGGTAAGTGTTTCATCTGGAGTTTGCTTTTCATTCAATAAATTTTCGACATATATTAATGGTTGTATTTGAATCTGTTTCAGGTCACAAACCATGGGAAGTGGGTTCGTGTCTCCCGTATAAGGATATGTACGAGCACCGACGGAGGACCACCACGTTTCTCAAGGTTTGTCACCTTCTTAATAATCATACGTTTATTTGATGTCTATTATTATTCTTAGCACCATTTCTTTAGATGTTTTTTCCTCTGTTGATGGAATTGATCTATTATTAGTCGACGAAACAAGCAGATTTCTATCTCCATCATCGTATTAACACAAGAAATGCGCGCGGATAGGTAGTACAGTAATTTATTTCCCATTGAATAAAAAATAAAAAGTAGAGACATAAGAGACAAGGCTCGAAGATAGGTCGTTTCAAGCAACGGTACAGCCTTATCCGATCACGATCAGTCACGGTCGACGATCAACTGCCCTGGACCAGAGCTCAACTCGCCTCCAAAGTCGAACGGACACCTTAAGACAATCGATAAGGAATTAATATCCGGCCGGGTTGATTGGTCGTTAGTCCCTGGGTCTGCGTCGAAATAATAATGGCATTGGGTATTGAGTAGCGTGTGGGCAGTCTGTGAACAGAGAGAGAGACTATCGCCACCTTCTTGACAGTAACAAATGGACGGAGATTTCAATCAGTGAATGGAATCACCACTGGCTCGCCTCGTCCTTTTCTCTCTCTTTCGATCTTCTTCCCCTCATCTCTCTTCCACTCCCTTACTATTATATCTTTCTTTCTCATACATTCTCATGCAACTATTCCACTCGGACACACCTCGACCTGTCGCGTTAGTGACCGGCAGAGTCATTCGATTCTTGTTGGGTACTATCTTCTCTTGGAATAAAAAGTCAAACCAAAGCTTATATGCAAATAAAAACGATGAAGAAATAGACACATTCGAGTATCCTTATTATAATTCAAACACTCCAGTCAATTTATTTTAGTTGAAGAGCCTGGAGAGAACAAAACTTTCTCGATTTTTCGCGACACGCGTTTAAAATTCCTTTTCTCCTTGAGTGGATTCCCGATTTTCCGGAGAATCCTATATACTCAAGAGGATTGGCGAGAAAGGTATGAGAGCAGTTATCAGCGTTGGTTGGGCGATCGTTAAAGTGCCTTGGGAAACCGAAGACTTCATCCCAGTTACGCCAAAAAGCAAGAGTATGAGGGGTTTCGAAACGGCTCTACCCTCGTTTCCTTACAAACGATTCCCTGGATTCATCTTCAGGGTTTACTCTCGATATCCCCTGGCTCCTCAACCCTGAAGTCTGCGAGAAACTTCGACCCTGACTTACCCAAGCTTCTTTACAAAGAGCCTGCGTCCCTTCTCAATTAGTTTACTCTTAAATTAAATCTCAATTAGTTTTCCCCTAAAGCAAACCAGGAAAAATCAGAAATGGTCCATTACGTTCGTGCGAAGAAGCTAATAGTCAAATAGCACTTGGGAGAATTATTTCAGAATTACAAGGCGTCTAAAAGTTATAAAGTAGAGGGCTTGTGGTTGGAGGTTTCAATAGGAATAAATTTTGGATCTGTGATCATGGCAGTGTTTATTTTTTCTGCACCCAAATTATTCCAGGTGGACGCCTATGTTGGCCTTAACCCGATACTCCTCAAGTTCCCGAAATGTAGAAAGAAAGTATAGTATTTTCTAGCCTAAGTGTTAAAGTGTTAGGAATAGGGGAGATGGAAGAGCAAATAAAAAAGAAGAATAAAGAGCAACGTCAGTTTTCAGGTCTTGGAGACGTTTTTTGGGTCCCGGGTGTTACCGGGACCACCTTATCTGGTGGCGATCTGATCCTAATTTATAGTCAAGTCCCAAATAAACTAGTTTTCGCTGTCGTCACCTCGCCTCGCCTCGTCTCTTGCCTTCGGCGTTCGTTTCGTCTCTCTCTCCCAGAGTCGAGGCTGCTGGCTGTTAGCTGTTAGCTGTCGAGGACCGCCTCGTGGTCCTCATAGTCCGTGGCTTTATAACTCCAAATCTTGTGTGCACCAGAGACTCCAACCTGTCTCTCCCTACCACGATTTCGCTGATCTCTTGGTCCAGCAGCTATCCAGTCCGGCAGGTAGTCACCTATACATCCAACCGTTGAAAGAATACCTGCAAGATACGCATTTGTAGGATACACACATGGAGGATACACACGACCAATGAAGGAAATCCAGCGGCTACCTGGTAGGCTAAAAAAGTAAACCTCGACGCCCGTGGTAATTGCCAATTAGCTTGCTGGATATTTAATTGCCATTAGAGTAGGTGGAGTGTCCGGATCTTGGTGGTCGTCCATGATACGATATCCTTCGTCACTTTACCATGCTTGGTCGCACCTTCTTATACGACATTTACACTATTTACAGAATCTCCTTTTCTGATTACATTCACTTCAACTTTTTCAGTCAATAAAATACCTCCGACTCGAAAGAATGAATAAGGATTTTGTAAAGTTTCTTCTGGAAGGATAACAAGAAATTTATGATAATTCTTGAAGAGGATTCTCAAGTCATAATTTAAGTGGCAGCAATCGTGTCAAGAAAGCTTGTTGCAGATTCTGGAATTGCAGCATTTCAATGGTCGAAGCGCTAGCCCGTTACAAGCAAGCGACGATAAATTAACGTCGCGAGAACATCCGGATTTAGTGTGCGATAAGCGTGGCAAGGTGCTTGCATTTATTACCATTAGGCGACAACGCAAAAGCGACAGGTGAGAAGGTTTCAACCCAACGTATGAATCCTCGGTGTTCGAGGCTGGGAAGGCAACAATCGATATCGCAATAGAGCCAAATTTGCACATTGTCATTCGAATCGGTTCGAAGCACAGGCATTTAACGACAGAACAAACGGTGATGGATGGGCCAGGCGAAAAAGAGAAAAATCACGAGCTAAATGAAAACTCTCACTGTACCGAGCGCCGATTGCTTTTTAATGCGCGACTGCGAATCACAAAACGATTGCGTATGACGATATTTCACTGGCAGCACCAATAGTCGTTGTATGCTCGTTCACTCGGAAAGACCAACGAGACTAGCTAGCAAAAAATACTACATTGTCGTAATCCCATTACTATTGGTACCGTTATGCTGCAACGGCAATTTTTTTCCTGTAATTTCACAATTATTTCGACTTTTTCCTTCAGCAACCTTCGATCACTTCAATTATTTTATTTTATTTGTTGTACCCCATGATCGTTGAGATTCTCTTTGAAGTTTGTCTGCGCGATTCCTGAGCGTACTTAATGTCGCAGACCACCCGTAGCCAACGGAAACCAGTAGGAACTTTTTTGTAGCATTCACTGCTCTCGAGTTTTCTGCACAATGAGACAACATCAAACCTTATGGCGATCTCGGAGACTTGATTCTGAAAATCGAAAATGTCTCTTTACTTCACTGCTCCATTTATCAGTGCAACAATTCCTAATTCCAGAATTCTGGCAAACAAGACACTTCATCAAGCTAGCATACTAAAAATAGATCAGCTCCCGAAGCGATATCTCTTATTTAATAGTTAATTCCTGCAACGATCCACCATAAGTTATTACTCGAGGCGGTGGGCTTGCGCAAGAGTGATATTTTTCTGTCCTTTCTCGCTAATTTATGCAGGCACACGACCGCGAACGTAATGTACGACCAATTTGTTGCCGCGCATATATACCAGACTCGAGTCAAAAAGCGAAAAAGATAAAGTCGTGCGCCTCACGATCTTCCAAGTATTATAGCTCTTTGCTATAATAGATCTACCTTGTAAAGACGATAGAAGATCCACGAGTCAATTAGTCGTGCCGAACATTGAATCAAGTGATTGAGTGCTCCGCTACTCACGCGTACACATATATTGGCTCGTTTTTCAACTTGCCTCATCCAACTGATTCTCGATTGTGGCGAAATAAGTGGAATTAGCCATTGATGATTTATGAACGTCTGGGTGATCGAAACCCAGTAGGACTCCTGTTCTTTGGTCTTTTGCCATCATAAAAATCACTATCAACATCAATCCCTTACCATGCATTCTCCACCTATGCTCAAGAATTAATCTCTGATGTGGAAGAACTTCAGGAATGCTGTCTGGGTGGTAGAGAGCCTACTGAAGGTACTTGGAGCAATTGCTGTTCACCTTAATCTTTTAATGGGTCCATCTTTCACTACTAATGTTTTACTAATGCTAGAATCACAAATAGAGAATCTTGAATACCCCAGGAAGAATATTGCTAATCATCAATTTAATAACGATGAATATAATTCGCTTAATGGACTCTTTAGTAGGTCTATAAATTCGCATCTTGTATTGATTTGTCCGTATTATATGAATATAGGAAACCACATACACATCTTTAAATCTAATATCAGGTCTTTTCATATCAGATTTTTCTCGGATGACTACTTTGCTCGTTTAACTACTCTTTTTACATTAATTACTCCATTCCCTCCTGCTCTCGGTTCTAAATCCTTAATTTTAATACCCGGAGTCTGGCATCCGGATCTGGTATTTACATGGTCGTTCTTGATTCCACGAGGGATTAAAAGTCCGTTGGAACATGGCTCAGTGGGAATTATCGCGAATGTCTATCGAGTGGGACACGTACCGGATTTGTCCATGCGAAACGTTGTAATCGCAGCGATATGCGCTGCGTAAACGTCGCGGCTACCTATTTTCTGGACGACATAAGTGTTCTAGTAACAAGCAGTTACGAAGATACAAAGGAAGCCAGAGCAATCTTGTGGCTTGGAAGCCACCAGCGCGGCTCGAAACCGGTTCGAGCTCTCGATTCTTCTGTAATCGGGAATCGCCTGGCTTTTCAAGTGACACGTGTTCCTGCAAATATATAACTAGGAAAATTAATTCATTACCAACGCAATCAATGGGTCACTGCCACGTGGGAAATTCATCTTCATTCCAGAACGCTTCCCACCTTAAGAATTCATCCAGGAAGTTCACTTCAGTAATCGATATTCAATTTATTCATTCAGTAATCTACTCATTTTCATAAATTTCAAGCTGTCTGACTTCATTCCTTGGAATACATGTTTCCTTGGAATAAATGTTTCCTTGGAATACATATTTCTCATGGGACATGACACCTTTCAATTCATGTTCAGTGTCCTCTCGGTCCTACTATACCTGTTTTTTTTTCAGGGGAAAAGGTTACAGTTGATGAAATAGAAAGGAGGAGTAAGGGTTGATGGGAGGATATGTTGAAGGGGATTAGTGGAGGGTGTGTCCACTATTTGGACATGAAAGAATGAGGGAAGGGATGATAAGGTTGATGAAATGGAAAATGGGGCGAAACGGTTGATAGAAGGGATTCTGAAGGGGATTAGAGGAGGGAGTCTCCATTAGTGGAACATATTATTCATCTAAGTGAATAATGCATTTAAGTTTTGGCAAACCGGTCAAGATCACACCTTGGGCAATTTGGCACATTGGACAATTTGCCATGTGTTTATCTAATCTGTGGATTCATCAGCACTTCCATTCGATACCTAATTCCTGATAGATTATTTCCCAATTCCGTAAATTGCTCATGAATCCCAACTGCTAGGCTGATTGATTTCAGATACTTATGGTATTATGCATATTCCTGAATTGAATGCGTGCTTTGACCCAATGGCGAAATATTTCACATTGATATCTGTGAATGCACGTAACATAAATGTTGAATATTACTATTTCAACTGGCAACTGGGTGGATATCAATTTCTACAAACGCGAATTAGTTTACGTTTGAAGCGCGTTGTTACAATCACTATACTGTTTCAACCGCAGTGCCAAGCAGGCGCAGGCGCTTTTATGTTTCAAGTGTATAATACCGACACCCACTCCTGCCGGCGGCCAACCACCGACGAATATAACCCGTGCTCTTACATATTAGCTATCGCATGTACGTGTAACTACTTTGCCGCGCAGGTCCCTTACTCTTGGCAAATAACAAAGGAACATGGCGTCACTAATCTCGTACAATTCCCATTTTCTGTTGCAGGTTTACCACAAGAAGCAAAGAAGAGAGACGATTGATGATGTCCTGCCGGATTCTATATGCGTACGCAAACATGGACACACGTTCACGCGCGCCACGAGGTCCTGGGATTTATAAGCATGCAGTGTCTTGGGAGAAGAGAAAAAGAAGCACATTTCTCCGAGAGCGAAAAGGAAAGGAGCGAATGATTGCGAGCCGGAAAGGGATAGGCAGAGAAAGAAAGAAAAGCTAAAAAATGAGAAAAGGGAAGAAAAAGAGAGTCAATGTTGGAACACCAGATATACATAAATCTCCTCTTGGTCTCTGCAAGGTGCGACTAGGAAAGATATATGGGATTGAAGAAATGAGGAGGGAGGATTATGGAAGCTTAGGAATTATCGAAATCACCCAGTGCAGAAATTTTTCTGGGGAACTGATGAGGCCCTGGTATGGAAAACTCAGAAACATCCTGTTGTTTATAAGGATAACTTGACGAGAACTGATACGAAACTTCTGCACGGGTCGTACTAAAGGAAAATATTGACTATAAGTTTTTAAAGATTTTCTTTCTTAAATCGTGGATTTTTCCCAGTGAAATTGATAGCGAAGAATATTTCTTTTAGGGGGAATATTGTTTCTTTTAATTCTTTATGTAAATCACGGGCAATGTGCAAATGGCACCATATAAGGGTAATAGTAATTGTTGTTATGATTATTATCCAAAGGCAGCGCGGCTGCTGAGATTTTAAATAAAGGCTATTATTTTATTACATATATATGTATATTATATATCTTTTACTATCAAGACAAACGATAAGAGAAGCGTACATGCTTGAAGAGAAAAAATTTCGATCTTTCGACCACCCCGCGAATGGCATCCGTAATTAAAACCAGCTTCCTGTTGTAAGGTAGTAGGGACATAATTATTAAAAAACAGACACCATAGATACTACAATTATCTTTAAATATCGCTAACTGATTAATTACTGCAATGAGATATTAACTATGCATAATTTAGGTATGTAGAATCCTTAAGTAGGTCCGTTGGAAAAATGTAACAATGGCGAGGGTGGCTTGGGCGAGGTGAGAGTGTACGCTGCATGTATATTATTATAAATATATAAATAATGCGATTAGTTGTATGACAGATCGCGAACGAGTAAGGAGAAGTGAATATAAAATAAGAGAATTATAGGACGAGAAAATTTGCAATTCTCACGAACGCCAAGCACTCCGGCGTCGAAACCAATTACCTTAACAAGTGTACGTTCGCCGAGTTGAAAACGAGGGGACGTCTCTTGAATGCTTTTACGTCCTTTCTGGATTTTGTTATTGGGTCCGTACAGTCCAACGCGAAAATTCGTCTTTTATTAACACTGAACTAAAATTCAATGTTAATAAAAGAGATCTGACGAATTTTCAAGTAAGAGGATAAAAATATCAAATTAAAAGGTGTTCCCGGTGCTCAATTGTTGTATCTATTTACAAAATAGTACACATTTCCCTTATCAGGGTATAATCCTGCATTTTATGTAAAAGTGAGGATTATATCCTGTCTTTATAGTTTTTCTTTAAGATCTCTTCCGTTTTTAAAAAATGTCTCTGTCTGAAAGAAATGAATTGACGATCGTGTGAGTACGTACTCGAAAAAATTGTACATTGTTTTGTAAAGATACATTTATTTATATCTGTGATAAAGTGAGAGGAGAAGAAGAGAAAAAAGAAAGAAGGAAGGAGCGAATGAGAGAAAAGTGAAGCTAGAGTTAAAAAAAATTGCGTATCTTACACTCTTGATAGAAAGGCGGTCGGTGCTCGTGCAGTCGTTGACACGTATATTAAATTAGGAGGATAGATAATGTTTTGTAAATAGTCGCAAAGTCGATGGAAAAAAAGCGTTGCTGAACGTATCAATCCGTCACAAATCGACTCGAAAAAATCGGCGAGAATGCTGTTTGTTGTGAATATACATAGTACTGGTATTAGTTATTATTATTATATTAATATAAATATGTGAAACTAGGTACTTACATGGTTGTTCGTACAGATTCGATTGTAAATTAATTAAAAAGAATACAAGTGTACATAGTTCTGAATGTGAATATAGATAA
The DNA here is from genome assembly GCA_900474275.1 of Synergus japonicus. Taxonomy (NCBI): domain Eukaryota; kingdom Metazoa; phylum Arthropoda; class Insecta; order Hymenoptera; family Cynipidae; genus Synergus; species Synergus japonicus. The sequence continues at coordinate 281,846 of UCOH01012162.1, forward strand.
ATATATCTATTATTATTAGCATCGATATCACGATATATTATATTATTATTATTATTGTCTACTACAATTATAAATTCATATTATATTAAAAAGGAGACTATTACGTTGTAGATACTTTCTCATCATTTATTTTACCTCGTCCTTTCATATTATATTAAAAATTCATAAAAAACGTCACGAAACATAAATCACTAATTAGTTATTAGATTGTCGAATTTGAGACCACCAACACGAATCGATGTGGAGGGTCAACAAGTGACCCTTTTCCTCTCGGTCTGCTGGTGAAGGATATGCATAAATGGACATGATCGAAAGTCCAATAGGAGGTCCACGTAACATAAATCTAATAATTTACCGAGCTATAATATTCCAAGTTCCGACGCAAATTAATATATTGAGATAAAGATAATTGTAATTAGTGAGTTTGCAGAGGTTTCAGAGTAATATGATGATAATTGTCAAGATACGTGATAATAAAAATGGAGACAAGAGAGTGGGTATAAGGGCCTGTTAAAGATCTCACAAGATGAGAGCTTTACGACCTTGCGTACAGCCAGCTCACCTTATACTTGGCCTTAAAATCAATTGCGGCACCTTTATAGATTAGATATACGCCTACTCTCAAAGCCCCACACCAAGTTGGCCACCGGTTTTAGAACGGGGTAGAAAGGGTGTCTCAGTTAGTATAATATCACTATATAGTTCACTATTCTCTATAATCTCTATATCTATAGAACTATGGACATAAACAGATGCAAGAAATTTATTGTTCGACTCTCCACTCTATAATAATAACTCTGCACTAATTAATTTAATTTTTATATAATTTTCATTTAATTTGCATTTAATTTGTAATCCGGAGACGATTTTGATAATACTGGAAGTTAAATGATAGGAAACTTCTAAAACTTTCTTTGATTAAATTGTGTTGATTCTTATGAGACTTTTGTTATTTACAGAAAGGATATTCGTGAGATACTTTTTTTTTTTGTTTTCTATATGCAGATGAGATTTCGCCATTGCATGAGAGTTTGAGAGAATACGTAATCCAACTGCTCGCGATTCATTCGCATTTATTGCCGATTCTAAAGAACCCTAACAACTATAAATTGGGCAACAAAAAGTCCCGGAGGCCTGGACGATCTGCTAAGACAAAGGAGAATGGGGCCATGAAGTCATGAGGGGTAAGGGCCTTATATCCTGCTGCACGATACGGGGCTATAAAGTCATAACTTGGCTTTTTTTTCCTCTTCCTTGTACTACTAACTATATATCATTGTAGCCTAGGGGGAAATTGCACCAAGATGATGAATGTTTAAAGTTCATTTTAAATTATTTTAAAAGATCATTTTAAATTATCATGATAAATCGAAAATGCTTATAATTTTGCTAAAATGTGATCTCTTAATACATCAATATTTCAGTTTTAGAATGTTCACTTGTCCGATCGCCGAAGTTAAGCAGCGCTTAGTTTGGCTATATTCGGATGGGAGCCGGTACAATAAATAATCGTTTAAGCTTTCAGAAATATTCGCATACTCTCTAAATCCGAATTAGTGAAAAATAGGTCACTAATTTACTTTAGTGAAAAATTCTACTAATTGTTAGTCATTTTTTACTAAAACTTTAATGAAAAGTTGAAAACTTACTAATTGAAATAGTGAAATACAACTAATAATTAGTGAAAATTTTCACTAATTCAGATTTAGAGAGTGCAGTGGAATTTCATTAAAGCCAAGCTAACAAAGCTAACAAAGCTCATATGAAAAAAATTATTTGGAACTGAGAGCAACATAATAATAATAATTTTTTTTTAAATTTGAACCTTATCCGATAATATAATAACACTGGAATAATAATTGCAATAATTGATAACCCGCTGCCAAAAGAGACTATTACCATAAATTTGAATGTCCGCGAACTCGCGCCCCGTGATGTATTTTCTCCCCTTTCTACCTTGTGGACCCTTTATGGCTTACTTTATGGCAAAGACTCAATTTGGCTCCGCAGTTGGTATTGCGGGGTGACTAATATGCAGGGCACACTACGCGGATAATGCATCCTCATAACGTCCAAGAGAGATAGAGTGAGATATGTATAAAGGTCCATTGGGGGGGGGGGTCAGAAGAGACTCTACGGGACACGGATGGACCAACAGCTCGGTTCGTCTTCGCCGTGGGATATCGTGTGCTAACTTACGTTAGATTACCCACACTATTTCATTTCTGAGCTTGTAAGTTTGAATCTTTTGCACACGAGGTCGTGGGGTTCAAATCTTGAATCGAGTGTTTGAAGTCCATTCATTGATTTCAAGTTTTATTAAAAAATTGGGCGTCATTCACAAAATAGATACTCTTGGGGCTGAAGAGGGTACAGGAAAATATCCTCTATATCAGCAGTTTTGGTTTTTCTTTTAACAAGAACGAATTTAAGTTCTTTTTCAATATTTTATAATTTATTATATTTTATTTATCTAATCTTTTAAAATCTATGGTAAGCTTCGTGAAAATTTATAAAAATTCCATTGCTTAAGATTCGTGACAATCTCTTGGAATTTTCAAAAACTTTTAGAGATTCTTTTAAATTCAATGATAACAATTCAAATCCTTTTTATATCCTTTAAAATCCAGTAATTCTGAAAAATTACAGAAAAAATTTCAAAATCATAAATCTTTTGAAAGCCACGTTAAAATTATATGAAAATCTCTTCGAATTTACAGAAAAATTCTTGAAAATTTAGGGTAATATTTAAATTCTCTATATCTTTTATATCCCTTAAAATATTACATAGCAATCTTATCAAATTCCATGAAATATGAAATCCTTTAAAATTCTCACAAAATCATTTAAATATCAGTAAAATCTCTTGAAATCATTTAAAATTATTAGAAATCTCATAAAATTCCTTAAAATTTCAGGATATTTTTCAAATTTCTCAGAACTTCATAAAACTCTTATAAAGCTTTCAAAATCCCTTAAAATTTCACGAAATATCCTAAAATCCCATAAAATTCTACAAAATCGTTTTAATATCCTAAAAATCTCTTGAATTTCGTAAAAGATCACTTAAAAATCGTTAGAAATGCACATGAAAACCTTCAAAATCATTAATCTCTTGAAATCCATGTTAAAATTAGTGGAAATCTCTAAAAAATTTCTAGCAATCTCTGAAAATGTCTCAATTCTTAAAATCTCTTGAAATTATTAAAGATTTTATGAAATTCCATGAAATCCTTAAAAATATTACAAAATCTTTTATACATTAGAAATATTTTTGAAAACCCTTAAAATTTGATGAAAAGTTTCGAAATATTTGTAAACTCTACACAGAAAAAAAAAGTTTTAAATTAAGCCCGAAATGACTAGTTTGTGTTACATTTTAAGCCAGTTTGTTTCATTTTAAGCCAGTTTTTAGGCTTAAATTTAGTTTTGAGCTCAAAAACTGGCTTAAAATGAAAAAAAAACTGGTTTAAAATGTGACACAAACTAGTCCTTTCGGGCTTGATTTAAAACTTTTTTTCTGTGTATAAAATCTTTTAAAAATCATAAAAAGCTTTTGAAATTCCTCAATAAAATTCCCTATAAAGTTTTAAATTCCTTATTTAAATCCCACACAATGAAATCTTGAAAAATTCCCTTAAAATTCCTAGATTTTCAATGTATTTCGAGTTTAGACTCGTAATAAAATGTTTATTAACGAAACCAAATTCAAAATTTCAAATTCAATTCACGCGGAATTTACGATAAATAGAATAACACAGAAAAAACAAGGACTGAAAGTGTTTACAGCTGAAATCAGTTTTTAGGCTGAATTTCAGTCTTTAGTCAGTTCTTCGTCTTGTTTTTAGATTTCTTAGTCTTAAAACAAGACTAAAAACTGACTTAAGACTGAAATTCAGCCTAAAAACTGATTTCAGCTGTAAACATTTTCAGTCCTTGTTTTTCCTGTGAAATAGATAAATAAGAGAATAGATAAATTTTTCTATTATCAATATATCTCTAATTACTTTATTTATAAATTTCAAAGCTCTAATTCTAAAAAAAAAAGTGTAAAAGTGTAAAATGTTAAATCATTAAAAAAGAAAATAATCTAGAAGTTGTTATGTTATGTATACAGATGTAGAAATAAAGTTTCGCGATGTATGTGCTATATAGTTGGAGTGACCATATTGACCATCCACGGCACGCACCAGTCGGGCAGATGCAAGCACAAGTGAAGTTTACAAGACTTGGCCGAATAACAACGGTCTTATATCATTTGCTGAGAAATATGAGAACTGTGCAGCCGGCATCACTGCCGCCATTAATGCCCGTTCGCGAATCAGCCGCAAACTGAGAGAAAAAAAATTCAGTTTGAGATATCTCGCACTTTGTGGTTGATATTTATTCGTCTCGAGTGCCGTTGAATCCACCCCGAGTAGAAATAGCCTTACTTGGTCCCCATTAAGTGGGCCCATAATTCATCGGAACCCTGACCAAATTTCCCATTAGAATTTCTAGATTGACAATTTTTTTCTAGATTCCAATTTTATAATTTTGTAATTATAAAATTTGATTTTAATTCAGTGGTACTATAATAATTTATTTAAATGTATTCCAATTTCAAAATGTCGAAGGTAAAGCTAATACAAGCTAAAGCTACCTATAAGTTAAAAAAAAAACATTTACCGGAAGTGAGTCAATGATTTACAATTAGAATAAATATCCATACGTTTGAATGCAAAACATTTATATAGTTGTCGAGTTTTCAAAGGGGATTTATATTGATTTGCAGTCTGAAAAAGGTGCAAACGGGAGTCCGAGAAGAACGGACACCAACGCGGATTTACACGCTCGTAGGCGTATTCATAAAATATGTTTCACTCCCTATAAATTGATAGCCACCGAACGATGTTGTATACTCTCGGATTAACTGCAGTGAATTCGTACACAGATTTACACAACTCTGCCATAACAGCAACATTTTATGTTTCTCGTAACCCACTGTCAATTTTACAGACATTTTAATATTACACACAAAAATTGAATAATGCATTCCATTACAAACTGTGAGAAATTAAATTCTGCGTCCACTATACACCGTGTGACGATTAGATTCAGAAATTCATATTGCTTTTTATGTATTTAGTAGATAACATTCAAATAAGTGTATAAAAAATTTAATTAAATTTTAAATTTAAAATTTTTTAAACTGAATCAGTCAAATTCCACTGATTTTCAGTGACTCTTTTCTCACCATTTTAATCAGTAAGTTCACTGAGAATCACTCAAAAGTCACTGAAATTTTCAGTAATCGTCAATAAACTACTAAAAATTTCAGTGACTTTTCACTGACTTCTTCACTGATTAAAATCGTGAGAAAAGAGTCACTGCAAATCAGTGGAATTTGACTGGTATAATCAGTTAAATTTGACTGATTCAAGTTTAGAGAGAAAGGAGCCTAAGGCTTAAAATCTCTGATGTAAGAATGGGACATCAAAAATTAGACTTAAGACTTAGACTTAAACTTAAACTTAAACTTTAAACATGTGACTATAGAGTATTTGAGGAGGTATAAGTTTACAATATATGCTGTATCTGTAAGGTTTCTGCGTGACACTGAAATACAGTTTAGTGTATGAAGACCTAAGAAGACTATCACTCAGAACCATGCACAACTTATTCAACTTTAAAATCTCTGCTAGTTTAGAAACAAATTCATTTTAATTTCAAACCTTGCATCATTTCTTAAAAATATCAAGAGAATTAGATTTTCAAAGAAAATAATGTATAGAAATTTCTTTTCTACTCTAAATTTGAATCAGTGAAAATTTCACTGATTTAATTAGTGATTAAGTATTTCGCTGATGAATCAGTGATTTGAGACTTTTCACTGATCAATTCAGTAATTAGTCCACTGATTATCAGTAAGTTCTTCCTAATTTAATTAGTGAACCGATATAACCTTTATAAATTTCAATAAAGTACACTTATTATTTTTGGAAATCAAAATCCAATTTCAATCTGTAAATTCCGTAATTGTGGAAGTTTTGAATTCATAAAAGGTGTAAACGCAAACCACGACGCGAACACCATAAAAAATCGAAAATTTCCCTTAGCATATGTCGATAATGCTATAGAAAATGTTTAATTTTTAATAATATTATGAAAAATATTTTTCAATTATATAAATATAATCTTATATATTCCAGTGCGATTTTAGCATTATTTAAATCTCACGCTAAATTAAGAAGGTACAAGTGCTGGCAACTATCGGTCCACATTATCTCTTTGTACTGATTAAATCAGTGACTTTTATTCATTGAATGAATCAATAACTTTTCACTGCTTATCAGTGACCGGATTCTAGCTACTTGAATCAGCTCTCCAAACTAGAATCAGTGAAATTTCAATTGATTAGAAATTGAATTGAAATTTTCACTGATTACCCATCAAATTTTACTGATTTGCAGTGACTCTTTTCTCACGATTTTAATCAGTGAAAAATCTATTGGAAATCAGTTAAAAGTCACTGAAATTTTTAGTAGTTTAGTGAAGATGACTGAAAATTTCAGTAACTTTTGACTGATTCTCAGTGAAATTTCACTGATTAAAATCGTAAGAAAAGAGTGGCTGAAAATCAGTGAAATTTGACTGATTCAGTTTTAGACAGAGAGAGATTTCACTGTCAATCAGTGATTTTTCACTGATTCAGATTTACTCTCTTAATTTGAATCAGCGATAAGTATACCACTAATTCCAATCAGCGAATATACGCTGATGAATCAGCGAAGTTTCACTGATTTATCAGCGCATATTCGCTGATTGGAGTTAGTGGTACACTTATCGCTGATTCAGATTAAGAGAGTAGAGAGTAGGAAGAAAATGTGAGCAAAAAAGAAATTAAACTTTAAATGAGTGTTTTTTAAAGAAATCTGTATTAGCATCAATCTAAGTATCATTTTCTGAATGAGAATGAGTAAGCAATGATATCAAAGGAACGAAATAATCGTTTTACAAAATGGTGTTGATAACCAACGCCTGCGGCAAGCATGAGCTTGAACCATGTGCATATGTATAGAGTTATCAGGCAGTAAAGATGTTTACAGCACCAGTGCTATCACTATCATTCGAAAGAACGAACGTTCTAATTGATTTGTGGCACAGGAGTTATCTTCTCAACTAACTTAAATTAAATTACGTAAAAGCCTGGGAATATTCATTCAGTTGAAATGTGGGAGGTCCTTGAAGATTAGTCCTCTTTCTTTTGGATGAAAAAACGAGGTTTGAAGATTAGGATGTTTTAAAACTCCTCGAGAATCCTATCTTGTGACCGTAATTGGCTCGCTGACATATTAAGCTTTTTGGGGATTTTAATACGGTCATAAAATGTATGAGATGATAATTTTTCTATCTTTTGTGAAATGTAAAGAAATCGATATTTGTGTTTGATGATAATGTAATTGAAATACAATCTGCGGATGGAAGCTCATTAGTGCGGGATTAGGTCCTTTGACTCGAAGACTTATTGATTCTTTTTCGAATTATTACTTCTTATTCCCATTATTATATCTCTTATCTTGTTATTTTCAATAATTGCTACTTATTGCGGATATTGGCTCCTCAATTTTTCTCTCGACGAGCTCGTTAGTTTTCACTCATTCATCTTCTACTCTTTCTTTTTTTTTTTGCAATTATTTAGTTTTTCTATAAAAGTTCAAATCATTAAAAGCATCAAATCATTTATTTATTTGCAAATAAATGTAAAGAACAAGTGTTTATCAGCATACTTTGTGGTTTAAGGATAAGACGCTCTAAAATCACCTAACAAGTTCAAAAACTAAGAAATATTACACACTTAACTTGATTTTGTGTTTCTCCTATTTCAAACTAGTTGTCCTATCTTATAAATGTGTCGAGAGTTCCTGAGCAGCGATGTAGAAAACTGACAGTAACGCTAAGCGGGATTTTACTCTTAGTTTCACGGACTTGCTTTTTATCTTATCGTAACGCTTGGCAGAAAGCGTCTAACATATTTTCTCCTAGTTGGTACTTCGTGTTTTTTCCTTTTTTCGAAAATCCGTGATTTAAGATGAGCCCATTTGATGGCCTCAGTCCTCAGTCGGAGGGCAGGTTTCTCATTTCCCATGTCGCCAAGCGTCTGCCTGGGATGTTGGTCGAAGGACATTTATCCTGGGGTCTGAGCTTGACAAGGGAAAAACAAAGGATCGTTTAAAAAGGACTAGTTAGTCGGTCACGCTTGTTCAGGATTAGCCATCCTATGGTCTTCAGCTTTAGTCAAGATACGCAGATTAAGCTTCATTACGAAACGCGCCGATTATTCGCTAATGAACCAATGCATCCTTCCTTATTAGTATTTTTTTCGTCTCTTGTTTGAGATCTTTAATATCGTTTCATTTTTGAAAGAATTATTGTTCATGCGGTTGAATGTCTTCAGAATTTCTTTATCTAATTCTTTGGGTTGAAGTTTCAGACGTCTAGACTGACGATTTTTTATTTTTACATTCATTGGAATAAAAATATTTTTAAAAATGTTCCCAGAAACGGCAATTTTTATTTATTTACTCTCTAAATCTGAATCAGTGAAAAGTCACTGATTAACAGTGAAATCTCACTGATTCAAATAGCTAGAATCTGGTCACTGATAATCAGTGAAAAGTAACCGATTCATTCAGTGAACAAAAGTCACTGATTGAATCAGTACAAAGCAATAATGTAGACCGATAGTTGATATTTGTACAACAAAATTTTTTTGTTGGCTCAACCAAATTATTGTTGGGTCAAGAAAACGTTTTGTTAAATCAACAAATCGTTTTCTTGAACTAACAAAAATTTATTTCAGCCAACAAAACATATTTTGTTGCACAAAATATTTTTTTGAGCGATACTTTATTGAAATTTGTGAAGGTTATATTGGTTCACTAATTAAATTAGTAAGAACTTACTGATAATCAGTGACTAATTACTGAATTGATCAGTGAAAAGTCTCAAATCACTGATTCATCAGTGAAATACTTAATCACTAATTAAATCAGTGAAATTATCACTGATTCAAATTTAGAGAGTACTGGAGAGTTTTGCGGGATTTTAAGAGATTTCTTAGAATTTAAAGGAATTTTACAGATTTAAAAGAGAATTTAATTTTAAAGGGACTTTAAACGATTGCAAAATGTTTTTAATGATTTTAAGGAATTTTTCAGGATTTAAAGGTTTTTTTTTTATTAGGAGTTCCGGAAATATTGCGGATCTTATGAAATTTTATGTGATTTTCAGGAATTTAAAAGAGTTTAAGAAATTTTAAGGGAAATAGCTTTTCTAGGTTTTTAAAGAATTTTAATAGGATTTTATAAAATTTTAAAGGATTTCATATTATTTCTTGGGATTTTAAGTAATTGTAAGGGATTTAATAATGTTTTATTGGACAATAAGTAATTTTAAGGGATTTAACAATGTTTTGTTGGACAATAAGTAATTTTAAAGACCTTTAAGAGCTTTCAAGGTATTTCATGGTATTAAAAGATATTTTAAGAGATTTTAATGACCCCCATGAAATTTTTAAATACTTCAAACTATTTGAAAACATTTGCAGATGATTTTAAAGATTTTAAAGAATTTTAAGTAATTTAAAAATATTTCAAGTTCTTTAAAATCTAATGAAATTCCTTAAAATCCTTTAAAATTCCTTGAAATTATTTTAAAATCCTCGTCAGCGTCGGGTAAATTTCTGATCTTAAATAAATAAAAGTAGAAAATGTTTTTTGAAATTCTCATTGATATGTTCAATCTAATAAATATAAAAAATAAAAAAATTTAAAAATTAAAAAATTCCTCAGACTAGACGTCTGAAACTTCAATCCAATATCTAATTCTGGTTTAGAGAAAAAAAAAATTTAGTTTCACTGATAAAGCGATTTTAGGTTCTTCATTATGGATCTAATATTAAGATTAATATTATGGTAAAAGTGGTAATTTACTGGATGACTAATAAATCAGTAAAATTACTATTAGTATTATGATAAAAATTGTACAATTCTTTGTTTTAACTGCTTGTTAATTTCACAAGTATGTTAATGCTCATTTCAATAGAAATGAATTATTGAGTAACTGTTTATTTCTAGATTACTACATTGAAAATCTATTGTTTCGCTAAATATAAATAAATAGCTTCCATCTTCAATTTACTTATTTTTATTATTCTTGCATTGTCCCGAATATTCGTTACATGTCTGCTATTTTCACATTCACTTTGAAAAATACAAAATTTCATTTCTTACATTTACGACAATTTAAAATCAACACTGTTAAAAATGTTTGCAGAATTAATAAACTTTTAATATACGTTTCGTAAAGTCATTTGCATACATCGTAAATTAAATTTAATATATTACCATATGTTTTAGAATTACTATAAAACCTTATTAAAATTAATATAAGGGTATATTAATTTTAATACAAGATATAATAGAAAGTATATTAATTTTAATATGGCTGTATATTAATTCTAAAACATTATGGTACATTAAATTCAATTTACGGTATATGCAAATGACTTTACTCACAGTATATTAAATTTTGTTTAACAGTGAAGTAATATCGCGAATATTACCGCAAATATGAAAATGTAGAAATCATCGAGAATAAAAATAGTTTTGAAGTAAAAGGTGAAGAAAATCAGTAAATAATCGAAAAGGAGGCAATGTGGCCGAAGTGACAAAGTGGTTTGTTTATATTACCACAAAATGATAAGTCATACTGTTGTCGTGGGTTCGAATCCCCAATTCGAGAAAGTGAAATTCACTTGGGTTAACGATTTCTCATTTAATTCTTCTGTTATGTTTGTCAAAATTAATACATATATACCATTGTTGCTATCATGATTGTCAAATAAATTAATTAAGTAAGTATAGAAGAAAATTTTTTTTCTGGGTGAGTTCTCGAGTTCTCTAGTCCAGAGTTATCGTCTCTTTGTGAACCAAGAGCGATAACTCGGTGCCGAATCGTGGTGAAACCGTGAGAGTGGTATTCTTCCTTTGCACTGGAAGGCTTTTGTCTTTGCGTTCATTCACGCGATCCAACCCATTGATGGTCTCGCGTCCTGGAAGACGAGCAAGTGGCTAGGATGCTGGCCACGTCTGAAAGAAACTATGCGGCAGGACGATGGCGTAACGAGGGTGGCTCGTGCATAAATATGCCTGGATGCGTGAGAGCTCGGTCAAAAAGCCGAATCCTTGATCCTGCCGGTCCTGAGAGCCAAAATTCTGCAAAAAAGCGAGAAAGAGACACCCACCTTGTGGAGGTGGAAGAGGGAAAAAATTTGGAGAACAGACAGGACGTGCCACAGATATCGCAGTCACACCTGGGAGGATTTTTCTGTCCTTTGTCTTCGCGGCGAATTCGTCCTGTGAACTCCTCTTGATATGCTTCTCTCTTCTTTTTATTTTCTCTTATTTTTCTATCGCTTCTCGGACCGCCCGTGGGAATACGAAATTTGTTCCGATTTGGCAATGAGGTGAAGTCTACCTTTTTATAGAGGATGTGGTTCTTTTTATAACCCTTTTATCAAGATCCTTATCAGTTTCTTATTTCGAAATTGCTGAATTTATTTGTTGAGTTTGAAGCAGGCCTGCATCAGAGTGAATCACTTTTAAAATATATATTGTTGTTCATAAAGAAAAGTAGGACATCTTTTTGGAATAATGCAAAAAATTCTGGATGTATAGTTTAGTTTTCTGATGTTGAATATTTATTTGCGATAAAAGTCGTGGGATTTAAGAATCAATAGAAATTTAAAGTTATTTGAACTGAACTTTAATCGTCGTAAAACAATAAAAAGTGGATTTCAGTATATGTTGAAAGGAATTATTAGGAGATGCCGAAAGGTGATAGTAAGTGTTCTTCGAAATCAATTTGAAATATCTGGAAGATCCGTGAGAATTCCGAATAACTTGTATATGAAACCGGTTGAAGAGATGGTTAGCAGGAAGTTCCAAGGATGTCATCGCCACACCCGAATTATTTTGCAGCTCATAAAATTTGAGAAAGGATCTCATAAAATCTATATATGATTAATTAACATGCGGCGCCTAGGCGAGTCATTCAACTGTCCAGTAACTTAAAAACCATTTTTCACATTCTTACCCTCACAATCATCTGCAAGTTTATTGTCGCTCCAAGGCACTGGGCATTCCTTTGTTTTATAGGATCCTTAAAACAGTAATTAAATTAGTAGTATAAAAAACTCAGTTTTGGCACAATGATGCGAAGAGTATTTTTAGCCTCTGCTTTAATAAATGCAAGGTCCGATTGGGACGTAAAGGTCCCAAAATTGAAGCGATTTTACTCGCCTGATCAGGTAACTGAAGAAATTCTGATGCAGACAAAAACTGTCGTTGACTTTAGAGGGGAATCAAGAAGGAGGATCGGATAAAGGTTGAATAAAAAAGTTTGGGCATCGATCACGGGTTCTCCAGGATCGGAAGTTAAGGCGCGGCGATTGCGATGAGTGATGGATCGTCGAAATGAGCCGACGGTTGGCATCGTCGAACCGCGGGGTAACGGTCGCGATATAAACGAGCCTTCACGCAGGTGACGCCGCCTCCACTAATCACCATCGGTTTTAGATTATTCTAAAATAATGACGGCTTTCTACGCCATGTCGGAGCGGACATCAGGCCGAATCGGGCTGTGATAAATCGCCGCTTCGAGGAGCGATGACGTAATGCATATCTCGCGGCACCATTAGATGGAGACAATCCAGGTGTCACGACAACATCCCTGGAACGTCCTGTTGTCTCTCCAAGGACCACCGTTCGAAGGTACGCAGCTTCCACTTCCACTTATCAAACTTATCTCATATTATAGTGACGCTTGGATAAACCCACTGCTAGAATTATAAATCTTCCAGCTCTAAGTCTAACGGAAGTTTCTCACAAGTTCGAAAAGAAACAGGTTTTGACAAAGTCATCTGAAACTTATCTTACGTCATTAGATCAAGTTTATGCAAAAATTATATATATATATATATATATATATATATATACTAGATACCTGCCTTGCTGGAGGTAAGAGTAGGAAATATAGATCTAATCTACTTTTTTCTTTTTTTAGTAGTGAAAATCTCAAAGGGGGACTTTTGTAGGTTTTTGTGAAGACTGAAGACTGGAAATCAAGATATCTAGAATTAAATTATGTGAGAGTCCCGTTTTAGGTAAAAGGTAGAATGTTTGGTAATTTGATTTCGCGCTGAGTTTTCCTTGGGTCCCCAGTAAGACGGAGGCCTCGTGCCAAAATACGATATTTCACGGGTTACGGTCCCTAAGAAGCGTGTAATATACGCCCAGTGATTTGTTTGTTCCTACCAAGGAGGTTGTCCGGACCCTGGCTTGAAATATCACCGGATGCTGCGAGTGTCCGGGGGATCGGTCCGCAGGTCCAGGTCCGAATTGGACCTTCCTTTCGAATACTTTACCCACTTCTCCTCAAGTGTCTCGAAGAAAGAGCCCCTCTTGGAATGTCAACGGTCCTCCCCCCTAGTCTCATAGCTTCTACTTCTATTATAAAAATACCCTAAACTCCGAGTTTTAATTGACCTTGAAAAACTTCACATGTATTCAAATTCATCTTCCAAATAAAAGGACCTCCCCTTGGGAGAATCCAACTCTGTATCGCTTGAACATAAAAGCACCCATGCCCGATTAATAAATCCTTAATTTATCAAGCGACTCATTCCTTATCACATCATGAACACTCGATCGATTTCTCGTGTCGTGGAATACGATGCTCGACCAGGGCGACAATGTCCCCTCCCAGCAAAGATACTTGGGGCCTTGTATCTCTGCAACTCCGTAATCTCCGTATGACAGAAGTTTTGGCGGCGAGTGCAGCGCAGTTCGCGGTGGTCCCAGTGGATATTTTGCTGGGGCAATTTATTAGCCATTATCTGAGACAATGCGGCTACCTGGGCGCCAAAGGATCCGAACTGGGAGGGGGTAAGGTGGCGAAGTTTGCGCGGGGCCTCAAGGTCCCAAAAATTCGGTTACGAGAGAAACGCGACTTAAATCGCCAATACCTCTCTTTCTCTCACCTTGCTCTTTCTTTTTATTTCTCTCCTTCCTCTTTTCTTCTCTTTTTCGTTCTTTCCTTATTTCAAGATAAGTCTCTCCTTTTCTTTTATTTCCCATCCTTTCCCTCTTTCCCTCTTTCCTCTTTCCTCTTCTCTTGCTCCTTTGGACCTCTTCCATTCTTCTTTTTTGGTGCGTGGTGCTCTCTCTTTTCTTGGAGGACGAAGACGACGACGAGAGGAAGAGAAGTGGAAGAAAAAGTCGCCTAATTGATGCTTCGTCTTTGTTTTGGTTAATTCCAACATGGTTCGGCCATTAAAACGTCCCGCTGTATCGGCGGGCCCGATCTCTGGTGCGAGATAAATGATGACACCCGCTCCAGGGGGACCATACTTACCACCACCGCCGCAGCCGCGACCACCACCAACATCGTCACCACCACCGTCGTCGCTCGACTTGACCGGGCATCTATAGTGCGTATCTGGCTATAGCCTATATTGACTATATTCACGATATTCACTATATGTATAAGACTAGGAATATAACTATAGCTTATTTGATTTCTTCTGCTTCTGAGGCAAAGAGCACGATCGTGATCCTTATTCGATGGCTAGAAACTATCTCGGCCCGTGGATCCTCTTGCTTCACTGAATCCTGAAGAAACCTGACAATCGGGCACCGCGATGCGTCTCTCGGATAAGAGAGCGGGACCACTTCGCACGTCGACTCTATTCGATATCGACTTATCAAGGCCAACCAGATCGATTGTAATATACCATACATACTCGGATTCTGTGTAGTATACTTAGAATATTTACTATTTTCTGTCATAAAAAAGAGGAGGCATGAAATTTCGCGAAAATCAAACATACATTGTTGTTGCAGATCCAATTAAAATCCACAAAAATGATTGAAATCATTTATGCATAAATGTGTTGACATCCAAGTTAAAACTCGTAAAAAGGTCTTCAGAACTTAAATTACATGAAATCTTTACGTATTTTATGGAATTTTAAAGAATTTTAAAAAGATTTTTAAAATCTTAAGAAATTTTAATTTTTTAAGGGATTATAATGTTTCTCGTGGAGTTTTAAAGGATTCTAAGAGATTTTGTATTGTTTTTCAAACATTTTGTGGAATTTAAAAAAGTTTTCAACAATTTTAAAAGATTTTTATATATTTTAAGGGATTTTAAAGTTTTTTGTTATATACTATAAAGGATTTTAAGAAACTTGGAAAACATTTTAAGGGATTATAAATATTTTCATGGAATTTTAGAGGATTTTAAAAGTCTTGTAAGAATTTCCAGTAATTTGAAAAGATTTTAAGAGGTTTCTATGAATTTAAGGGGATTAAAAGATATATAAAAGATATTTAAGATATTTAAAAGATTTAGGGAAATTTTAAAGAATTTTAAAAAGCTTATAAGATTTTAAAGAAATTTTGATTTTTAAGATTAATTTTAAAGGATTTTGAGAGGTTTTTAGGAATTTTAAGTGATTACAAGAAATTTTAATAATATTAAAAAGATTTAGTTGAATTTTAAAAGAACTTCATGAAATTTTAAAAGATTTTAAAGGAAATTTAGAGAATTCAAAGAATTATAAGGAATTTTAAAGTTCCACGTGGAATTTTAAAGGATTTCACAAATTTTTTTACGATTTTCTAAATTTGAATCAACAAACTTTCATTGATTTTTTAATGAAAGAAGTTGAAAAAAGAAAAACAAACTGATAGCATAAAAAATTTCAGGAAAACCTTCGAAAAACCCTAAAATTCGTTAAGATTTCTTAAAACTCTCAAAAACCTCTTGAAATCCCTTAAAAATTCACAAAAACGATTAAAATCAATAATGTCTTGAAATCTAAGTTAAAATTCGCAAAAATTTTTTTAAATTCTTAACAACCTCTTGGAATTTCTTAACAATAAAAATCTTTAAAAATCTCATCAAATTTCATGAAATCCTTATAAGAAGTCTACAAAATATTTTAATAATTAGAAAAATCTCATAAAATTCCTTGAAATTTTACTGCAACTTTTAAAATTCTTTTAAATTCTACAAATTATTTTAAAAAACATATATGTATATAAAAATTCTTTTGAAATCCCTCAATAAAATTATATGACAAACTTTAAAATCCTTTAAACCTCATAAAATATTTAAAAAATCATAAAAAATCACTTGAAATCTTTTTAAATTCGTGAAAACCTCTTAACATTCACATCAGAAACTTTTTTAAATTATTAGAAATCTTGTTACATTCCATGAAATCCTGAAAATTCTATAAAATCTTTCGAAAATCAGAAAATCCCTTATAATTATTATAATCTCTTGACTTCTTTTATAATTCCAGGAAATTTTATTGTATAATTCAAAATTCCTTAAAGGTCCCTTCAAATTCTTTGCAATCTTTTAAAATGTCTTAAAATACGTTGGAATCTCTTAAAGATCTTTGAAAAACCTCTTAATATTCCTCAAAATTTCAAAATAATTAAAATCCCTTAAAATTCCTTAGCTTCAAAGATTCTCTTGAAATTCCATAAATTCCATTAAAATCCCGCGAAATATCCTGAAATACCTTAAAATTCTACGAAATCTTTTCAAAATTCCTAGAAATCTCTTGAAATACCTCTCTAAAAAAAGTGATGTAAAAAAATGTCCCTAAACTCTCATTTAATAAGATTGTTTCAAATCTATACTCTCTAAATTTGAATAAGCAAAATTTCATTGATTTTTTAATGCCCCACGATGGCAAACTATAAAGGACTAAAGTGGCACTCGTAGAGCTCAACTAGATCCTCTATTAGATCATTTTTTAAATTCTGCTGTGAGAGTTAAATTTATACTAAAAATTGTCATCTTCAAGGATTTTATGCCTAGAAACAAAAAGAAACCCTTCGAATACGCTGCGAATAGTTTTACGATTAAGTCACTTCTAAAAAAAATCTCACATCTTAATCTGTGAATGAGTTTCCTGATTATGAAGAGTCCGGTACTTGCACGCACAAGAATATCAACACGTACTTACACAAAATGACATTCGTTTCGATTGGCGTGTGAGAATGGAGATCCGGGTGGGAGTATCTCTATCAGAATGTGTTTTACATTAATACTTTAGTGTTTTAGTGGCGATTGCCGGCCGTTAATGCCACTCCAGGTTGAGTGGCCGGGGCTCCCGGCTTTACAAATTTATACACTCTTCGCAAGCCTCCTCTCCGATATGATATCTACCTTTGAAGCCGGCTCTCACTTTAAAATCCCATATTCTCTACATGTAAGACACTCGTACTCAAGAATGACCCACCAGGGTCCAAACTCGACTTCACGATTGACGATTTCTCATTTTCAGTGAACGGTGAACCTCTCCTTAACTGAAAAAAAAGATTATTTCTAGTATACAGATTTTCAAGAATGAATTCCAAGCCTAATTCGACAAAGTATCAAGTTACGGTAACTCCACTGGATGAGATAAGATTTTGATGGCTGGAGATTTATAAATGTGGGGCTTACGTTCGTCACTGTGGATTTAATAAATCAGTTCATTCTCTACCTCTATATTTTTCAGTATTTGAAATTTTTCTAAAAAACACTACATCTCTCATTGCCAGTGAACTCATATTCTTTATTATTATCAAGTAACATTCTCTCCAAGTATTTGCGATAAGAGTAAACATTGTAAGTAGAATATCACGTGTTTAAGAGTTTATCTATACCTTCTCGTATATCGTTAGTACATACTTTATTATAGAAACGTATCCGCCTACTATAACCAGAAAAGGTCAACGTTGGCACACGGTAGCGTTTAATTAACGCTCATTATAGTCGAATATTTGCCAGTTGGGGGCCTTTCCATCCAGACAACGACATCCAGCATCAGTGACACTATCTTTTCGAAAAAGGACCTGTAGCGAGGAGAACGAGGACTCAACCGACACAGAGAGGACGCAGGAAGCGTTTAATTAAATTAACGCTTATGGTGAGATTAACGGAGGTGCGAGGAGAGATTGGAGATGCATAATGAGTAGTCAGGTGACCTTGGCCCTCTCAGAGTCCTTTGGGTGGTCCGACTGCCCGTTACCGGTCCATTCGGCTCGTTACCAGCCCTGGCGACACATTTTATTGCCGGTTTTTGTCCCAACGATTATTTAGCGGTTTACGAGGGCCATAGCCAAAAGTCGAAACGACCTATCGTCATATAGATATATACAATATACATAATACATACACATTAATACAATATACATAAACATACATACATACAAAAGATCTTTGCGACTTTTTAGATTCCATTTGAGGTAGGCTCGATTACTTGTTTTATGACTCCTGGGGATGAAATTCCTCTCCTAGTAAAATGATCGTATGCTGAGTAAAAACCTCTGAGTAAAAACCTTAATTAGTCTCAACTCCACTTCTTTGTTTCTCACTTTTTCTACCAATCAGAACGACTAGTCTCTTATCTCTGACGTGGGCGACGCGCAGTATAAACAGCGACCCTTTAACAAGCTACGAGCCTGCTCAAAATAAAAACAGAAAAACATTTTAAAAAACAATAGTTAGTTTTGAAACACGTATGGGACACAAAATGATGTACAAGTTTGAATTTGAAAGTGATAATGAGACAAGCTCACATTTTGATAAGGCTTGACACCTATTTCTTAATATCAATATTTTATTTGTACTGTCCACTTCAGATGCAATAAAACTTACTTATTTCATTAAAAATAAATGATTTTCTGTAAAATCGAAAAGGGCGCATTGCAGTGTCTCTTAATTGGGCTATTGAGCAATCTCGTTGAAAAATGAAAACGTTGAAACGTTTAAAGGATTTTACAATAAAATTACATTGGATAAATGAGGTTGGTAACGAGCAACCAATTGCTTTACAAGTCTAAATTACTTGGTGTTTATAACTTTTACGAGGTTGTAAAACTCTGCGTGTGTTAAACTTGAAATGATTCAGAAAGACATTCCAAATTTTACAAGAGGTCGTTTATAGGATTTTTTGAACTATGTGCGATCATTCGTATTATACGTAAGCGATAACGAGGAGGCGCTTCTCGAAATTTTCATCGTTAAGTAGTAAATGTTAAAAAAGAAGACGCAAGAGCGGATGCGATAAAGGAGCTAGATTTTCATTCAGATAACGGTCTGTAATTAATTTCAGGCCGATTTTATTGCTCCGACGGATCTCGTTTACGCTGCTTTTATGCTCTTCAACAAATTCTGAACTTGCGGTTGATAGCACTCGGACCTGAGCCACTATAAGTCGCTCTGGTGTTCAACGACATTTTATCGTTGCTGTTTTACCCTTGCGCTTACGCAAAACTTATTCCCAAAAACATTCAATATAATTCAAAGATTAAAAATAATGCGTCGATTTTCATAAATTAGGTGGAAGACGGAAATTGATAGGAATTGTTAATGAGCTACTCAGTCTCAGGCATTGTTGTACATCGAATAAAGACGCATGGCTATTAAATCAACAACAAGGTGCGATTGAATCTCTTAGCACTGCATTGATTGGATATTTCTGACTGATGTCTTCCCTGAGTCACTCCTTGTCATCGCATTGTTGTATCTTCAGCTCCTAAACAGCGTCTAAAATCTCGTGGTCTTCATCGCTCGGTCGAAGTTATTGTTCGCGAGTTGTCATTGTCATCGGGGAACGTCAAGTGCATTTCAAAAGAAGAAGAAACATAAAGAAGCTCCAGTCGACGCGTGAACAACATTCCAATAACAAACATTCATATCTGCATTGTACAACTTCATCACCTCTCTCAATTGCTTCTTCATTCCCATTCATTGTCGCGATGAATTATTATTCAATTGCCAAGGGTTCGCGCTATTAAAATATTTGAGATGAGTCAATCATTTCTTGTACAATAATAATCAGCGATGCACAGCATGCGAATAGAAAATCGCGAAGTAGAATAGAAGAAATCAGTCTGTCAAAATAATGTTATAAGGAGCTTAGGAATATATTTATGGAAAAAGTAAGAATCTTTGTTAATAGGGCATTCTTATATGTTGTTGATTAATTGAAGAACAGCAGTAAATGTGATAGAACCATCGATTTCACTCAGATTGTTATTCATCTCCCGGAGTCGACATAAAAAGCGAGAAGAAATATTATAGTAACGGGTGGTCTACTTGCAGGGTAAGTTATACATATTAATTATTCACATTAGCTGTATCCATCAATTTCCCGACGTTTCGAATATGTAGCCTATCTATCCTCGGCTGTCAATAAAAAAAATTTCGTACCAAGAGAAAGAGGGCACATACCACTTTCAAATCGGTATGTGATATTTCACTCCAATTACAAACTCGGATCACACATCATGAATACACTAAATGTCCTGAATGTAAGATACCAAGAGAGATTAATGCGCCAAGTTTATCTGTTATATAGATACGTGAATTTATGATTTATGATTTATTTTGTGATTTATGGCAAGCGCCGATTAAGATGCTAGCTATAAAGAAGTGGCTTTAATCCGTTATTTGTTGCAATAGGCAAAAAGGAGTAGGGAAACGAGATAGGGAAAGAGGACATTTGGGGGAGCTGAAGGAAGATGATGCAGAGAGGGGAAGATATAGATATAAGTGAAAATGTGGGTAAATCTTGAGGTATAGGGATAGGTATACATGGAAGATGGAAGTATAGACGTAGGTGCAGGACCCGCAGGCATGCCAAGAGTTTTGAGGGGATCTTGGCGGGGGGGGGTGACAGCGAGCAGGGACCACGGGGGGCCTTCTCGAAGGAACCAGGAATTTAACCACGAATAGCCACGCAACAGCGAGAGCCGTCACTTCCAGCAAGTCTGAGCATCCATTACCTCCTGGTGCCCTGCCAACCACCGCACCACCACTCGTATCTTATATTATTAATATATTATTTACCTCCGCTCTGCCGCCATAACTCTGCTTGGTATCGCGAGCGCTGCATAAGAATGGCCCTCGTCACATACCAATCATTGTTTTCATTACTTATGTCGCCCAGTTTCTCTGCCACGAGCTTTCGCTGAATCCTTCTTCGGAATTATTTCTTCAGAATGATGACCTTATTAGCCATTAGGACTGGATGATAAGGAGAAGTTTAGATACGGAAGATATTCTTTCCTGGTTCCCTTTGTTCTTTTTCCATTGACACTTTTTGGAACATATCTGTTTCTTTCGACGTGACACTTTTTGTCAAGATGAGACATTGTTTAAACTTGTCTCGCCAGTTTATGTTTGGATGATTCTTTTTTTCCGTTCTTGGTTATTTTAGAAGGGGACACAATAGAAGGCATTGTTATTTGCTCATTGTATATTTGAGAGAGTGTAATATTGTATTCTGTGTATTCTGGGTAAATCGCAGCTTCGGCGGCCGATTGTCGCACGCGTCCACTTAACACGACACGCGGCCTCCTGCAGGCGTGCATACTGATCATATGGAAATGATTCACGAGGATTCCTATGGTAATGACGAAAGCTTCCATTATCGCACTCCGAACAGGGTATGCTTGATAACGTTTCCCGGTGTTCGGGCGCAATAACGTCTTCGCGACAAAGCGAAGCTCACTTTGTGCGAAAGGAGTCCCTTGTTGGAATGGTAATTTGGGATGTCTGAACTTTAAAGATTCCGAGCGGAATTACGCTTCTGAATACAGCTCCCTCCATAGTCTCGTTAAATTGATTTACGCTCTATACGATTTTTCAATTTACGTGTTCAGAAGATAGTTTCAAACTGTACAAATTATTTGTTTTGTTTATCTGGTCTATAAACATCAAGTTTAACTGAGAAAGGGAAATCAAGAAGTCAATTTATTGGATTTATGGCTATTATTGTTTTAAATGTAATGTAATGTGAGGTTCTTTAATTAATTGAGGACGACGGCCATCTTGTGCTATATCAGAATATCCGACGGCCCGAGAAGTCTCCTGGTTCATGCAAAGCCTGGCTGGACGGCCTGGCCGACCTTGATTCATTCAAGACCCTTTTTATCTCGGAATTCGTCCCGGAAAGGACGCCAAATTTCTCAGAAGACGAGGGTCTCGCGACGCACGAGAAGTTAGATTGGACATTGGACCTAGCCTAACTAATGTTGATAGTGTAGGTTTCGCTGGACGCATCAATGGGGCTCCATTCAGCTTCCTGCGATCGTATCAGTCGTGGTTTTCGGCCCAGGACATCGATCTTGGCTCCCTAATTATTCCTAAGTTGTAGAACGACCGTCTTTCCAACCTGCTGGTATACCATCACGTAGATCGGATATGACTTCAGATTCTCTTCTCATCTGAGGACCCATTTCCGCAGTAATTGGTCAAGTCTGTGACCATTCAGAAAATTAGTAATGGTTCTCTCAAAGTTAGGCATTTTTCGAACTGAGTTCATATTTTTCCTTGTAAATTTCTGCCTTTACATTCAGTTTCCATAAGAGATCATATCTAGAAAGAATCTAATGATGAAAAATAATTGATTCAAATTGAGCCGATGGTTCTGCTATTGTTTTGGTTTGTTAAATGGAATGATTAAAAAGTCTATTCACACAAAGTCTACATCATCGATTGAAGCATGAATATGCGCATGATTTCACATGCATTTCGGCGAAATGATGGTGCATCTATAACTATGGAGTTTCTAGTACCCCTTAAAGCTGCACTAAACTGCAATTAATATCGCTGTCACACTTCAGCATGACGTCGAAGGACAACGCGTGACATACGAACGTAAAGCCGCCCTTTGGATGAAAATTTGGATCCTGTGAGTGCTCGTGCAGGTATGAAGTTTGTGGGCGTATTTTGAGTGTGTGGATGCGAGGTTTCGTGGCTGGTGGTCGTATGTGCGTTACGGTGATATGCCAGGCTTTATGGTATCGCGAACAGAGGTAGGCATGGGGGGTTACAGTCATGGCATGGCGTATTCATTTCCATGCCAGCCTCGTAAAGCTGACTTAATTTAATGTGCCGGCCGTACATTCTCCCGTGGCCTGTAATAAAATCATAACGCGAGCGCGCGCACAAACGCGGATTATCTATGAAAATGTAAATATATGGTGTCTTTACCCCAAACAGGATGAGCAACTTCCGCTTTTCTAAGGAAAATGACGAGCTTTCATCTTTTGAGATAATCATTCCTACTGCAGTTTATCAAGTGTTGCAATTCCACTTTCAAAACTTATGCAGTTGTTCGTAATTAAGATGAGTTGTAGAAAAGATATATGCAGATCATCAATTGCATAAAGAAATAATATAGAATAGAGCCAATTTCTCGTGCTAATAACCAGTCAAAGGATAACGGATAGTCTCTGGAATTTGAAATATTACGGGAATATTCAGTGTGGCAATGCGTAGGATAAGAACGACACTCTTTCGTTGAAGAAAACACGCTCAAATGTGATTCATTCATCCTTTCGAGAGAGTGGTCGCTTAGCCAGGCTCATTCACACTGAAGGCACGCGATGATCCTTCCCAGCCCGTATTACAAAAAGATACAGTGAGAGAGGTGCCAATGTTTAGCTATTAATTTTAACACTGACCAGGTAGGCAGCCACTCAAGCCTGCTGGCTGATAGTCACACGATAACTCAAAATAATTGATATTCGACAATCGAAAACCAATAAAGAACATTGCATCGATTTTATTTATTATCCTAAATTACCTACTTATTTTTATCTCTTTATTTACTTATTCACTGTCATTCAGAATCGATCACTTCTCTGCTAAAATCTATAAGATATAATCCTTTTTTTAAAGAAGATCCTTGTTTTAAAAATGAAGACATAAATTCCTTTTTATCGAGGTTGCATCAGACTCGAATAATTGAAGTAGGATTAAAAAACACGCATCTTGAAGACATATTATTCTTCCATTGTATAATCGAGGCAACGCATTGGACCTTGTGCAATATAATTATAATATATTTTCCCGCTCATAATTTACTTTCTTTGCTAATGCAAACGCAAACGAATCCTTATCATTATCAAAGAACACTGTAGCGCATATAATACATGTACGTCGGAACTCAGCGAATAACTTACCGTGATTTCGCCGTGATACCTTGCAGACAGCCTATCGCCATTTACCTGCGTAAGCACAGGTAACGACCATAGTAATCGGACGATTTACTTGCAGATAGCGTAAATATGCTCACGGCTCCTTAAGCTCGAGCACTAGAGTTTAAGAAAGTCCATTACGAATCACTCCTACTCCCTTCATGCCCCCCAACAATTTATTTCCATCCTCTCGCTTCAGAAAGATGACTATGAAAATGTTTCTATACAAAGCGATTTTAATGGAAGATCTTAACAGTTTAGAAAGTAAGCTACAGAGAATAATACATTTCCAGTGAAGCCAAAATTGTTTAGTACTAAAGGATCTTGTTTAGGATGCATTTACCTAGATAAGTAATATCCTTCGAATAATTAAACGTATAGGACGTAGATCCCGGAGGGTAGGTGCGTTATCCTTTTTCCCGTGACTCCTACGCGGCTCTGGTTGTCCCTAATGTCTAATGAATGGCCCTCAATAAATTCATAAGCCGGCCAAAACATGCCCACGAGATGCAGAACACGCCGCCGCGCCAAGCATTAAGTGAGTGTGCCTGTATTTATATGCGTAAATGTATGAGATCCTGCCCCATAAGTATCATAAGCCGATGTTATGTTGTAAGCACAGGAACGAGTGTATAATAATAAGGAACATACGAGAGGACAGTTCTCTGATACTCTACAACCAGAGACTTGATCCCTACAAACTGCCCGCGGTACGAAATTTTGAGAGGCAGGTGCATGGACTTGTTCCTGATTGTTTTAGTGTTAAGGGCAAATTGTGGAGTCCTGTAGCATCAAAATGCAAAGGACGAGTTAGGAATATCCTTTCGGAAAAGTTTCAAATGTAATATGAAGTCTTTTAATTGTTTCTGTTGTTTAAAACTGTAATGTTGGAAAATAGACATGTTTCGAGACATGTTTCTGATGATGATGACCTGCTTTTCCTTTTCTAAGATTTTTTACCCATTTCGCATGTTTTTTTACATGTCTAGAAAGAGTTGAACTCTACATACTCTAGGTATGAAAAGTATTGAAAATGTACATATGTATTCGCGTGTAGAAATAGAATTTCCAGCATGCTAAGTTAGAGAAGTTTGGCACTTGTATAAACTGTCGATACTGGGAGAGTTTGAACTTTTCCGAACTTTTCCCAAGGGGAGCAGCACTTGTGATCCACGCTCACAAACAGATGCAATTTTTTCCGTGAACAATATATTTCTTAGTCAAGTAAACTGATATTCTATATATGTGACAATTTATATTTTGAAAGGATAAAATTCATATATAGGAAAGGATAAAATTGAGGTATCTTTAGGTCTTTTAGAAGATGCAAAAAGATGAATGGATCGATACTTTGGGTCTTTGGGTTTGAAGTATCGAAAGTGGATGTAATGAAATTTGGCTCGTTAGAGAGTTGATGAAAAAGGAAGAGGAACGTCTTTGCGATCGTGTTCGTAGGGTCGTTGCTGGTTGCTGGCGGCCATTACGCCCCAGCAATTTATCGTTATTACCGTTGACCGGCATGAATATCTTCAGGCAGCACCTTATACCAAGCCAATCGGACTTGTGATCTGTCTTTGCGACGTAGACTGCGGACGGTGCATATAGCGTCGGACTCGAAGCAACGGCGCATTAACGCTCGAGTTACGCGTTGCACGGTACTATCTACATCGGAATAATTATTGCTGGACACGCCGACGTTATAAAGTCGATCCTTACTTCAGCGAGGCAAAAGCGTCGAAGTAAGCATTACTTCGAATAATGACTCTGACCCTCAGACTCTCTGAGCAATGAAAGATGGATGCATGACGGAAAACACTATAAATATTAGACCAATGGTAATGTGGCACTTTATCTGGTCCTGGGAACCTTTTATTCTATAGTGAACAAAATAGAACCTTTTGTTTCTATTTTCTTAGAATCTTTTTAATTTTCTCAAATATTTCTGGAAGGGCTCAATATTTTTAGAATGAAATATTGAATAGACTTGTACCTAGCAGAGTTATTCTGTATTCCAGTGACAGAATGAAAGTATTTTTGCGAGTTTAAATAATTGGTTCTATCAAAGAATGATACATTTTATTATTAAATTATCTGATAAAATGTATATGATTGTAGGAAAAAATTCTGATACTAAATGATGGATTTAATCTCTTTGTCATTCGATATTAATGAAACTACTTTCTGCAGATGTCTTGATGAGGTAAATGTGAATTTTAAATAATTATGACAGGAATACAATTTTAATTGTACATGTCCATTCATTAAATTATATCGAGGCTATAATTATAAGATATTTTACTCTACGAAGATGGTGTGTAAAAAATAATAATTTTAAAAAATGTATTACTAAATTCGGGTAGTAGTGATAATTAAATTAGGCATTGTATAGTTTATATTAAAAACATCTAACTAAAATATTTTATTAAAATATAAATTTCATGCTTGAATGCAGAATAACATGCATGTCATCAACAAATGTCATCAAAATTCGTTTCAGACGGTAAATTCTCTTAAAAAATGCAATAAAAAGACACGAAACTTCCAAAATTAGCAATAATATTCCAGCATCGTTAGGAAACTTGTAAACAATCAAGACTAGTTTATCCGTCGCATTAAAAACGTTTAGTTCCGACAAATAGTAGATGGCAGCACCACACTGCATCGTAGAATTAAAAAGAGTTGTCGAACGAGAGAGAAAGAAGAGAAGGTCAGAGAGAGGGAGGACTGGAAGGGAGGTAGGAGGGAAAATAGAAGGGAGTTGGTGATAAAGAGGGAAGGGGATGAGGGAGGGAGAGAGAGTTGAAGAGTCCCTAGAAATAAAAGAAGAAGGAGAGTCTAGTATACAGAAAGAGCGAGAGACTGGATCCTCTTGAATGGATAAATCTGTGGTCAGAAAGAGGTACCAGATCCTCTCTTCTTGTTCTCCTGCAAGAAAGTTTGAGATGGAAAACGATAGTGAGAGAGAAACGCTAGTAAGTGGGTGTTTTAAGATCCAGTCCAGGCAGAAGGGGTTTGTCTCTCTTAATGATTTCCAAGAAATAATGAAGCATGACTTTGTTATCGAAAAGGGGCGGTACCAGTGCTCTTATGTATATATATATATATATATATATATACATAATAATAAAATCTCCTGTGGTTTAGTCAAGTAGGTGGTACTAATGAGACTGCCTTAAGAGAAAGGAGGTTGTGCTCTGGACCAGAGATCATCAGTCGGGATTGGTTGTGGGCTCGACCCTCTGGAGAACCTGGTTGGATGATTCGACGGTCCAAGAGGTGAGAAAAACCAAGAGAGAAGAGAGAAATCTTGTTGGAAGGTTGGACTTCTTCAAGTCATGGGGATTCGTCATGGGATAACCATGGGGTGGGGAATCACTAAGTGTTCCAAGTAATCAGCGGCCATCCTCTTCGAGACCAACTATCGCACTGGAGAACCTGGTACCAGGAGATCCTCCTCTTCTCTCGATATGCAGACACATGCTCGAGATCTATTGATTCTAGAAGAAGATGGATGAGTTCGTTCTAGGATGGAAAAAATGGTCTTTGGTGTTTTTATATCATTTTTAACTTCGATTGGAAGATTATCGACAATCGCGTGGACAAGAGTATCTATTGCATCGATTAGATTCTTGGGTATGTTCGATTAAATTTCGGCAAATGCAGAGATAGCATATAATCTGATGTTTTTGGTTTTTCGATGAAAATTATGGGAATAAACCATATCTCTAGGAAATCAATTGATGAAATATTGAAATGGCTTGATTCATTATTTAAAATCGCCCTAAATTGTTAATAAAGGCTAGATTGTAGGCTCCTAATTTTGAAAATACGATCAAGCTTTATCTGCCATGTTTTATTGATAATGGGAGTAATTATTTTGATTGGGGTGCATTTTAACATTAATGACTCATGTGTCGATCGAATTTAGCACAGGAAACGATAGTATACTGGCTATCGAGGTGATCGTAACACAGGGCAATTATCCTTAATCATCTTTTAATGGCGACCGTAGCACATAACAATGGTGTACTTGGCTGCCTTGAACCATCCTGGCTGCACAAAAGACGCCGTTTCATTGTCTCAAATCTCAATATACATTATTATCTGACCGCAATTATTTTCATAAGTCGGCAAAAAGAAAGATGCACAAAGCCCAATGCAGTAATGAATGCAAAATGATTCATTGAACTTTACTTTGTTTCAAATCTACTCTCTTTTTTAATCTTTAATGGAAGTTTATATAAGATCTTATAATAATACAAATTCAGGAAATAATTCTAAAACAATGTAAAAGTCGATAAGGAACAATTGCTTATTTGTTGAACACGGATGTGATAAGAGTCTCTTTAAAATTCCACAATTTCCCATGTAAATATACATTTTGATACAAGGCAATTAGTCAATTAAGCCAATTACTCGCTTAATAATGATTCTTACGTGGAATTAATAAGATGTGTTATTTTAATACAATCATAATTAAAGAAGCATAAATTATATTATCAACAGGATGTTTATTATTTTGATAAGTAAGTCTGGCCTTTATGGACCATTTTAATTCTTGTACCCTCCCATAATTTGTATCCCACGCATAGTATTACATATAATTTTCATACATGAGGCTATTTAGAAAATATTCACGTGCTACGATGCATAATATATATTTTTTTAGTCATATTTATGTATCGATTCATTTATATGTGTAAAGGAAATTATGTAAGTGTACTTATTGCAAAAACAGGATAAATTTCCAGTTATGGTTTAATGTGCAAATACTACATGTGAACTCGTAGTTTATATATTCAGGTTTTCGCTAAGTACATTTATTATTATCTAAAATATGTGTTTTATATATCTTGTTGGGCGTGGTTGAGAAACAAGTGGTTCATTATAAAGTGATAGTGATATTTATGTACTCTTGATTATAATTGGATAAGGGACTGAACACTATAAAATTAAATCACATGAAAATTGTGATAAAAAATTTAAATACACTGTTTTATTATTATTATTATTATTATTATTATTATTATGTATGCAAATGTGATGCATACTATTAAACGAGAAATGTTTGAGCTTATCATAATTTATACAGATTGACGTTAATTTTTTGGAGAATTTGAAGTATGCTTGCAAAGAAATCGAAATATATTAACGTGATAATAGTTTATGAAGGTGTTTGAGGTCCTTCATCATGATGAGCGACGGTGTACGCAGGATATCATAAAAAAAAGTAACACACGTCTAAGATAAGGAGACCGTGTACAATTAGTGTGTACGGAACCTTATGTATAACGGCAGCTTATCGCCATAGCTTTAGTGGTTGACTAAAAATGTTTGTCGCGACTGAGCGAGTGCTATATAAAACCATATCGCTTGCAAAATACATGCATTACAGTCTCGTTGTTTCTAATCTTTTTTCCAATGAGACTAAAATTTATTTACTTCGGAAATTCAGCCAATTGAAAAGTTAATGAATTTAAGACTCCGACATGGTTCACTCATATCATTATTATTTTTCAACACAGCCATTGCAGACCTATAAATAACTTTGTCAGCTTTGTAATTTGTTCCTATACTGATTGCGTATGATAAACTCAAATTATAAGAAAAGAAACACTTTAAACAGAATGACATCAAATGATTTATATTCAATGAAAAATTCAACTTAAAAACAGAACCAGAAATAGACTCTGAAATGTGACTTTGCCAGTATGTATTTATTTTTGCCAGCCAGTGAAAATTTATAGACGTGGGTTGAAAAACCGAAGTTGCCAATTGTCAGAATAATGTCGAATTTCGTCGACACGATTCCTCGTTTACATATCTATTTTCCCCGACAGGCGTCGATTATTCGAAATAACCGGTTCCTCAAACAACTATACAACGTGCTCCTAAATAGCAACTGGAATGCGTCCACAACATAGTCAATTACTGTTTGCGATATTTTTCAGCAACCGGTTTGTAAAAATCCAAACAGGGTGTCGGACTTTTTAGTCTGTTTCAGCACGATCAATTTGCATACTCGAATAAAACTTTAATGAGGCAAGAGCAGCCTGTAAATTTGTCAATATCTTGTTTTCAGAATTGTCAACTTCGAGTTTGGAAACCATTTTGCATCCTAAAGTGACAAAAAATAATCTTTTTCCACTGTTACCTGGACAATTTTACGAATGTTCGTTTAAATTGAATTGAGTCGAAGATAACAAAGGTATTCTAAAGTCAGAATATAAAACTGATTAGAGTATCAATTTTAAACCCCTATAATCTCAGGTACCTCCTCCCAATGTAAATGATAAGAATTAAAATTCGCTCAATATAATTTGCCCTCACATGTCATTTAATATTCATCGCACATTTTTTCGGCTCTCGTGTCCGATTTCGACAGATTCGATCGACTTTTTGGCAGATAACTTCGCATTTCAATAGGCATCAATAGGTCTCGCAGCGGCAACTTCAAAATGTCGGCTGAGGACAAAGAGAAAAGTGGGGGAAGATGGAAGGGGTTAAAAATCTCACGCTTCGCTTAATTAATTAAAGTCGGCATAGTCGTCTCTCTTCTTTATTCTTTTCTTCTTCTTCCTTTCCTCTGGACATATTCGTCTCCTCTTTTCAGAATCCAGACGAGCACACTTGGATCTAGGTACGCTGAAACTTGAAAGAGCACATCAGTTCCTTTCATCTTCACCGCGACGTGTCTTCCCCTCCCTTCATCCATCACCCCTTTTTTCTTCGATCAAATATGGTGAGATTTCTTCGACCGTATCCTTAATTACACGTACGGTGCTTCAGAAGACAATATATGAGCTTCTGTCTTGCCCTTATGTCTTTCAAACCCAGCGAGTGCATTTGACGACGATTATAACAATTTAATAAAGGTCGAATTTAATTGAATGATAAGAGTAGAAATTTGAAATGGTCTTAAAGGGAAATGTCAACATCGTGTATAAAAATAAAAATATTACTGATTTATATCAAAAAGTCGGCACTGCTCTTTGATGATGCTCAATATCAGTCGGCAAATCAGTGTTTAAATTGCGGGAGAACATGTTCGGGCACTCTGAATGATAAGAGTGTCGATCATTGATATGAGATTAAACTGACAACATACAAGTCTGTCAATATTCTGGCACATGACCAGGCATAAGCTTTTATCAGGTTTTGCCTTTTATCTGTACGTTAGTTGATAATGTACCAGACAAATTCAATTACAAAAGAAATCCCTTATACAATTTAGAAAGCATAATGAAACTTGTATATTATAAATAAATTTGTATTATAAATAAACTTGTATTATATATAAATCTGGTAATGAAATGTATCTTCTAATTAATAGAATCATGTACTCAAAAACCTGTCTGGTAATGAAGAGAGTCTAGAGTGAATATTTATGTTTCTACAGTTGGGACATGTTAGATTCTTGTGGTTACCGAACTTTAAGATTACATTTAGAGCTTGAGTCGCTTGCTTTGAATTATTGCCAGCGGATCGATTCGTGTGAAGGCCGCGTGTACCGATAATAGAGAATCCCCAAATGGAGTTGCAGATTACGTCACTGCTCATGAGACAACGACAGGCGTCTACATCGTATTAATTATCCCGCTGCTCCTTATAATGTAATTTATGGGAATGGAGGGCGTAGGAAGCAGAGGCTTGCAATCAATCCGCTAAGATTAATCACTCAAGTTTATACCACCCTTCTTCCTCCCATCCACTTTACTCTATAAGTAGTACACGTAACCTCTTCTTCACTTCGCTCTGCTTGGCTCCTTGTCTCAACCCCATCACCATCCAGTTGATTTATGACTAAGTGCATGTGCTACCAGGGGTTGTTCTAAAATGTCCCAAAACTTTACAACTTATCTAATTTCTTCATCCTTCCTCCATTGCAACCTTGGGAATATACAGTATTGAAGAAGGAAAATCTCATCAGACTAACTCGGTATTGATGATATCGGTAAAAAATTCGGAAGGGTATGTTTTATGGGTGTTAAATTAATGAAATGGCATGTGCACTATGATAAACAGAGCCCTCTGGAAAATTGAGGATGAACCTTTCCCAAGTTGATGGTAAAAGTCTCCTTCCTTGTTACACACTGCAAAAAGTCTGTCGAAGCGCAATCGTCACGCGCGCTTTTCCCGTTTCTCAATACCACATAGACATGGAGTGTGCATGCAACACAACCGTGTGAAGTCGCTGTTTCCACCCCTAACTCCCCCCTTTCAATGGAAGGGATGGACGCCTCAGTGGGGATAGGCTCTTCCCCTCCAAGAGAATCGCGACATTCATCCCCACTTTCACCGACATTTTGGTGCCAAAGAGGGAACATTCAGCTCACCGATCGAAAAGTGCTGCCACCTGAGCGGGAACTTCCCTCCTTAGACCATGCGTCCCTCGAAACTGAAACTAGTCATTGACCGTTTCGAATACAGTCGCTTCTCGGCGCTTCGACAAGGATCATGGGGTTTGCTTCCTGAAGAGAGCAACGAGCTTAAGAGGATGCTTTCATAAAGTCACATCGGAAATTGGTTCCATGAATCATTCCATGAAGGGAACATGAACTTTATCACCTGATGTTGCTTGAATTTTCATTGTTCTAATAAAGATCATCAGGATTAATCGTGATTTCTAGATGTGATCCTAACTATTCAATAGTCGCTAATGACAATCTCGTTGCTTTCCCTAAACTTTACACCGAAAGCTGGTTAACAAGTCCGAAATCTGGTTTCGTCCCTGTCAAAAGGACATCAAGTTCCAACAACATCAAACTCCATCCATTATTTTCCCGTGGAATGAATATAGGAAATGTCTTCCCCAAGAAAATCAAATTCCCTCACCGATGGCAAGAATCTCTGAATATGATCCTAAATTTCGAATTTCGCCTCTGCTCTCATCAACAGGACATCCAACAACTGGATAAAAAATTAGATACAGTAAAGCGTGCGTTCCTGTCGTTATTCGACGAAACCTCATTCGACCCATTACATCAAAAAGATATTTCCTTTCCTAGTCCGTACAAATTTCGGCAACTCGTTCTCAGAAAGCTGAACAGTAGGGTGTGTGCGGAAAGCCGAGTGAGAGTACTACCCATGAACATTCATGCGGTGTAACTCAACATGCACATATGTGTAAAAACACACCGATATGGTTGGGACACAGCACACATGGTAGACTGTAGGACATACGCACATATATATATATATGTATATGTATATATATATATGTATATATGTGTATATAAATCTCCACACATCTCTGCAACCAGTCCTTGCGACCTCGCACACCAATAACCCAGTATTCATGTTCACGCGCACACCCAGACCCATATACTCTCGCCCTCTTGAAGGCAGTGTGTAGACCACGGTGTTAACAAACGGTACACTAATGTTTCACATCTCGGTGTGCCTCTTCTCCTTCTCTTACTCGGTATGTCGCGACCGTCGCGTCGAGGAAAATCGCCAAGTAGTAGCACCGATGGTCTTGTGCTTGCAGTTAGAGGAGGGACGACTGAGACACTCGTGTTGGAGGAGGAGACGCTGTGGAAGGCGGGACGACTTTTGTCCGCGCCCCTGGAGGGGAAAAAACTAAAGCTCCGCATTTCCCGTGAGTGGGGACAGGAAAGAATTGTGGAAGGGATCTCGGCGATTTATCCATCCGACTCCCTTCATCCACGTGACATGGAGAAGAGCGCCGTTTTCCTGAGTGTGGGTGAATCGTCGGTTTCGTACTTTTGACAAAAATATCGAAACGGGTCGACTGGGAAAAAAGAGGTCTATTCCGCTAACACGGTGGTGTGCTTATCTGCATTGCTCCCTCCTCGGAGTGGGTTCAGTTCCATCCCTGCCTCAACCGCTCCTCCTCCGCGGCCGCCCCTTCCCGCCCCTTATTTCGAATTAGTATGAACCGTCGGAGGCGACAAGTAGACACCAGAAGACATCCGCAGATGCGCCTTTGTACAACAGATTGCGCGAATCCTGCTTTTTGACGATTGTCCTTACACGCCAGATTCTGTTATTCCTCGTCCTTGTTTTATGAGTTATTCCTGCATTATGAGTCATTTCTGCTTTATGAGCTGTTCTTGATGATTTTGAGGCTCAGCAGGTCTAATTCCAATGTTGAATGTGTGAAAGCGAGATCATAAATCTTGTGTAGAGATGGAAATAGAGGCGAGCGACTTGTGAACGGGGATGATGAGATGGCCGTGTGGCAAGTGTCACGTTGTGCGTGAAGTGAGAAGGAAGGGTTGAGAAGGGGTTAAAGGTGGTTGAGGCACATCGGAGAGGAAGAGAAGCTGGATGGTGGGGAAGGTGTGCGGTTGTGTTTAAGTAGAACTAGAGTAGTAGTGGTAGTAGTAGTAGAAGTAGTAGTATTAGTAGTAGTAGAGTAGTAGTTGTAATAGTAGTAGTAGAGTGATAGTAATAGTATGAGAAGGAAGAGGAAGGGGGATTGAACAAACTACCGGGAAGAAGTCAGCGGTGCAAATAAAGCAGCGCCGCCGTCGGCTAAACTTCGGGATCTATCGAACTAAAATTGTCGTGTAGTTTTTCCCCCTTCTATGGTCCACCCTGTGCGCGTTGTACATCCCCACTACGGAAAAGCTGAACGAAGAGGGAAGAAAGCGACGACGCGGTGGGGCTAGAGGGGGTGTGGAGCGAGTGAGAGGGATTGAAAGAAGAAGGGAGAGAGGGGATGTGGAGCGTGTTTGCTGGTCCCACAGGCCAACTCACCATATTTTATTGTCGCGTTTGCCGGTGCTAACCGCTCCGTTCTCGATCTACGAAAATGCCGTGCTGACTGGAAGCGCGCACACAGTACGAGGAGGAAGACAGCAAGAGAGGAAGGGAGTGAGAGCGATGCGTGGAGCAGTGACTAGAGGTGGCACCCTAGCCCCCACTTGTCGACCCTGGACCCTCCCACCCGTCAGAAGAGGGCAAACCATCTCGCAAAAATCGGCCCCTTTTCCCAGGAAGGAAAAGAACCACGGCGACAACTGCCACCACCACTCGCAGCGGCAGTAGCGTTACTACCACCATCATCGTCACCACCACTACCTTCCCCTGAACATTGACTTACCGATCAACCGTCATCGTTGCAAATGTGTGGAGGAAACTTACGTTCTTTCGGTTCTTACTCGGAGTAGGAGCAAGCGGGAGAGAAGGTTCATCGTGGCAACGTGCGAGAGAAGCGTGAGACTGCAACATACCGCGAACGCTACCGAGTGTGCCGAACCTACCGAGTGTGTGCGAGTATCAGACATTCAGCCGATTACCGCGCCGCCCTCCAACGCTCAGGAAAAAAGCGCTAGGGGGAGACGGACCCGGTGAAAGAAAGAGAGGGAAAGAGGCTGGGAGTGAGAGACACGTACACACCAGTGGACAGAGACGGGAAAGAGAAACGTGCAGCGAGAGAGAGGACAAGTGCCACCGCGTTACACGCCGCGCCACGGTCGACGTCGAGCCACGCCAGTTTGTACTTGGCGCCCTCCACGAGAGTCTCCACGGAACCGGAGGTGCTCTCTCGTGTAAGAACGGCGGACCGACGGGAATCATCAAATTGCTAATGCTTCTTCCGGTCGCGCGAGTGTATCAGCGATTATAACAAATTTGTGCCTAAGGAGGACCACATCCTGCATCATTAGAAATCATCGAGAAGACTCAGCTTCACGGATTTTTCCCTGTCATCCCAATTATCCAATTGTTATTCCTCTATCCTGATTCTTCTAGTTTTCCTCATCTCTCCATGCGCACGCTTTCTCTCTATCCATCTCTCTCCAATTTCTACTCCTGACTCTCTCACTCTCACTCTCGCTCTCATCCTTCGTCCTCCCTCAACCTCACACTTG
This sequence comes from Synergus japonicus, assembly GCA_900474275.1. Classification (NCBI taxonomy): domain Eukaryota; kingdom Metazoa; phylum Arthropoda; class Insecta; order Hymenoptera; family Cynipidae; genus Synergus; species Synergus japonicus. The sequence goes on from UCOH01012162.1 coordinate 317,787, forward strand.
TCCATCCCTCTCTTTCTCTCTCTCTCTCGCTCTCTCTCCTGCTCTTTGAAGCGCTACCTCTTCTCGCTCCCTCTATACCCCACTATATCACTCATCCTCCATCTCTCTTCTCGCCGGAGGCCGGACTGGTTCCGTCGAAAAGAAACGACGTTTCGGAGGACGATAGTCGCGACCGATCATAGCTGGCACACCGATCGGATCAGCCAGGGACCGACGAAAGGAACTCTACCCGGATATTTCCTGGCTGAAAATATCATCTTTACATCGACAGTGACATAGTCGGGCCCATTTCGGAAAGTTCGTGTTCAGTGCCGTAACAGCTTCCAATAAGTCTTTCGAGATCGAGAGATCCACCAGCTGGATGTCCTGTTTTAATCCCGAAAGGGAAACTGATCTGTGATTTGTGTTAGAGTGAGTGTCAATCTGTTTAAACGAATAGTCTAGGTACTAGATGGATAGCCACCTGTTCAGTTTTGTGAATGTATTACACTAGTGGATCCCAGTGGAACTGCGAAGACAAAGATATAGTGACCCTAGTCCCTTTAATCAGTTATGATTAGTGTTCGTGATTGAGGAGAAAATCCACGACGTGAAACAATGATTGCGTAGCGGTGCCCGAACATCACGGCCCTGCGCGGCCGACACACCATGTCACAGTTCTCCTTCAGAGGATCACCAAATTTACAGGTAGGTTTTAGTTTTTAACGAGTTCGAACTATAGGAAATAAGATTTTCTTATCATGAGGTCAAGATCATACAATATTAATGAAGATCTTACGAGATCTTACAAGTTGAGCTACTCTTATTGCAACCTTGCTGATGAAGATGATTTCAGACAAGATTGATAAAGATCCTACAAGTTATTTAGTACTGAATTAATTTCCTTAAAGCATCAGAAGTTGTAGACATTAATAGTGAAAGCAATGATCAGATGCTGATGGAGGATGATGATGATGATTTGATAGAAGATTGAGGGAGATTCTACAATAATGCGATGACAAGTTAATGAAAGCTGGAGATGTTTGCATACAAGATTGATGAAGATTTTACTTCCGTAGAGCCAAATATAACTGAGTTCTTTCTTAAAACCTTGCAAATCTTATCAATTAATAGGAGTAATCAAACTTAGATGAAAGATTGGGATTTATCTTACAATTAGGTAGTATCCAGTTGTTTAAATCCCAAATTTTCATTTGTAAACAGATTTTCAAAAATCCAATTTATAATTAATGATTGAATTAGAGCTTGGGAAAGTTACTCTTCAGCGGTAATGTTAGGTATAAAGATCAAGTAAAGTTTAACTTACCAGTAATAACAGACTATTATTCATGAATAGTTGTTTCGCCTTAGATAATTCAAATAATCTTATCGCGTACTTCTTTTCTTGAAACCTTTCTTCAAGCCTTTTAATCTTGAAATTGTGTACTGCAGAAATTGGCAGGAGACGTTCAGATTAAGAAACGCTGGAGTGAAAGTATAACGTGAATGTTAAAAGGAAAATTATGTGGGCTTAACTTCTTAATCTCCGGTCGGTATAAGTACACACTATAGAGACTCGGATTTCGTGCCGACGCAACCAGTAAGTCGATGTCAAGTTGAGATTATAAAGAAATTAAAATGCACGCAAACTGCTGTAAAAAAGCAGAAAATAAATCCATCTCGAAAAAAGTTTGTAGTTCCTGATACTACAAAAATCAGCTAGATTTTTATCATTAGACTTTAAGGATATATTATGCTATTACAAATAATTGTCAGCAAGAGAAGTTAGATCCATCTTCAGATTTATCACGTGTAAACAATGATTAACATCATTCAGATGATAACAATGTGAAATAGCGCGAGATCTTATTTATTGTACATCAAGGCTAATAAGATAATTATCGAGATGTTTGGCGAGTGATCAAGCTCTGGACCATTGCGAAAATCAGTGACCCGTTGGCAAATCTGAGGTTGGAAACCACGTGTCCTGACATGTTGCACACGTAACATATATGTATAGCTTGCACATACCAGGTATAGTGCACTGAGCATGTGTTAGCTCACCTAAAGCCACGCAGCTCGTTTCAAAATGGATGAAGCGTGCCGGTTAGTCCAATAATTACGTACAGCTAACGCTTCATTGCGAACATAACAAGAGAGATTTATATATTTTTCCCTTGAACGCGTGTGACTAAAGAGCAAAAAGTCGTTTCGTGAGCGTGAAATCATGTAATTGTATATAATTAGCTGCCATAAATGTTCTTGACTTCTGCTGCTCATCATACCGGCCCATTCCATTCCTCAAAAACTATATAGTTTCTAATTCTTTTGAGACACTAATGTAATATTCATCAATGGTTTGTTACAAATTGCAGCTTGATTAATTGCATGATATGTATAACGGAAAGAAGTTAATATCTTCAATATTCACACATTACACAATTGCGAAATGAAAACATCACTATCGGCTGATTACAATTTTTTTGTTATGTATAATGTTTTTAAATAGTTGAGAGGCAAATTGAAAATTGAAAATATGGCAGTACTTTATCCCAAACCGGTATTTATAGTGATGTAACTACAAGTAGCGTCCGTTGAAACCGCAAATAAACGTTGCATACAGGGGCTTGTAGAACTTGTAAACTTATCGTTAATGACTGTTGAGCGACTGTATAGTCTCATTATCTGCGGATGCACGGAAAATGAATGATAATAAGTATACTATTATCAGGAACAAGAGAAATGCGTATAGAAAAAAATTAGAAGGAAATTCTCCTAGCTATTTTTCGATTTCATGAAGAATTACTTCCTGGACGATTGAAGCAAATTCATTGCATCAGACATTCTTGAGAATGATTCCAATCTTGCATTTTAAAAGCATAAAAATAAGCTTTCAGAGCGGACTCTCCAGTTAGCTGAAATAGAGTTGCTTATCAAACTCGCTTATCGATTCGCTCATTCGGTTCTTTTTCTCTCAGTGTCACTTTCTTCATTGAATATCTTGTTTTCCTGTTTTATTCATGCTAATTGGACTGCTGCTGTCATCTGTCCGTTCCATGTATCCGCATATAAAGGTAAAATACATTATTTTACTTCGGCAGATCTAAAATTACTTGCATATCATCACAGATATAAAGAATAAAGTGAAGAGCCAGTAATAAATCATATTACATACTTCAATATGTATTGCTTCTGAAATTAATTCATTCGCTCACGAAATTTGAATAAAGGAACTTGTCAGATTGAAAATCTCATTAATATACAGCCCACGCTGATAAAACGGTAGCATAGAAGTGTGTTGTTCTTGATACCTGAGCTTAGATCTTTCAATTTCTAAATGATCGACTCAGCCGCGCCTTTAAACAAGACTAAGAAAGTATCAAGCGAATTAGCACTTGTGTAATGGTGGGAATTTTAATTGTGAGAACCAGCAATATGTAACCATGTAGTGTGAATAGTGTTGACTAATCTGAAAAAATTACTGCGATTATATAAACTTCACCACCAACACTCATTTTCCATATTTCCTTATTCATATCTTCTTACTTAAAAATCCATATATATCTTTTGATAAAAATTCTTCAGATGCATAGATGTTTGACTCATGGTATCGTACACGTGTAAAATGTGGAATGATTTCTCGGATTGTTAACGAACCGTCAGAAGTCAGTCTCATTGACGAGACTTGGCGTAAAAATTATGAATGGCCAACGCAATAATGCAAGCTGGCTGTGAGGCGTCGTATATGTTAGCCAGATACAATCTGCCAGTATAGTAAGTCGGCAGTTAGCTGTTTCGTTCGCTGACTCGGCGGTACTCGATCCACATGCTGACTCAGATCCGCCCTCGCTCTCCTGTACCTCCTTCCTCTCACAATTCCTCGTCCGATTCTCACTTTCTCGCTGATGCACCTTTAAATCCACCTTATTCGACCTGCTCTTTGCACCTGCAAAAGTCAGAGACCAATTAACATTTCAAATGCACACTTGTAATTTATGCTAATCAGCTATGCGGGATTCACTCGACTATGTTCGAAATTCGCCAATAAAAACCCAATCGACTCACTCAAGACATCAGGCCTTTAAACCAAATCGTCAGATTCTAGCTGAGCAGAGTACAGTTGAAATTTTTACTTTATATACATATGTGTAAATTCTGAAATCAACAAGTTTTGTGTATGTATAATTTATCTTGATTTCAAGTACTAATGAGTAGTAGCACTCGGAATTATTTACCTCGTGAATTGCAAATCATATGAGCCATTGTTCTTGATACATCCTTAACTGCTTATCATCTACAAAGAAATTTCAATATCGAATGGCAGAATACTGATTAGCAAAGGTCTTCAAGAGCCTACATTGTATGATACAATTGTCTATTTTGCTTTGAATACATTTCAATTGCTTTAAGTCCTACAATTATTGGAAATCAATTCTAAATATGAATTATTGAATTATGATTAATCGTGTAACTGGACTGGAGTTTTAAATCAAGTGAAGGAACATCAGTTTTATCTAATCATATTATTTCGTATCAGAAAACTTTTTGCTGATATAAATTATGCACAACGTTAGTCTGATAGGTGCAGACTTTGCCAGATTGCCTAAATTAAATTTAGCGAGAGATTAAATATACCTCGTGACAGAAAAATGTATGAATTGAATATGTACTTCTACGATTAAATTTACCTGTTTTGATGAACAGGTAATATTTAGCATTTATTCAAATACGATTTTCCAATTTAATCGAGAAGTCAATTTAATTGGAAATGGTAATTTAATATGAAAAGCGTGAAATAACGAGATAAAAAATTATTGCGAAGCAGGTGTCGATTAACTTAAATCTTTAGCAACGCAATGACGCGCAAACCGGAAATTTTAAAAATATTTTCATTGCAGATAACTAATAATTTAACTGACGAAAGACTTATTGAGTCAAAACAAAGTTTTAAGACTGTGGCATTATTTTTTACACACGATGGAGTTTAATAACATTTATACCTTTGTTTAAATGGAATGTAAACTTAATAAGAATCTTATGTCACCAGAAACTGATAAAATGAGAAAATGATTTCTTCTAAACCTCTATGGAAAGGAAACTTATTCATAAATATAAAATTGAGAGACATTTATCGAATTAGATTAATTTAAATACGTCGTTGAAATATTTTTCGAGAACAGAACACGACAGCTGATAACTTTACAAGCACCAATCCTATAATTTATAATATTACAATCAATGCATAACCACACATGAAATAGAGTCTGTATGCTAATGAAATGTTAAACGCATTATAACCAATGACATGTAAAATTATAAACACTCTCTAAGTATCATTTCTCGTTGTAGCAATAAAGAATCAATGTAATTATTGCGACTTGTGTTACTCGCGTGGCTCATGCAGCTAAGTAGAATAAAAGCAACGAAAAAAACTCGCAGAATTCGATTACAGGAGGCTGTAGGGACGTGCAGAGCTAATTAGTATCAAAGACAAACTGGTAAACTCAATGACACCTGGTAACTCGTAGAAAATTGTCGGAAATCCTATCCACAAGACTGGACGACTCGCAACCTTCGAAAAACTAATATCGCCTCGTTTGGTCCGATCAATGGATGATGGATCGCCATCGATATCAATAAAAACTTGCTTGCTTATGTACTTCTCTATACATTGATACTCGCGCCCGTTTACTGCATACCGCGCCCAAAGAAACGCTTCATCTATTTTAAGTCTCATTTTTAAAAGCCGAAGGTATTTGACTTTTTGTGCATATATATATGCACTGTATACAGAGCACATGAATTGATTGCAAAAATACTTTCTTTCACATATTTATTGATCACATATTTATATTTTTTATATATATATATACATTTATCTTCTTTTGTGTTTTGCATAGAATTACGTTGATGTTTTGACAGTGGAATATGAATGAGAAATGAAACAAGAGACGGTAATAAATAATAGGGTAAATCGCATTTGAGTGTAAACGGTGGAATTTAATCCGACAGACTTTGGAGGTCGACTTCCGAACACCAGGATCTGGAATATGCACATACAAATGTGAAAGAGGATCTGGCGTGCTTATGGGTTATGCCCTGTAGACACAGATGCGCCGGTGTTTGCATTCGAAGCATTTGTCACGCGTGTCCCGCGACTAAAAGGTGAAAGGGACCGGTCCCTCTTTATGTGTGGCGATGATGCCCTCTTTGCAACGAGGCCCAACCGAGTCAATATTGACTTCTGCCCGGATTGATGGACCTTCTTCTGTACATAAAACCGCGCTCTACTCACTTATTTTCCTACTTTCCAGCCTCAGAAAGTTCCCATCGTGCGAAACAACTGTTTCCTATACCTATTTCTGTATAATCACTCCCTTTTTCATAGAAGAAAACTAATTCACACATGTACCTATATAGAAATTGTTAGAAAGAATTTTTGTAGACCTTAAACAGCAGACTGCAAAAGCATATACATCATTCCAAACCCCAGCTAATTGCTAGTTCCAAACATCATGTATTCATAGCAGAAACCAGATTTCTCACTCTCTTGATTGACCACAGAGCTAGAGTGGCAACATTTCTTCCGAGAAGAAAAACGTCTCTTCCTTTCGAAAGCGACATCCCCTTAACTAAAATAGCTCCCGAACATCTCGAGGGAATTGGGCTGGTCTGATTCTTTCAGAAATCCCAATCCCGAAGAGTCCTGAAAAATCGCCCACTCAGTGTGAGAAGTGTTTTCGGATACTTCCTGATCGCAGAGACACATCTTAGAGCAAAGATTCTGAGCAGCTGCTGGGAAACGAACACCATTCCGGTTTTATGCGCTTCGACACGATATACCATGTGCTCTCTCTTGAGTGAGGCAATTAGCAGCACCAAGAAACAAACAAGCGAATGTACGAGCTAATGCGTCGATATATATCGGAGAGCTTGGCTCGTTAGAATAATAATTATTGCTTTCTGGGTTGCGCGAGGTGCCAATAGTGGTCGTTGATATTGCCGCTACGTCGTCGAGGTGTTGGTTTCGAGTGATATAGTTGCCGGTTTGCTACCGGCCCCGATGCGATCGCTACGTGTACTTTAAGTCAGCTCTCCAGGCTTCCTCTCTCCTTTTTTTGATTCCCTCCTTCTCTCTCTTTTCTTTTCGTCTTTCCTCCTTTTCTCCTCTCGTCTGTCTGTTTTCTGCTCCTTTTCTTCCTCTGGCTAAGCCTTGAATTATGGCCTGCGGGTCACTCGCAACACGCTTCGTCGTTTAACCCTCATACCGATCCTGAATGCTGAAACGCATTCCCGGCGGTTACCTTTTGTATTTCCGCGGTGGTACCGCGCCTCGACTTTTGCCAGCGACGAGAAATTTTATCGTAACACCGCCATCGATCCCACTTCCAAAGAGTTTGTCGAATCGCTCGATCGCCGCAGAAAAAATGCTACAGGACTGCCTGAAACCGTGTTTCCCTGATGGACATGGTGTTGGGTTTTTATGGTAGCCGGGCATTTGCATTGCGGTTGCGAATTTTTAGGAATGCTTTGTAAAGTTCCGGAAATTCCGAATTTTGCGAATTTAAATACTCACTCAATTTTTAACTTGTAAATTTCTACTTTTGAGGAAAGTAAACTGTACATCATTTTGTTATTAAGTGTCATGTATACATGCAACCCATAAGATTTCTTTTTTTTTCTATATAAAACCCACCAGACGGTTGTGTGCGTCTTGTAAGAATAAAGAAGCCCCCTTCGTTAAAAGTGTAACTAAAACCTTGTAAAAGTCACGTCAAATCCTGTTTACGATGTAAGCCATGTAATTAATCCTATAAGTTCACTGCACTCAAAGTGAACTTTGGAAATTAGAAACCGCTTAAAAAGGTAAGGAGGTAACTCTTAGAATTGGAGTTCGATCCTCGCATTTGTTCCTTTTTTAAAAAACGAAGCATTACATAATTACACCAAGCTGAATATCAAGTACTTAATCGCAAGTGATTTTTTTATTAAAGGCTCGAGGATAAGCCGCTAAATGCAATAAAATTCTCATTGGAGCGTCATCAATTAATTCCCTGTATCGTTTCGTTAAGCATAATCATGCTAGGACTGAGTGACGTTAACCAAGACGTTCTGCAATTAAGCAGTAATTTGAATAAGTGAAAATGTAAAATAACTGAAAATGTAAAATAAGAAATTACGATAAAGAAATTCACTTAACGCCTTTGACATGCTTTTATGCCACGCGATTTTATGGGAGACTTTATGTAAAACTCTTTTAAGCATCTTCATAAAATTGATAGTCCCGCATGACATTTGATCGAACATTTGAGTTCAACTCAAATCTTAATTTACCACACCCTTTCTGAAAAAAATCTTTGCTCTAATGACTAATATTTATTAATGAACTTCACTTAATATCTGAAATGAAAAATAGAACTTAAATTATGAAGTGGAAATTTTAATACTCGCAGCCTGCTTGATTATGTGAAGACCAATGAGAAAATACTTAGTAAGTTTATGCAGTCATAAAAACCTTTCGCAAATATCGTAAAAGATTAGATTCTAATTTGCGAATAAAATATGAAACAAATGAAAGCTAAGTGTTTCTTTATCCAGATAATCTACAATTATTATTTCACTAACTTCTCTTTAATAAGCGTTCATCCACTTGCAAAAATACCTTCTCTCATTAATTTTATTGCCTCCGCTGACGTCAATCTCGTCATTAATACTCAGCACCTTACCACGTGTAACTGGCTATGAGTTCCAAGGGCAAAACTCGTGTATGGTGTTTATGTGTGCGATTATGCTTATAAATGTGTACATATATATGTTTATACATGTAGGTTGAAATTCGGCGATCCCTTCGCTTCGCATATCCTGCGACAGTTGGTTCTCGAATTCGCAGCGAAGACACGCATTAACGCGGTACCACAATATGAAACACAATCACGCACAATCACATACACACGTAGAACACACACATATTTATTAAGAGACTTGCATGATGCAAGAGCTCTCACACCCTTTTCCACACATGCAAACACATGATGGCCATGGTACTCAAATTCGGGAACGACAATATGTTTGGGTCTTCCAGAGGCATGGATGATGCGATATATATGTACGAGGGCCTTCGCCAGGGTTTGTTTAGGGCCTGAAAAGTGAAAGCAAGCGAAAGGCACTCAAGCCGCTAATCTATTTAGCCGTAGTGTTTGATATGGAATTAATGAGGCTGGGTATTATGTCTGACCTTAGGCGGGGGTTTTCCTTTCGGGAGAGGAAATAATATAATGCCAGGGTGATATTCCCGGTTGTCAGTTGTCGCTAGATGTCCCTCGATTGATCCATGGAGGGGAGAAATATCCCTTAAAAGCAGCTGTCTTTTTAGATACCCTGATAGGCTGCTTGTTACTCTTGTTCTGCTCAATATTGTTAAGAAGATCATGTATTTATAATGTATTAAATTGGTTCAGTTAGAATTTAGTTAGAAGTTTAGCCTGTCTCTCCAAATTTTAAAGTGTTGCAATTTTAAAGAAATCAAAATTCGAATGCTTTGAACCACTAAATAGGAAATTTTTTCTTTGAGTCAATGTTTTGAAATTTGCATAATGAATAATTACATAAATCTAAATACATTTGAGCTTGAACAAACCATTCATTGTTCAGATATGTGTTTACAGTTTTTGGACGGTTATTTTACATATACTGTTGAAAAGAACAAAAATTGAAGTAATAATAACATTATATAATTGAGAATGCCAACATTTTACTCCAAGTTACGTCAAAGTCATTAAAATGTATTGGAATACGTTATCAATACGCTATATTATATATTTTTCGCTATTGAAGTTGAAACCTATACGTTTGTTATCGATAATATATTTTTACAAATGAAGATAGACGCTAATTAATGTATATCAGGTCTAATTATACATTATTATACATTGTCACATGTATTTTATAAATACATTTTAGTTTTCTTGTTGTATTATACTTATTCCATGTTTGATTAAAAAAGGGCTGGAGTTTCATGTTCTCTACATGATAGAGATTAAAGAAACATTTTTAATTTGTAATTTTATTTAAGACGACGATAAAAGCACTTTACGAAGTGAGAACAATGTTTGAGCATTGAATTTGAAGTATACTGATTATCTCGGATTTTATTATAAAAACGAATTGTAAATCACATTTTATCTTTGATGTTATATGCATTGCATGTTTTAACTTTTTTTTCTCGTGTTCCTGTTTGATGACGCTTCTGCATTTTATAATGCAGCACTTTATTAACATTCATATGACATAGGTATATAATATCCATATAATGCGCACTCGTTAATTGGCCTATTGCAATATACTGCAATATTTATTCGGGCCAATGATATGCTGTGTTTTGACATCGCGAAATTCAATAAAAATTCGAGCTTTTAATACTTTAAGAAGTAAAAATAATGATTTCAGGACAAAATTGACTAATGGACATTTTTCTTTGATTCCAGTGTCCTGTGACAGTGAATGCATCGCTAGCATCTTCTCCTTCGCCGGCATCGGCGCCGATTTTGAGCGTCAGTAGTGCATCGTCCTTGGGAAGTGTAGCTCATCCTTTGAATAATCCTAGTTTACAAACCGCAAGAATGGCTGTGACGAGTGCAGTGGTCCGACCCCCCGGAAGTCCAACGACATCCGTGAGTCCATCTCAACCTCATCCGCCTCCGTCGGCTGGTGGTCCACCGGGTGGAAGATGCTGCGACACTGGCAGACCGATCTATACCGATCCCTTGACGGGAAATACTGTGTGCTCTTGTCAATATGAACTTCTCGGTGGTTATCAACGACTTAGTGGTATTCCTACCGCGGCATTGTCGATGTACAGTGCACCTTACGCAGCTGCAGCTGCGGCTGCAGCATCCGAAGGAATGGCTGCCTACTTCCCCGGGTTGGCTGAGCAAGGTCACTTCTACACCCCTACTGTAAGTATTCTTCATTTTTGACAACTTCCCGTTTTATTTTACTGGGTAAAAAACGAACATCAGCCAAAAGATCAACTTGGAAAGAATAAATCTTTTAAAGATTGATCTTCTAGTGACACATCGTATTAAATTTGGAACTGTTCAATTTTGGGAAGAGGAAAACAATAGAGCGATATAAATGTTGAGCAGAATGAAATTGCAAGATACAAACGAATGTCCATATTTATGAGAGAGTATTTCTCTCGAGAATTTTTTTTATTTGTGAATTTTATCAATAGTTAAGTTATTTATTTAAAACGATGATTTGAGTGAAGCTTGGACGAAAAAATGATTGCTCCTCAAGGCAAGTTTTATGTTCCGAGACAAAAACAAAGCGTATAACTGAGGAATATGAAGAATATTGTCCTTCTTATTTTGTGCTCTTGTGCGCTGAGTGGACTGTCGTAAATTCGATCGTTAACGACTGAGATAACAAAAACGCATCAGTTCCATGACAGTGTTCCACTGTATGCTCCTTTAAAACGACGGATTCATAATAAATGCTGCGCGGCATAGTTTCTTCGGCGCTTTGTGTGGTCCGATAACCTCCGGATCTGGACGACAGTCATAGCGTTATTAACACTCGTGATTGGATGATAGTATCTCGATAAATGCATTCCTCACTTCATTAGATGATAAATATTATTATTTCAAATCTCAAATTTTATAACGAAATGAAAGTGTATCACTTATTTAAAATAAAAAAAAAATGAGAGTTACGTTAAATATTTGCATTTGGAAGACGAGCTCAATTTGTTTCTTGATTCGTTTTCTTATTTGTTTAAACAACGTAAGAACGCGGAAGCTCGAAGAAGCCCTTGCTCAAGACGTGATGAACTCGATTTCAATCGTTGACACTAATTTCACATGGCTTCGATGGCCTTAAGAGTTAAAAACTACTACCCTTTTACACCCAATTCTAAAAATCAGCGCCAAATAAATTAATAAAGATTTAATATTGGATATGTAATTAATATAAAATGTCTTTCAGGCTGCAGGACTGGATTTGAAAGAAAACCTGAGCGCCGGAGCAGCGGCGTGGCCTTATCCATCAGTTTATCCGCATCCGTACGATGCGGCCTTCGCGGGTTATTCCTTCAATGGGTAAGTGAATAAATTTTCCTCTAACCATGATTAATCTAAGACTCAATACTGCGATACATTTTTCAAAATCTCACCTCGGATTTAATGCTTCCTCGCGCACTCGCAATTCCTATAATAAAACAAGAAATCCGACGGGAGCGTATTAAATATTCATGGAGTGTAGATGAGGCGAGAAATTATTTTTAAAGTAATTGAAAGCTTTCATGCTATACTGCTTTGTGCACAGAGTGATATCATGAGGCTGGCGAATGGTCCAGAGTGGCTTATCTCACAAGAATAGTGAAATAATTAATTCTTCATAAATCATTTCACTCGAGCGTCTTGCCTTTACATTGTATGCTGTGCATGTATTATGTATATATACGAATACTTTTAATCACTTTAAATTCGATATGGCAAATCTAGTTAAACGCAATTTGGTATTTAAAAGCGGTCGTCGATAAATGAAAAAACAAGTGAAGAACGTGAAAAGAAGTAAAAACCGTTGGGAGATTATACCGAGGAGAATATACAGTCAACTTTTATTCTAAAATACTCTTTCTGTGTTTCTGGATGCACGAAACAATTTAAAAATGGTATCTCACTAAACAAGATAATTAGCTTGAAATTGCATTTGTGGTTTTTTCCGTTCAATTATAAATTTTACACAGTTGATTTTTTCTAGTATAGTTTCGTGTAGTTGCGACGCAATCGGTACTTAGCCAACTTGAGCGCGCTTTGGCCTTATGTTAAAGATAAAGAGCGGCGAGTAACACAAAAACATTCTAATAAATTAGCGTTCAGCTGACCCACGACTGTCGCCTCAGCGTTCCTCTTGCTTGCTCCGCATACAAACTCGGAATCGCGTGTCATAACTCGAACGGTGAAAGGTCCATGTTGATAAATCAATCTGTTGCTGTTGAAGATTAGAAACCGGGCTACGAGAGTGGGAGGATGATAAGAAGGAAGGCATAAGAAGGACGACTCGAGAATAAGTGTCATTAGCTGAGTCAGTAATTAGTATTCTTATCTTCCTCTCTGTGACTTCTCAAGATTGAAAATCAATTTTCAGTCTTGTAAACTCAAATACCGAATTCTTCTTTTCAATTCTCCATCGCTCCTTGTCTTCAATCATTTTCATTCCTCTTATCTTTTATCAAATTCTTCTCCAAGTCAATTCTTCACTGAGTAGTAACACAAGTTAGAAAACTCTTAGTAATAAAATGTTACTAATAATAATGTTACTAATAATAATGTTACTAATTTGCTTGGCCATGAATTGGGGATAAGAGAAAAGAAGTGTGGTAATTAAGAATTGCGAAGGAAGTGAATTAGGCAATGAATCATCGGGAATGTTGCACGATGTTGGTTGGAGAGAAGAATGTCAATGATGGTTGGCACAGAAGTGGTTCAGAGTCACGTCGGTTGTTAGCCAGGTAAGGTAACGTGGGCTGACAACGGCAACGTTGAGCACATATCGAGGAATCTGACGCACTTCCGGTGAGACTGCTTCGTATGCACGGAAGCGATCAGGTACTACAGCTTGCTTAGCATCCATTGAGTCTAGTCGCTAGCACACTGACTCTTCCTTTATTGATATCTACCGCCGGTTTGCACCGGAACTGAATGAGCAAAGGCAATGTAAGCGTTGCCGGAAAGGAGTCGCTTATCACATTTGTAAATCGATGCACCTGCTCCTACAATTCGACAGAACGCTGATTTTGACACCACCTTTCCCCCCTTGTCGCAAGATCATTATTCATCATGAAAATTCATTACTGATTTACGAGCATTTCCTCTGAATGCAATAATACATTTTCTTTCATTCGCATTTCGACATTTAGCATTCGTTAACAATTGTCCACTTTGGTTAATTGATTTTTTAATGGTTGTGTAGATAAAGAGGAATAAGTGTTGATTTGATTTTTTAAGATGCCTTGAAAGATTTTGAAAATTGCTTCGCGGAACTCCGCACTGTGAACGACGCACAAAAGAATTAAGAACCGACAATTTTATTTAAGATTACAAAACATCCGCCTTCTACATTTATTGAGGCCCCTAATTATGATTAGATAACTCTCCATGTCGAGAGATAATATGCAACATTTTTAACTTGTTCCTTGCCTTCCAAATTGATTAAGGTTTCAATTACATGAATGTGTGCGTTTATAATTCAGATTTCCATTCACTATTTCATTCATTGCTCTTTCTCTTCTGCGATCGACTTCGATGAGTTAATCATCAGTCAATTTTAATTAAAATCTTTAGTCCTATATAATGTAATGTAAAAATGTCTTGAAACAATCTTCGAAAAAAGCAGTATATCTTATAAAATTAAAAGTATATCTTATACTATGCAGTAGTATATAAACATGAAGAGGAAGACGAATTAAAGAATCAAATAATTTACCATCACTTTGTAAATTCGTTGGGAACCTTCCGTTGTACGTAAATTGAAGCTTGATCCAGAAGAATTATGCGTGACCGTCACTTAATCGTAAGCATATAAAAAAGCCTATAATGCGATGTTGGCATGCACGGCCGCGAGGTCGGGATCGGCCGGGTTAACGGTCTTGTCTTTCCGGCGGATTGGCCCTGCTTCCGGGGACATATAGGGTAGACAATAAGACAGAAGCAGAGGCATTTGTAAAATAAAAATCATGTTTGCCGTATGCGTTTGTCGCAACACGTATTAATAAGTGTGTCCGTACAACGACCGATGTGTCAGCACGCGCCCCAGGACTTCGATTTAAACGTGAGATGAATTCTGATTTTCATTTTCGATTTCTCAATTATTATTGCACGATTCTACATTTTTTATCAAAACTCGAAGAAGACACATCAATATTTAAAATTATACTTATATAGCTAATAAACTCTTATCGATGATCAAAATATACTCTCAGGTGATAAAAAAAATATACTCTTAGGTGATCAAAATATCAATATTGGTCTTGAAAATGAATTTAGAAAGGTATAGGATAACAAGTTTTGATTTTATTTTGTGAGAATGAGACAAACGCACTTAAAAGTGCGATTATACTTAAGGTTGCGACAGCGATAGCGATAAGACGAGACGCACTGCGATCCGACGATCGAAGGTCAACCGACCGGTACTTTAGTTTCTATTTCGTTACAATATAGTCAGCACTATAGTTAAGATGCAGTAAATGATTATCACGAGGTCATCAAAATCCCGAGAAGCTGATATCTCACTACTTTTGAATTTTCTTTTTTTTCCACTGAAGGAAAATAAAGCTCGTATTTATTTATTTGAAACGAGAAGTGAATTTCGGATTGAAATTGAAAAAATGTATAACAAATACAGGCTTCGCTCCCCTTTTTTTTAATTTATCATTTAAAAGTGCAAATGAATTTACAGCTGAAAATTATAATGTGCGGTGAGGAAGGTTTGTCAGTAACGAGGTTTGGAGACGTGTCACTGCTTCTAAAGCACAGCTCTCTAATTCCCGGCTCATCGGTTTTGACTAACCTTTGAAGGGTCGACAACGTGGAACACAAAAAGCATCCCCCGACCGTAATCGGGTCATTAAACGGCAGTACATCATCCTAGACGTCCATATACGCCGTGGACGATGTATGGGGTTTTACACCCGAGACTTTGGCCCACGTATACTCACTTCGTCATTAGCCACAAATATTCAACATGTTGGCATTATACCTTCTGGATTTCGTGGGATTTTCTCATTCGAGAATCATCCATGAGAAAGTTTCTACAAATGACACTCGACCCTTTTTTATTTACCAAGGGAAGAAAGGGTTCTAAAGTTCTTTTTTAGAAAAAATTTATACACAAAGATTATTCATTCATACAAAATCATTAACTGATACTTGTTAATTTTCCTGTAGTGTCTGAAAGATAAACATTTAATCAATGAATCTTTACTGTGTGGCTTATCGTCTCTGGGTGATAACAAAACTATACATAGTAGATGCGATGGGACATCCGATTACTTATAAACATCCGGAATACCTCACAGATAATGTCTTGGAATAGCTGGCTATACATTGTATAAATAACATGATACTCCAGTCGAGAGCGCTCTCTGATTTAGTAAATATTTATCGAAACTGGAATAATGTAAAAAATTATCGACATTCGAGACCGTAGGTCTTTCAAGATGTATCATTTAGCTTTGAAATTGAACCCTTTCTGTTCTCAATGGTATGACATGCGCCAGCTAGACTCGTACCTGAAACAGAAAAGATGGCGCTACATTCTGCATCGAAAATTGGCTACACCTCCAGCTGATAAAATGTAACCAGCGGCTTCCACGTGTATATAAAAGGAGGGTCGCTCGAGGTTAGATATCACCCTTAGGCCCAACTGCTAACAAGGGGCGGAGTCCTGCCAAACGAGCTCACCTGCCTCCCCACTGCTTCACCACATTGCTGGCAAGATGGACACATTAGGTCTCAACCGGTCGCTAATGTGTGCTCACACACGTGTTCATGTTCTTACACGCATGCACGATTCGCCAACGATATTTTATTACAAGAAATGAGATACTACACTTTTTGAATAAACTTCGCCGCTATATGCTTCACTGCAGACGATATATAAGAGATTGACTCGATTATCGTAAAAATGATACCTCCATTATTGCTTCCCAATTACAAATGATGTCTTCAATTACACATCCTGCATTCAGAGTTACAAATACGTCTTTCTCATTGAAATTTTCCCGAGAATTTGTCGCTGACATGTAAGATTTGTATAATTGAGTTTGAGTATGAGAGACTGAATGGAGGCACTGTAGATTATGAATAACTCGATACGGAATCTTGAGCGACGTTCATAGAAGTGATAACAATCCATGTCACATGAATAAAATCTTAATTGACGATAAGTTTCCAGACCTTTGAACTGCAATAGAGAAAAAGTGGAGAGTTTTTTTAGGAGAGCTTGGTATTTACTGGCAATATTGTATATTACTAGATGTCTTGTAATACACAAGCATTATGTACCAAGGGGATAAAAAAGGAAGATAATAAGATGCAATGCACGCTGGTATAATGAAGTGATTTACTTAATGTACCAAGAGGTAGCCATTTAAAACATAAAAAACACCCAGAAAAAGTGGAAGATACAATTTTTATTCAAAAGAATACTCTTCAGCTCAAAGTGAACACAAAGCAATACCAAATAATTCCACAGCTATAAAATTCATCACCTTTTGTACTGAGAAACTCGCCTCATTATCCAAAACTCAAATAGGGTTCATGCTTCCAAATATTACCGATGATAATAGATAGTTGGTAGGACTCGGACTTGAATAGTCTATAGGTTTGACGAGTTATGATGCTGGAGGCAACAGCCAATGGTATGACTCGTCAGTTGGTCGAAAAAGAGATAAAGAGAGAGAGAGAGAGAGAGAGAGAGCGAGAGAGGCAGATGAGGCTTGGAGAGGAGGTGCAGAGGCTGGAGAGCACGGTCCGATTAGCAATCGCCATGGAAACAAGCAGTTGATGCGATCAGTTCGCGCATGAGAGGAAAGGGCTGCGTTGGATGTGCCTATGTAGATATATTCCATCGCGTATATAACCATCGCATTTAAAGCATCGCGATGATGGTGGTGGGCTGGTTGGGGGTGAGAAATAGATTGGTAGAACGTACCGTGCACGAGAGGAGTGTAGGTGGTGAGAGAAAGAGAAGGTGGCACGGGATGGAAGATCGGGAGAAAGCAGCAGTTCCCGTTCTCTCGGCCGACTGCCTGTTATCATGAGAAACAAGCTTCCACTCTGATTTTTTAATCCGATCCCACCGTCCACCCATACCCCGCTACCAACTGAATTTTAAAATAACTGCAGAACGCCATTTGCTCCTCGCAAACAGACCGGGGTTAAGCCCCTCTCTCCTGTCCCTCTTCCTACTTCCTCTTTTCATACATCTCTTTCCATATATTCCTTTCTCTATCACTATTTCTCTTTTTATATTTCCCTTTTGATGCCCCTCTTTTTTATAGCTCTTTTTCTTTTTGATGCCTCTTTTTTCCAGCATCTCTCTGCTGGTAGAGTCGACGGATGGATAGGCCAGGACAGGATATGGGATAGAACAGATAGAGAGATATATTCACGAAGGCCGCTCGGATGCCAAATTGAAATGTTTAGCGCGTCGTTTCAGCTGCTGCGATCCCGCATGCAGTAGGGGCAATATAGAGTTGAGCCTCTAGGCATCCCCTGGTACCATAGTGGGGTAGATAAGTGACAGTTTTATTAATTTCCCATCTCTGGTGCTGTGCCACCCAGCCCACCCACTAACGTCACTCTTGCGAGGTCGTATACACAACCTTGTAGAAATATAGACTTATAAGCAATGGTATATGGTGGCACACGTTGCTTGTACATCAGGGATGGTGGGACGTGAAATAAAGCTCAATAATGGCGGCGTGCCGTGACGCCTCCTCCCTTTCAGCCAACCTCGTGGCTTTTCATCTCTCAAGATGGAAAATCCCGAGGAAAATCATTTATATTTTATTATCTTATCATCTAATCAGACATTGCAACTCTATTTTTCTAATAAGATAGAGGAGAAAAGTTTATAAAATATTCGTGGAGAATATTCGTCGAGAGGATGGAATTAAAATAGAGGACCAAACTGTTTAACTGTCTGAGGTTGAATTTGGAAGTAAAGTCCTGGTTCTTATCTGCTTGGTGGAAAAAGAGTAAGAAGAGTGTCTAGAGAAGTCTCTGGGTCGGTGGTGGAAAATTTAATTTCGATCCCGTCGATTCAGCAGTTATACCAAAGTTTAATCTTTGATAAGGGTTAGTCTTTTAGTAATGGTTTCCCGGAGGGTCGGTTGGACCAACGAGAGAGGGATGAGTGGAAAAGGGTCTGCGAAGATGGCAGAAAGGAAGCTTAAACCGTTAGATAGAGATCTGCCTCAGGACGAAAGTAATACCTACCGCTTATACCTTGAACTCGACTTTTATACGGTTGAGGCGTAACGAGCCTCACGATTGGATAACTTTTCCGACGCCAACTTTTCTCCAAGAGGACTCGTGTTTTTTTCTGAAATCCAGTGTCATCCGAAGTCTTCCAAACTCTTAGGGGGTCTTGTTATATCTGTCTGATTTTTCTATTCTTTGTCTTTTATATTTTTGTCTTTGTCTTTTTGGGCTGTAGTTTCTTTCAGGTTCTGAAGATCATTAACTGCAGAGTCTAATCAGGCTTTTCTGAATTTTTGTTGCAGATATGGAATGGACTTGAATGGAGCGAGGCGAAAAAACGCGACTCGCGAAACGACGAGTACCCTGAAGGCTTGGCTGAACGAGCACAAAAAAAATCCGTATCCGACTAAGGGAGAAAAAATAATGTTAGCAATTATTACGAAAATGACCCTGACTCAAGTGTCGACGTGGTTCGCCAATGCCCGACGGCGACTGAAGAAGGAGAATAAAATGACGTGGGAGCCGAGAAATAGGGTGGAAGATGAAGACAATAATAATGAAGATGATGACAGTGGGAGGAAAAGCGTGGACGAGAAAGATCGATTAGGTAAGTGGACCATGACATGGATATTATAAACTTCAACTACATATATAAGAAGGCAGTCTGGTAATAAAAATGACATAAAAAACAAGTTATGCTTTTAAGTTTTATGGCGAAAACAAGAAAATTAATAACGTGCTTTAATATGACTATATTAACTTTATTACAATTTCTACAATCTTTAAAACTTTTGCTATACCTGTACTTTGAGTTATCTTGTAATTCAGAAACTGGACAGTGCCTAAATTAATTGCCACTGAATAGAATGTCGATTTTCAAATGTTAACCCCACTGTAAAAGTGAATTAAAATACACTTAATTATTAATTTCATTGCAGAATACGAATAAGAATAAAATAGATTATTGATTTTAGAGACATTTTAAGACATTTGTTGAAACTTCGTTTCCAGATATAAACTAGTAATATTTTATTCATAAAGTACAGAAAAGTCCATTGGTTAAATCTAGAAAGTTAAACCGAACGCTTTAATTTATATTCCAGATTCGAAAGACTCTGGTACGGGATCAAGTGAAGATGGTGAGCGACCAGCACACCGTCTGGACCTTCTGCATGCCTCTGGGGGACCTGGAGGTTTTCCTGTGAAGGCGGAAAGCGAGTGGAGTGAATCTCGAGCTGATAGTGGTCCGGATAGTCCTGAATGTCTCTTTGATCAAAGGGAACCAAGGCATCCATTGCAACTGCAGCATCCGGCATACCTAGCATCATCTCGACTCCTTCGTCATCCCTCTCCCGAAGCAACATCTCCAGGAAGTCATCATATACCACCCAGTACGAGCGCCTCGTCAACCGGAAGCGCCACCACCAAACCCAGAATCTGGTCTCTCGCTGATATGGCGAGCAAGGATGGTGACCAACCTAGTCCAAATTCCGGGAGTCTGATGAACCACTACAACTCATCAAGTGGTGGAGGAGGCGGTAAAATTGTGAGTCCCCTCGCGAGTAGATTACCACCTCATCATCCCTATCATCCGGCGATGCACCATGGATCCCAGTTCGTCAGACCTCATCCAGACTTCTACAGAAATTTCTACGGTTCTCCACATCTCGGTTCCGGGGACATGTCTCTTCTCGAAACCTATTCAAGGAAACTTGGAGGTCTGAGTGGAGCACCAGGAATGTTGACTTCGACCTCAACATCTTCTGACGTGAAACCTTTTCCCCCGGACGTAAAACCTTTTCCCTCGGAAGTGAAACCCTTTCCCGCAGACATTAAACCTTTTTCCTCGGATATTAAACCCTTCTCCCCAGATTCTAAACCTTTTTCCGCGGACTCTAAACCTTTCTCTATGAATGGAGGATCTGGCACTGGACCTCCAGGAGTCTCGCCCTCGTCTTCGTCTTCAGCATCCTCGGCTGGATCCGATCAATCCCCCCACCCGAGTGGCGGTCATCCGCCGACGGAATTGAAGTCTCCTGGACGAGTGTGATTCGATTAGTGAACTCCTGGAGTAATCAAGAGACAGTTATCATGACAATAAGAGACTATAAATTTGTAATTAGTGTACAGAATGCAATCCCTTGAGTCTCTTCCCGAGAAGAGTCGCCCTACTGCTTCCAGAAAAGAAAAGTATATAAAAAGGATTGAGAGTAGTAAAGTCCAGAAGTAGTAAAGTTATCGAAATACCTTTAGATAGTATCGTATAAATATTATACATACATACAAATATACATAATTATTAATATTATTTATGCGTTTGTAAATAGTAGGTCTGGACTGTCCAGCCAGTGTATGTATTGTATGTAGAGTAGTCTGATAATTATTGAATTGATAATTATAAAATAATTATTATTGTAATAATTATTATTATGCAGTATAATAATTATTATTGTATCTGAGAATCATAATTCATACTAACGATTGATGACGATTATTATTACGACAGTGATGATTATTATGATTATTATTATTGTTATTGCAATGTTTATAATATTATCGATTCACGTCAACTCAGTCGGTCATGATGGGGTATGGATCGTTGATCGCTGTGGCACTTTGCGAGTCGAATCAAATTCGATTGAAATTTTTAAGAGTGTGTTAGACTTTTAATTGGAATGGGTTTAATTAAGATTCTATTATTATCATGGAGAACAGATCACATTGGCTTAGAAGGAATTTGAATTTTGTAAATCGAAAGGCTGTCGACTCGCAATCTGCCTCAATTATTGTACTTCCCATTGCGTCGCACCTTCTCGATGATTTGACGAATGTAGAGTCTATAAAGGTCTTTTTAGACAAAGAGGCTGTGACGCAAGGATTGTCTACATATCATGTCATGTCGTGAGTGAACGATCGCCATCACCTTTTAGTCATTCGTGTCCAAATTTCATCGTTTACTTGCCGATACCACATTGGCAGCGGCGGGTAGCCTCTGTCCTTTCGCAATAAACGAACCATTATGAAATCATTAAACATTCTCTTTTATTGAATTCCTTTTAACTATCCCTCTTTCCATTTTCATTTTAAATTAATAGCTTTGATTTGAAACCCATTTGACTCGATTTGGATTTTATCTAGATTAGGGTGACAGAAAAAATAAATAACAGGGGCTTTCAAAGTGTTTCTCACGATTCTGTAGTATATTCCTTTCCGAAATGAACTTCGTATTCGACAATGGCCATACCACGCTGAAAGCACCAGTTCTCGCTAGATCACTGAAGTAAGCAGCGTTGGGCACGGTTAGTTCTTGGATGGATGACCACTGAGGAAATACTCGTGTGCTGTTGTCATTTACGTTACTTTGATCATGGCCGGAATGTGCAAAGTTCTAGAAGCAGGCACACGGCAATGTACTATCATATCTAATAACAAAAATTCAAGATATCCCTAAATATAAAATTTTGATAAAAATAGCATACTTAATATTTTTTGGTACGACATGTACCCCATAAGTCTTTTTAAAGGGATGGTAACTTCATTTTGGGAAACTACGTTTTACTTCTGACTTAAAAAAAAAAACAAAGAATCTTCAAGATAATTCTTGCAGATTCTCGGATTCAAAAGACATTTTCAGAAAGTAATCAAAAAGTGAAAAAGGTTCGACATTTTCTATTAATTTTCTGAGTTCATCAACCTGAAGAACTGAAGATTCAGAAAAGTGGTATCAATTCACTGCAAGCTTTACGAACAGTACTTCGTTGGAGGATCTTTAATGAGTAAATTTGGTGGAATATCTGATGAGGATGAATGTAAATTTCCAAATTCTGGGACGTATTTAGATTAGAGTTGCATATCGAAGAGAGAGGCTACGCTTATCGAGAACAGACTGGAACAGATGAATATGAAACGGTGAGTTCTCGGAACCGCATCGTTGAGTTGTACTTATAAAAATGCAAAGCGACGGACTTCTGGGTGGTTGCCGGACAAGGCTGGTTATTAGTAAACATTTAAATCGACAATCGCTATGGCTGTATAAGCAGCATCGGAGATCGGAGAATGCGACTCACTCTCGCTGTCTTTCTCTCTTTTCCTTTATCTGCCTTCCGTTCTCTCTATCGTGTGGCACCTCCCTTTCTTTCCCCATTTTCTTTCTTTATCTATCTTCTTCATCCCTGATTTTCTCTTCTTCTCTTTCTTCCTTTCGATGCGCGGAACGAGGCTCGATCGGTCGCGAAGCGAAGGAAACAAGAAATCAAGTCGCGAGACCACCCGCCAGG
Organism: Synergus japonicus; assembly: GCA_900474275.1. Taxonomy (NCBI): domain Eukaryota; kingdom Metazoa; phylum Arthropoda; class Insecta; order Hymenoptera; family Cynipidae; genus Synergus; species Synergus japonicus. Next base: position 341,032 of record UCOH01012162.1, read on the forward strand.
GCCAAGGATCGTACCAGCGGATCCCAAGGAGGTCCATCCCGTCTTCATGAATCAACTCGTTCCTGAATCGGCATAAAGCTTTAAAAGGGGCAGAGGGGATTCAAGCTAGGTCTCGAGAGTTATATGTCCGACTCCCGATTCCTTCGACCTAACAGTGGCGGTGGCCCGTTAAGTCGATCGGATGCGATCAAAAACCGGATGACGATCCAATCCTCGGAACCTTCGGGGAATCGAGTTGTTCAGTAAGAGTAAAGTGTTGGATCAGGGTCAGTAAGTGTCTGTAGAAAACTGGTGTGAAATCTCTGGAATCTTTTGAAAAGACTTGATATCTCTTCAGATCTTTTGATTGAGTTCAATCTCAAGATATTTCAAGGATTTTCTGGGATTCTTGATTCGAAGATGACAAAAATCTTTGATGGCCTTTTGAAAACTGAAATCTTGAACAAAACTAAATCCCAAGATTGTTGTTTGAAGCATGTTCCTCTGATAAGGTCTTCCTATAGCGTTAATGGACAAAAAGTAGCAACTTTGCTGCTTGACTTTCCCAGCTGCTAAAGTATAAAGCGATAAACCATATTCTACCAGCTCCACATTATTCGCTTTTATCGAGTTTTAACGTAACAACGGATTCCTTTATAGAAACGCCGTTAATTTTACGAGGCGGGGCATATTTAGCTGGGCGATCGTAAAGTCATACTTCGCGTCACGATAAAGTTAAAACACCATCGGCCAGGCTTAAAGCAAAGTTAGACTCGTAAATACAGGGGCAGCTTTCTCGATACTCTTATAATACACCCCGGCACTCTTGGAAATCCATTACTACCTCATTTTTTTCAAACTTGTCGAATTTTCTAGACTAATTTTCATGGCAAGTATCAAAGTTAAGAAGCATATCAATTTGGAAGCATTAAAGTTCGTTTATTTTCATGTATTTTTCCTGAAATTCGAGGCTTTATCTTTGCTGAATAATGAATGAAACGTCCGGAGGAACTGCGATGACAGGATGTCCAGAGTTTCTGATGCTGAAACAAGCTGGAAAATTAACGAAGGCCCTTTGTGATGAATCGCGTCAAACTCAACATTTTAAATGATAGATCGTCGCAAAGTTGTTCCCACCGTTGTTCGTGCGTTGACATACAATTTTTCATCTAAAACTCTCATTTTATCTAAAACATTACCGAGAATCCACGGCAACTAGTAAATGAAAGAAACTTTCGTTATTCCGAATTTCTGAATGATTGAAGAATGAAATTTGGTGAAAAGATCAGCGACCAAGAATAAAATATAGAGGACATCTTCCTTTCCGATTTGTGGGCTTGGGATCGAAATGTTTGATGCAGCCGCTCACCGCCGTGGGTCCCGGATGCACCGGCTATCTATTGTTCCTGAATAAACCATCGTACGACCAAATACCCAGGGCAAGTTGTAACTCTTCAGCGTTCGCGACGGCTTCGCGATTACCTTGAAAAAAGGTCGGGACTCCTCAGTCGCAGATCTCTTTATCCTCTCGTATTGGGGGCATCATACGGTTTCCAGTTTGGATTAGATTAATGGAATCAGTATATCAGCAAAATGACTTTGCGGTTTCAACCAACTCAGCAACTCTGATGTTTCTCCATCTCTTCTCGTTCGTCGATATCGTTATCCTCTGAATAACTTACCTTAATGACAATATAAGACAACATAAATAATATGAAAGATTGATCTAATTCTATCTGTAATTTCCATCAATAAATAAAGCCCCCAACGATCTTAGCTTCTCTATTTATCATCAACATCAATAATTGAAGTGAAAGATATTTTTCTAATTTGATGTTATCAATTCCAAGTATTTGGACTTTTTAGTCCAAATACTTTGTAGACATAGGTATACTGAAACCAAAAGTTATTTGATCAAACCGGTCTTGATACAAAAAAAGAAACAGGAACTTTCATGAAGAATGGGATTCATTAATTCAATGTCAAGGGGGCAATCAAGAAGGTTTCAATGTAGAGAATTAATTGGGGATAAAGAGCGGGGTTGGACTTTAGAAGAAGAGACACTTCAGATAGCGTTCAACAACAGTATTTATTGCCTGAAGTGCTGAGAATTCGTTTTCAAAGACATCAAAGAGATCCCGTGAACTCGGCCGGATGTCCGGCCGATGGCACCTCGTGGAATTGGGGTGAAGGGGATGGGGAAGGAAAAGCTGTGATACTCAAATTCGTCCGGGTTGAGCGTTACTTGTCGGCTTGCAAGTACAACATAAGTCACCTACTAAACTAGAGGGTAAAGAAGCGACGCATAATTCATCCCAAGTTAATTGGCGAGCGTTTTCACGCCAGCCGTACGTCTGTCAAAGCACATACTGTACAACGCCTCGAGAAGCTTCTGAAAGCTGCAACTATAGCCAATGCAACATAGCTTTACGATTTCTTTTTCAGAATTTACAATCTTCATATTTCAATCTATTCAAGTTAATGATGCTGAAGCTGATTATGAATGATATTGAAAAGTTGATGACATCCAAATTGAAACTCTTGGAAATCTCATTTACAAGCAGTTTATATTTCCATAAATTGATGTCGATATCGCTGAAGGTTTCAAGGTCGTCGCGGATTCGAAGTGGACTGTAAACACCTATATGCTCTGAAAGGCGATCCCTGGTTGAGCGGTATCTGGACAAGGTTCGGCAAGGTGTAAATTACACCGGACTGAAGAAATACTGCACAGGCTCCAGGCATCAGACATGGTCCTCTATATGTAAACATCCATAGAATCACCGTGGGAGGACATTAAAGCGTCGTTTGGATAATTAAATAAGTCATATCACCACGGGTCGCTACAACCAAACTCAGCATGCCTGCTGATCTTCCTCTACCGAGGTTTAGATCCGCTGCTGATTTCTTTCCCTGCATTTGTCTTCTTTCTTTTTCCTTTTGCTCTCCTCTTCGAGGCTCTCCTCTTCCAGCCATCTTCAAACTTTTTGCTTCCAAAGTCGTATATTTATACTTATACTCAAGGCTTCAGAAGATCCTCCCCAGCACTTAGTCATCAGCACGCGCTGCTGGATGACAGACTGTGACGACTAAGTGGTGATTATTATGGTGTAGGTAATAAGTATCTCGTTCTGAGATTTTATTACTAATGGTTCAGGTATTTTTTATGCTATGCTGATATTGATGATGAGCATTTTAGGATATTTCAAGTTTTCAAGTTCAGACATTTGGAATTGTTAAAATGTTCATGGCTCTCTCTTCCATGATTTCAAGTTGATCGTTTTGGAAGCATTGTTCCAAATTCCGAATAATTCCGAATAATTCCGAATAATTCAGAATAAATCAATAAATCTTCGAAAACAAATCAAAGGGCAGGATTGATTCGTCATTCTTCAGCTATGGTAGTAAAGCACGAGTTTTTGCTTGAGTCCCTAGGTCTGCAGTCGCGAATCTTGCTAAGTATAATTGAATACAGTTTTTCTTGCTGGAGCCGAATCACTGCTCGTGGCTCGCCGATAAATCAAAGAAATATCTCGCAAAGGAGCCGGTGCCGTCTCTTAAACGTTGTAGAAGCTGGCACGTTGGTTTCCTGGAAGGCAAACACGAGCCGATATAATTAGTAGCGCGTGTCGACTAACAGCCACGAAACCGCTCTTATTCGAAGAAAGCTTTCGACTCGAATCTCCTTTGTACAGATACACAGTTCCAAATCTGTTTGAGAAGGTGGAGAACAAATCTTTCGGTATTAATACTCTGTTTTGAATTCCAGGACATGTTATACCGACTGTTGTGGGAGAGAATGTGTAAGCTTGGCTGTACGTCATGTCCGGCAATTGTAACTATGGAGAATTACTTTATTTACGATTTAGGACAAATTCTTTATTCTCTAATCTGTATTCCTTATTTTGTATTCTTTATTTTGTATTCAATTCCCGAGGTTTCTTTAATTAATTTCTTATATAGGATAATGTTATTCATATTCGTGTGAAAGGACTTTATTTGAATGTATTACGGCTACTGGTGATTAAAAGAGTTTAACTCCATGGGCAGTGGATGTGTTTAGGATATGAAATTATATGCTGGCCCGTCATCATCGCAGTCACGTCTCAATCGATGTCCGAACAGGAGGACGGATGCGACAAGAAGAGGAAGCCTTGAATTCGACCAAACGTGCCGAATGTTAATTATGCCAGCGGGATACCGGCCGACGAGCCCAGGGTGAAAAACTTCTTGTCCGAGTCTCGCCATTCGCTCGACGACAGTTATGTTCTCGAGCCAATAAAGAAAACGAACTCATCTGCATTTTGACCGAAAGAAAAGAGTCAAACGACTCTTTAATACTTATAATCTTTTTCATCGTCGCTATAAAACAGCACTGGCTGCACCAATCAATTCACAATTAACATTTGTTTGCGAATACCTTTTCTTACTATTGAATTATGTCTTTTTATAGCAGGAATTGTACATCATTAATTTAACTATTTTCATCCATCTTGCAGAAAAGAAATATTAGCAGATATTAATAATCTCTTTATTTTTGACTGGAGTTGGCTTCAAGTTCACTTACAATTTGTAAGCTTTATAAGATTATAAGATAGCTTACTTCTCCACACGAATTCATCAAGAGGTTTCGCAAATTTTCAGGGACTAATCGATCACCCTAAGCTCTCTCGTCTTCCACTTTATTTAACTGACGCGGGGAACACGATGGGAGTATAAATAAATGAAGTTTATTATGAGAGGATGGAGGGAGAGACGCAACGCGTCACAACAGCGTCGAGGCGCGAAGCGTCAAAGTGAATTTATGATATTTTCCTTCTGTCTTTGCGATTTGCGGTCGAGTCTTTGATGCTAAACGCAGGTACATTTCTATAGCTGTGATGCATCGTCGTTGCTCTCGCACAAATTTATCGCGACTGCACCCTTAAACAAATCGTCGCCTTCTTTTGATATTTGCCGAGCAGTTAATCAGAGACAACCGGAGCTTATCTAAATCGCGGATCAAGGAAATAGTGTGAATCATACATCATACGTTAATTATAAATTCATATTTTATCTCAACTTCTCAGACGCATATAATTATCATACTATTTTAGAAACATTAGAAACATTCACATTAGAAAGATTCAAACATTAGAAGTTTGAAGAACTGGAAACAAGATTTGTGAAGCTTGAACAGTGACGTAACTCGACACAAGTGCCAAAATTTCAGCCATCACTCAACCCTAACTGAGTGTAACATCAAATTTGCATGAAGTGTGAAAAGCACTCAGCTCGTTTCTAGCAAAACTGTCCACTGGTCAAATTGCTTATTCGCCAGCTAGTCATACACGTCACATTTTGTACCAAACGCCAGACTTCCGTGTAACAAGTTACAAGTTTATCGTCCTTCTACCCCAGGAGACAAAAGTATCATGTCGTTTATCGACTCGGCTACTTTCACGTCGACGTCGACGTCGTGCTAGGTGCTAGCACTCGGTAATGACGCGTGTATTAAAAAGCTCGCTGACTTAAAATAAACCCAGTATAGTTGTATTCCGAGCAGTGATTGATGAACGAGCGCCGAGCTCCGCTGTTGTTGAAGTAAAAGAAAAAAAATAGGAGGGTGAAAGAGGGGTGGGGTGGTTGGACCAAAAGATCCTCGCATGAAACTCGTGAAATAGGCGAAGGGACACCTCGACGATTTGTGCCACATCATTTCTATATGTACACAGCAAGGGGTCCCACGTGTGCGTGAATGCACAGTAAGGCACTGAGTCTGGTGTTCGAGTTACAAGCTCGATGTTAGTACGCGTATGAGGATACAAGCATCTACCAAAGTGTCGAGGAGTGGCGAGCCGCTTCGTTTCCAGCGGAACATCCAGCACGTACCTCGACACCACGGGAACCCGAGTTATAAATACGTCTCTGTGACCGATGACATTGGCTCGGAAATGTGATCGATGATTGACCAAGACGTTCCTTGGACGTCCCACTGAGTATACTTTTCAATTGATAATAATATTATACCGTGACCTCAGCATCTACATTCAGTTTAAAGAATCAATTCTTATCCATTTGCGATATATTTCAAACTTCAATGCTTCCAAGCTGATGGCTTCCAAACTTTCATCATCAATACTTCGAATCTGATGCTGTTCAAACTCTTCCAGGTTTTAATGATCATGTACTAATTTGCAGATGTGTAAACTTAAAGGCCTCTAACTTGATATGTTTATTCTAAATTGCATCTACTAAAAGTTGTTCGTGCATTCAGCGCGAAAGACGCAAATTAGAGGCTTGCAAGCTCTAACACGTTCTCCGGTGTGCTTTACACTTTCAGTCACGGGGTTAGAAACAGGGATAATATCAAAAGGGAGGTTGGCTTTGTTACCTTACGAGAAGTGGAGAAGGAGAAGATATTAGCGAGACAAATAGCTTGGTTGGGTTGTTTCCAAGTGTTTGCACAATGTGTGAATGCCTCATATACCAATACATGTAGATCTACACCCTGTACTTCCAGAAGGTACGGCAAGAGCCTAAGTGTGTAGTACACCTACTACACTCTGCGCCATTATAGTATGTAATATGAGTATGTAGTATGTAGTATGTAGAATGTAGTATGTGCTAGGTAGTATGTAGTTGGTTACCATGACTAAAGTAACCGAGTGGGCCTTGGCTGTATGTGCTTGTTCGTGGCTCATGGCAGCCACTATACAAGAATAAGCGGAGCTTAGTCCCCGTATTAGCATATGAGCGTCGCCTAATTAACGCCCCGACCACCAGCGCGCGGCGTTAAATAACCTAAACCTATTGCTACCGGGCCTTGGCCTTTGTCTTATGCAAAGCCGTTTATAAAACTCGAGTTAAGTTCCTCGTTCACCGGATTCTACACGCAATCTCTAAATGATGACGATCCACCTGCCGATTTATCATTAAGGATTTTATTCCTGTCCAGGGTCTAATTCGGAAGATTCAAGGTCGAAAATCATCAATCTGGAACCAGTGAAGTTTGGACGTCATGAATTTGGAAGCATTTGGATTGAAGGTAATTTTGAACTGATCAACGTCACCAATTTGGAGTCTTAAACATTACGGCTATGATGGACAGTTGATAGGGAATTTTTATTGGACGTGAAACTTTTCATTGCATATATGCAGAGCTTATGGAAGAAGGGTAAATGGTGGTGTAGCTGGCGATAAAAAGTTTCGGTCAATAAGTTCCGAAGCGTTAATTCCGTTATTCGCATATATATTCTAGGACTCCACCAAAAATAAATACCAAGGTTCAGTATCGTCGAAGCAGCTTAAGCGTCGATTTCATAAATTTCACTCGACCGAACGAATACTCTGAATCCCCACGCAACGACCGTGAGTTACGAATCTTCTGGTGTAAATGATGATTATAGGAGGTACGTGGACGTAGATACAGGAGAAATTGTTGCGAGACTAGAATTAGTATCACAACGTAATCTTATAAACGTATAACTTTAGAAACTTATAAACCTTTGTGTCAGTAAGTGGAAATTTTATAGTAATAGTGGAAAAATTCCCAAGTGCTTTTGAATCTTGTCAGCATCATTTACTGTGAAATAATTTAATGCATGTTGGAATTTTAGTTGTTGAATGTAGACAATTGGATCTGAAATTTCATTTTCTTGATTTGACCGCGCGATGATTAATTATAAATAATTGGTCGCAATTCATTAAAATGTAGGGAATCCTTAGGGTCAGGAGGAGACTTAACGATCCTTTTCAAACGAGGCAGTCCCTTCCGTCATCTTCGCGAGGAAAGGAAGCTGCGCGTCAGCAAGATCGTTACGTTGACGGATTTGAGTCTTTTGCGGCGCGCCGGAAGTCGCGATGGCGCCTCAGAAATGCACGAAGTAGACGATGCTCATGTAAATATCTCATATTTTGTTCTCCAGTTTAAAAGCTGAGAGCTTCTCATTCATATTCATGAAAAGAAATATAACATCAATTATATAATATAATTATATGTAATTGTCATTGAATATGTATAGAAGATCATCAGATTGTAACTTTTTGATTGATAATAATTGAAATTTGAATAATAAAAAAAAGTGAAGTTTAAACTTTGGACAGCAGTTTAGGTGGAAAAGGTGAAGTTGTTAACTTTGAGAAGAAATTTGCTTTCCTGCAAAGTATAAAGCAGCAACACTTCTTTGCGAAGAAGTGTTGAATAGTAGAAGAACGAAGGTAAATCTAGGATGGGAGGAGAGTTAGGATCACCTAGGGAATTTCGAGACGAGAACTGGTGCTACTCGACCAACTGGTCGCGGCATATTGTCAGGACGATAAAACGAAAGCAGAAGGCGGCCAAATAAATTTATGAATGCTGGAAAGCAGTGGCTGGCTGCATTCCATAGGGGCTGCACCCGACACACTGAATTGTCGCTCTCATTAGCGACTCGTTCTCTCTCTTCCTCTCTTTTCTCCTTCTTTTTTATCTCACAAGCAAAACTCTTGCCTCCTTCAAGGCACGTCTCGATTGATATGCGTCTCTCGCTGCCTTTCGAGTCCATTTCCAGAACCGCACTAATCTCAGGCTTCAATGAATTTTAATCGAGCCCGTAGACACATTCCATCAAACGATTTCGATAGCCGATCAGACCTCTCAGCCTCTGATTGGCCATTGCTGCGCGGCGTTAATTAAATACAATTTCGTTGATGCCGATCTTCCTCAAACGAACTGTCTCCCTTACACCAAGGAAGATTTGAGCACCTCATAATTTGAACATGTAAGTAAGGGGGAGAAAAAGAAGCTAAAATGGTAAAACACGACGTTTGTATTCGAGTCGAGGAACGGTTCGATCGTTTTGGTAAGAAAATTGGGAGAGCGAATAAGGCGATTGCCACTGCGAAATATCGTTAAAGTTAATTTATGTTGAATTTAAATCTTGCTTTTAAATTGACCAATGCATGTTTAATTTGAAAACTGTATGAAGTTTAAATAGATTTTTGTTATTTGTCAAAAAGATGGGGTGTACATGGTCAGTGATTATCAATTGATAGACTTACAAATCCAATTTGTATACTACTATGGAATGACGTATCGATGATCGCTAAAACTGTTTGTACTGAGTGGAACATTTGACTTATTGCACATTCTATCAAATCAATTCAATCACATCAATCTGCATGCAGATATGTTTTTTGGAGAATATGTGTATATTGGAAATGATGTCATCGTTGTCAATAATGAAGCAGTGCAGGGGAGTTTAAAATTACAATATGGAGATCAACAGGGAGAGTGAAATCGAATAGTGATTCGTGAAGTTGAAAATGATTTCAGTACCATTTTTTAATTAACAATTTCAATGAAGACGTTTAAATAAATAATAAATCATCTAATCTCTAGTATTCCATGTCATCTTTTAACGCAGAAGCAGAAGCTAAAGTTAACTTCATGTTCGCATCTGGAATGACCTTCGGATCATCAGATTCCTCAGATAGGAATCCGCAGTGTTATCGAGATTGGTATCTATCGACTAAATGGCCCTGCGAAGGGATCCGTCATTCTAACACACACCGTAGGCGGCATTGGGAATCACAAGAGCTCGACTCTCGCCTCATTTAATTTATCCATCTGGACACCAAAGGGTCTGCGATAAATGCTTCAACGTCTGCAGAAAAACAGCATATATATTTTTTATCAGCTTCCTCAAAATGCTAATTGCAATATCATTACCATAATGTGTTTTCGCCTCCTTAACTATTCATCATTGCTCATCAGCTGTTCCAAAAAACGCAAATAATCATCTATTTCTCTAAATAAACCGTCCAAAAAATAACTTGGAAGTTACCAATAGAAGATCAAGCAGATAGTTAATCAGTATTTAATTAACAATTAATTATGAAGCCTCCTACCGAAAATTTGATGATTACGAGGAGGTGTCACGTCTCGTATGGGTAAAAATCTTTAGAAATTTCGTTAAAGTGATTCCTTTCCTGATGAAGACTCTTACTTCAAAGTTGAAACACCCGAAGTATATAAATATTCATATTGATTCTGAAACGTATACAAGTAATTAGATGAAAGATATCGATTGATATCTGTGCGTTTGAATCTAAGGTAGAAAAAATGTCTTGTTGTTCTGAAAAAGGGGAAACTTCAAAGGAGTAAAAAGTTTAGTAGAACTCCATAAATGTAAGAGTGAGTGGAGAATGGAGTGGCTAATGATCTCGTAAAAATGAGACATTAATCGCGAGGTAATAAAACGAGGCTTGCCGACTATCAGCTGGAGACTTTCGATACGTATAACGAAACTACTCGACACACCAAATACAGGCTATTAAGAGGAATAAGTAAGGCGCTGGTCTATGGTGGACGGTAACCCTATATCCTGGTGGCGGCTTCTTTGATGCGCCGCTCGACGTCGTTGGTCAACCCACCGCCGTAGACCATGGTCCATCCACGTAGGACAGCTACAAGCATCTCGAATACCTTGGGGATACTACGGGAGTCCGAACTCGACGAAAGCCCGGGGTTATTCCGACTAGTCTCTTTATATGCCGGATTTACACTGGTCGAGTTACCGGAGCGGTCGAGTCACTCGACTGGACCCACCTGAACCAGCTTGTTCTCCAGTGATAACTTTCCATCGGTTAGAAGGATTGCACTCCCGAGACTACGTGCCAGGAATCTCTACGCAGATGTAGGTTCCACGTTCTGATACTTCTAGTTAAACGATTTTTTATTAGATTTGTTTTGTTAATTATTATAAAAGGGTGTCTACTGACTCAACCGATTCAAATTCCAGGCGTTTTCCTGGGTTTTGCAGGAAAGTACTTTAATGATACATCATACATTTCTTATTATGAAGGTAACATATTAAAGCAACAAATCCAACATATTATAGAGTTTCCCAGTGGGTAAAAAGATATGGACATTCTGAGGACGTCTTAAAGACATCCTTAGGACGTTCATGACATGTCAGTCAAAATAATGTCCAAAAGACGTTTTTTGGACGTGAGACGTCTTTAGGATGTCATTGGACATTCATAGACGTCCTAAGGTTGTCTTTAGGACGTCTTCAGGATGACAATGTCTTTTTGTCCACTGAGTTATTACTCTCTAAAACTGAATCAGTCAAATTCCACTGATTTTCAGTGACTCTTTTCTCACGATTTTAATCAGTGAAAATTCACTGAGAATCAGTCCAAAATCACTGAAATTATCAGACATCTTCTCTAAACTACTAAAAATTTCAGTGACTTTTGACTAATTTCCAGTAGATTATTCACTGATTAAAATCGTGAGAAAAGAGTTACTGCAAATCAGTGGAATTTGACTGGTAATCAGTTAAATTTCACTGATTTAAGTTTAGAGAGTATATATTATTTATTTTTACTCTTTTTAAGAATAAACTAAGGCAGGGTAGCCACAAGATTCAATTTTTTAAATTCCCTGAAATTTCCCTGACTTTTCCCTAACTTTCAGACACTTTCACTTTAAATCTTTTGAAATTTAAAATCACTTGACAACATTTAATAATCGTAAAAATCTCTCAAATTTACAACAATTTTTGAAATCTCTTAAAGTTCATTGACATTTTTTGAAATTCCTGAAAACATCTTTAAATATGTATCTTACAATTTCATGAAATTCTTGACAATTATTATACAAAATCTTTTACAAATCATAAAAATCTAGTATCATTCTGCACAGAAAAAACAAGAACTGAAAGTGTTTACAGCTGAAATCAGTTTTTAGGCTGAATTTCAGTCTTAAGTCAGTTTTTAGTCTTGTTTTAGGACTAAGAAATCTAAAAACAAGACGTCTTAGTCTTAAAATAAGACTAAAAACTGACTTAAAACTGAAATTCAGCCTAAAAACTGATCTCAGCTGTAAACACTTTCAGTCCTTGTTTTTTCTGTGTGTAAAATTGCCTAATGTGCATTAAAATCTTTAAAGAAAAACTCTTCTCTCTAAAATTGAATCAGTCAAATTCTACTGATTTTCAGTGACTTTTTTCTCACTGAATCAATGAAAATCCACTGAGAATCTGTCAAAAGTCACTGAAATTTTCAGTAATTGTCACTAAACTACTAACAATTTCAGTGACTTTTCACTGATTTTCAGTAGATTATTCACTAATTAAAATCGTGAGAAAAGAGTCACTGAAATCAGTGGAAATTGACTGATAATCAGTTAAATTTTACTGATTCAAGTTTAGAGAGTTGAAATAAAAGATCTCACAAAATCTTTTACAAATCAATAATACATTCTCATCAGTAAAAAAAATGACTTGAAATTTGTTAAATTCTATGAGGACTATTAAAATTCCTTAAAATAATTTTTTAAATGTCAAAATTACATGCAATTTTTACAAATATTTTTTAAATTTCATAAAAAAACTTAAAAATCCCTTGAAATACGTAAAAAGTCTTTTAAAATTTTCGAAAACTTTCCAAAATCCCCTAAAATTCCACAAAATCTTTAAAAATTCATAAAAAATCTCATTAAAATATTTAAGATTCTACGAGGAACATTAAAATCCCTTAAAATGACTTTGAAAAATCAAAATTTCTTAAAATTTTTACAAGCTTTTTAAAGTCCTTTAAAATTCCTTAGAATTCTTTGAATTCCCTAATCTTCCTTAAAAATCTTTTAAAATCCTTTATAATTGTTGAAAATGTCTTGAAATCATTAAAAACCTAGAGAATCTCAGAGAATACCTGCTCTCTAAACTTGAATCAGTGAAATTTAACTGATTACCAGTCAAATTCCATTGATTTGCAGTGACTCTTTTCTCACGATTTTAATCAGTGAAAAATCTACTGGAAATCAGTGAAAAGTCACTGAAATTTTTAGTAGTTTAGTGAAGATTACTGAAAATTTTAGTGACTTTTGACTGATTCTCAGTGAACTTTCACTGATTAAAACCGTGCGAAAAAAGTCACTGAAAATCAATGGAATTTGTCTGATTCAGTTTTAGAGTGGAAATTATTTATAATCCTTCGCAATCTGTGGATAGTTTATAAAATTTGTTAAATAAATTATAAAAGTTATATGTGTAATACTGCAAGTATTTACTCAACTACTAATCAGACTTCATTTTGAGCAGCTAAGTTACTCAATCAAATTAGGAAATATGAAACAATAAGTGTAGTGTATTAACTTATTTCTTTGGTAGATATTATTCGCTATTCTCTAAATCTGAATTAGTAAAAAGTAGGTCACTAATTTACTTTAGTAAACAATTTTACTAATTGTTAGTCATTTTTGACTAAAACTTTATTAGTGAAAAGTTGAAAACTTACTAATTGATATAGTGAAATACAACTAATAATTAGTGAAAATTGTCACTAAAGTAAATTGGTGACCTACTTTTCACTAATTCAGATTTAGAGAGTATAACGGAAAACAAAAATAGTTTATAAAAGTAGATTCTTGAAAAAAATTCCAGGCATATTTCCGGTTTTCCCAGTTTTTCCCGATAGTAGACACCCTGATTATTATTGTTTCTGAAGAAGATAAGTGATTACTTTAGAGATCCTAAACTTATCTGCTTAATTTGATGTTCCCAAACTGAGGAGATCAATTGGAAATTGATAAGAGATAAAATTGTTGAAACATTGCTAAACTCTACTTTTCCCAGAAGGGAGGCTGGTAATAATTAAGCAATTTATCTTCAGTTTATGTTCGAATAGTATTTAAATTAAGAACATTATAAAATTCTCCTGAATGTAGTAGTTTTTGGATTAGAGAAGATTGGAATAAACTGATAAGTTGAACTTCCTTTTTGAGATAATTTGTTTTAGGATTGAATTCTTAGTTAGAGCGAGTGTTGCATGAACTGGACCTCGTTACTCGAACCGGATTATCATGTCGATATCGAGCCTCTAATCGCAGTCCTGGAACAGTCCCAAGACTGCGTAATCCTAATTGGTGAATGAGACATAATCGACCAGACACTCTGGCCTCGTTCATTAACTGATATCCACACGACCATTACACTGTACACTGTACATTGGAACGCGAGACGACGTGTTCTATAACGCGATCCGGCTGATATTATTCTGTTTAATGCAGGATGTATCATGTACGGCTACAGTTTATGCAGTCTAAGCATGGGACTATTTTGCAGGTTGTCTCTCCATTTTATCACTTCCGGTGCTCGATATGTTACATTTTAAGCTTTATCAAACTGATACCTTGTCTCAGAAATTCAACACAGCTCCATTTCTTAAACAAACATATTATTTCACTCGACATTCGTTCTTATTTCCGTTTAATTTTAATACAATGTTATAACTTGTATATTCTAAAAGAAAATATGAAAAAAAAAAAATAAGAACATTTTCTAAGACGAGATGGCGACCGAGATGAAAACTTTGATTTAGTCTTCGAAGACTAAGTTAGCCCTTGATTGTTCTTGGTCGCCGTACTGAACTTTTCCTAAAACAAATATTATTATTATAATTGATAATAATAATATTCTAAGTGTAACATATTTAAAAAAAAATAGTTTTAATTTTTTCAATAGTAATGATGAATTTTTTAAAGGAGATTTCTTTTGCAGATTATTCGATTTCTTAGTTATTAATTTTTCCCTGTTAGTGATGTCAATGGTGAATCTTGATTAAAAGTTGACGCATTGAGAACTAGTTGCTAAGTGCATCGAAATGATAACGACCTGCTGCCCTCGCCTGCACCGGATGTTGCGATTATTCGACGATAGGCACTCAATCGTCGTGAAGACGTCGTCGCTACATCCTGCAGTCGTTCGCGGAATGAATCCGAGCAGAGTCTGCGTAATTCGATGACGACTCCTAATGGTTTACTGCGAACGATAAAATATAACATCAATCGTTGCTTTTCGAAGCCATCGAAGTTTCGATGCGATATATTTAAGTCGTTTGATCTACACTTTTTCTATTTATTAATAATCGTGAGCTAATCTGCCTTAAGATTGACGCATTTCTTGTTTTTCTTGTCCATCTGTGTTTGCTTATCCAAATCCAATTGCGAGGATAAATCAGAATTTATTCATCCCAATTTCTATAGAATGGACAAATATTTATTTAAAGTAAGATATATTTAAATAGAAAATCGTCTAATTCAGAAGTTAAGAAAGCAAAGAATTCGTCTACATTTTCCAAGAAATGTGTACATCAGGAATTTATTATGAACTGAAATTAGGACATATACGCAATGTCGAATTATTCTGCAAGTAATGAATTGGGAAACATTTATGTGTACATTTATATATATTGTTTTTAATGCTTTTGCAGGATTCAATTTACAAAAGAAGAACTAGAATCCTCATAAATTCTAAAACAAAACGATTATAATGAGCGAAACTACAATCATTGTTTTCCTCTGATCGATAGCAGAGAGTCCTGAGCAAGATTTATCTCTGGATTGAGAACAAGTATCACCCGGAAGCTGAGTAGTGCTCGGTGATAAATTGAAGTTTAAAAGGAATATTTTCTGGACCGAGAAAAAGGAAGAGAGCTATTATAAGGTGAGAGAAGGAAATATCGTGAAATCGCGAGGTCCGCGAGATTGGTAGAAGGCAGTGAGGTGGTACAACTCGATGTAGCGTGGGCGGCCCAGCATCCGGCCTAAACCAAGATAATATAGCGCCGGTCCAGCGGGACATTTGCACCATCATTAAAATTCGCGATAGCGGATCGAACAGGCACGGTGACATCACCGTCGTTCGCGCGATCTGGCAACTAAACGAGCGAAGGAACATTCTCCATGTAAACTTGCCTTTCTCCCCCGACCTCTCGTTTCATCACCCCCTCCCCCCAACCACCAATCATTCCCCCTTGTTTGACCACCCCCGAGTAGCGTCGAAGTAGCGTCGTGTAGCACTGTAGCGTCGCTGGAGATCACACTACACGCACCTGGTATGCGTATAATGAGATTGACGATAAACACCCACTGACAATTAGTACGATATATGTATGGTAGATTCTCTCTTTAGAGTTGAGAACCACATCGAGAAAAGCTGATATCAGTTTCAATATCATTTGATGATTAGATTATGTTAATCATCTGTTCAGTTGGTTTAATAAAAGATTAATCATGCTTGGAAGGATCAATTATAAAAATAAGCCAAGGGAATTTATATTTTAAAGATTGAGTTGAAGTTTCAGATGTCTATTATGAGGATTTTTTATTTTTATCATTCATTGGAATGAAAATATTTTAGAGAATGTTTCCAAAGGCCATCATTTTTATTTTTTTACTGACTGAAATGTTATACCTAGCGTTTTTTGGGATTTAGAGAGATTTCTTGGAATTTAAAGGAGTTTTTAAAAGAGATTTTAAACTATTGCAAAAGATTTTCAACGATTTTAAGGACTTTTTAAAGATTTCAAGGATGTTTTTAAAATTCGGGTTTGAAGATTGGACTCAAGATTCAGAAGTTCGTTCTGACGAATTTCTTTGTTTCCATTTTCTTGTTTATAATATCCAAGAAATAGAAACCAAATCAAAGGATTTTAAAATCAGAAGTATCCAAAATAAATTAGAATTTTTAAGCTTTGAATTATAAAAACTTGTAATTCCTTGTCTAATTTAAGGAACCTCAATAAGTTTCCTAAAATTCCTTTAAATTTCGTAAAATTTTTTTAAATCATTTCATTAAATTCCTGAAAATCCAATGAAATTTCCAATGAGATAAGTTAAATTCCTTAAATCTCTTAAAAGTCCTTAAAATTACATAAAAATTTACAAAATTTCGTCAAATTCTTTAAAATTATTGAACATTCCATGAAATCTCATTAAATCACTGAAAATATCTGAAAATCTAATGACATGTCGTAAAATTCCTTGAAATCCTTTAAAAGTTCATCACATTACATACTTATAATGAAATTCCACAAAATATCATTAAATCCTCTAAAATTACTTAAAATCCCATGAAACCTAATTAAATACTTATAAATTCCAGTGAAATATTGCCAAATCATTTTAAATTTCTCTAGATTCAATAAAATCGCAGTAAATGGTAAAATCCTTCAAAATTTCTAAAAATCACAATAAATTTCATACAACGAAAATAATCTGAAGATTGTTTTCAAATTTGACAAATTGAGAAAAAAAATCGTCCGAATTAAGAGACGTCTGAAAATTCAGTCCAATGATTTTAAGTAACTTTAAAAGATTTAACAATGTTTTATTGGACAATAAGCGATTTTAAGGACTTTTAAAAGCTTTCAAGGGAATTCAAGAGATTTTAAGACATTTCAAGAGATTTTAATGAACTCCATGAAATTTTGAACTATTTCAAACTATTTGAAGACATTTACCGTTGTTTTTAAAGATTTTAAAGAATTGCAAGTAATTTAAAGATATTTTAAGGGATTTTATTTGATTTTTTCCAACTTATAGGATAAATTGATTGAAATTTTTCTAAATTAGTTAAAATATCTCGAAATCTCTTGAAAATCTTTGAACTCCCTTGAATTTTTTTTAAATCAATTGAAATTTCTTATATCTACTTGACATCTCTTGAAATAGCTTGAAATTCCTTAGTCACCTAAAATCAGATGAAATCCCTTAAAGTGTCTTTTAAAATCTTATGGAATCCACAAAATTATCTGTAATATTCTCTTAATTATATATTAATTATATAATTCTTCAAACTCTTTTAAAAATATCTTTAAATCTTGTCAAAACTCTTAAATGTCCTTATACTCGTTTGAAATTAAAAAAAATCCTTTGAAGTTGCTTAAAATATCTTGAAATCTCTTAAAATTCTCTAAACTTTCTTAAAATCAAATGAAATTCCTTAAAATCACTTGAAATTGAAAATTCCTTTGTCACTTAAAAATCTCTTAACATCCCGGGCAGTTCCGGGTAAATTTTTGCTAGTAAATAAATAAAACTAAAAAATGTTTTTTATCGCTATTCGATCCGAATCTAATAAAATAATAAATATAAAAAATAGAAGCATAAAACAAAATAAAAACTTCAGACGTCTGAAAGTTGAATCCAATATTTAAAAGAATTCAGATTCAAAATAACGCCAATATCATTGAAAATAATTTCGCAAGATATTATAAATTAGGTGGTGAGTCAAAACCTTTCAAATCCTTACTTTTGATAAAATCGATGCTCCTCAATACCTATAGCATGAAATAAAATAGCTTGAAAGTCAAGTATGCATCCATTTGGATTTTTGCATCCTGAGGAAGGATTGAAAAGCGATACCGATGCTGTATTTGCGCAGGAGAGCTTTGATCATGCCAATCCTGGTTTCTCCTTGCAGGATGTCTTCCGAGAATTGGTGAACGCGAGACGTCCATTAACGACGCGCAGATACCGAACTACACGTGTAAAAAATTAAGTCAGGTAGCCTGCGTGCTGCTATAAGTCCTCGCGAATATATTTATGTAGATTCAGTGATCCTGCTCGCTTTTTTTTTATTCAGCCTTTTCTCATCTCCTCTTGATTCCTTTGGTTGCCGCGCGCACGTGTAACGGTAGCTGAAAATGTTAATGCATCGCGCTTAAGTGGCAGCAAGTTGTCGGACGTATATATCGCGCACGGAAAGTACCTTGAGGAATTGCAACGAGGCGTGAGTGACGCGTATGTGGATTATTTTCCATTTGCGTGTGCATTCGTTTTATGCCGCAAATTAAAAATCCAGCCAACAGCCTTAAAACTGCTTCGAAAAGAGATTTGGCAACAGTTGCCGAATATCTGACGTTTAGTATATCCTCTGCATTTAAATCGCAGATTTCTGTAAAGTTTCGTGTCCCGACAACTTCTTCCAAGCGGCAATTTAATCCGGTTAAAAGCAAGAAAATGTACTTGGAAAAAAAAGTCATATTTTCGCGAATATATGAGATAATGATTTTATGAAGTCGTTGGTAAAAATCCAGCCGAAATTACCTTGATTTGGAAACTCGGATAATCGGTTTTTAATCCAGAATGAAAATTAATTAGATTGAGTTAAAAAAATTTGATTTCTTTATTTGAGAGAAGATTAAAAATCACTCAATTGGGATGCAGCAGTTGGACCATTTCCCGAGTTTTTATTAAATTTGTGGAAATTTGTAAAGATATTATATATGGAGTGAATATGAGATATATTCTTCAGGGAATATGTTGAGCAGAATCACGAAATACGACGTCGCAGTAAGATTTCGACAATAAAGCTCTTGAACAACGAAATTCCCTAGAGCCTCTGAAATTCTCCTTGCCTGACTCTTTCTAGTTTTCTGGCTTCTCGCTTTGCCATATTCTCTTTTTTCGGAGTGTCTGCGGTATAGCGCGGGTGTTACAAATCCAGCAAAACTCTTGCCACTCGCGACAACTGCTGAATAATTCAACCACCAGCTACTGTCCTTACGAGCAGCCCTTGATTGCCTTTTCTGTAGGCAATAATAGAAAAGACTCAAGGACGTGAACTCCATTCTGAAAACTGTATTACAACAAAAACTAGTTTATCGATTTTTAAAAGCATTTTATAATCAAAGCAAAAGAAGTTGGCACCCTTGAAGAATTGGGGAGAATTTCTTTCTTTTTTTCTAATTTATTTTTTTTGCGCACAGTTTACTCCCAACGAGGTAACGATCGCATTCGGTCATTGTTTCTGGTGTTATCGAAGTGCAAATCTGAACGCCTCCTCGAATGCGGAGGCGGACGAGATATCTCGTTTTTTTTTCCTTGATCCTTCTGAGCCACGCGAGGTGTTAAGAGAAGAGCAACACTCTGGTCTCGAAGAACAATTCTTTCCTTATACCATTCACTGATTCTTTCAAGGCGCATACCAACCTCATCTCTTCGAGGAGAAGCGGAAAATTATAAATAATGACGAGCCTTTAAATTCTTGTATCCACCTCCGACTCAAGAATTTAACTTTATATTGCTAGATATACTGGCTAGAATACACACAAAAATAGGGAGAAAATACGGGGAAAAAGGGAATGGGGCAAGGGTGCAAAGGTGGTATTACGAGACGTAAGGTATCGTCAGCTTTCTCGGTCGGAAACGACCTTAACGAGACGAGACGTCTATCTCGGGATTCTTATTCGAGATGGGAAATCGTTAGCGAGATCGTTAAAAAAATGGCAACTGGATATTGTCAACTCGATATTATATATTATTTTATTAAGGTTTATTTATTAAGGAAAATACAACTGCGTGCATTAGAATAAATTCTTAGTTTACATGGATAGTAATTAATTCAGAGTTGAGAGCGTTGTAATTAAATGATAAAATCGAATAATGACTAAAAGGTGCGTGCAATTTGCAGAGAAGTTTAGTGGTGATTATCGTTGGGAGATATCAGTCGATGAAGGTGCGTAACGGAGGCCATTTAGCGGGAAATTTTTACGCGATCGATGGGAGATGAGAGTGAGTGATTAAGTCAACCACTTAACAACCTTACGAGGTCCAGCGCACTTGTGTATTTCATGTATTTGTATGGCAACACTCCTTTAGTGTTTAATTCTCCCTCCTCTCGTCTTTCTCTCTTCGTGGTCGGATAACGAGAGCATGGAGGACGTACACGTCGACCGACGTTGGAGCTCGTTAGCCAACCTACGCGGTTCACGCGAGACCACAGTAATTCTTTCTCTTGGTACCATCGTCCCTTCATCCATTCTTACGTCCATGTCCATCAACGATTTAATCGACAATTGAGAGAGGGCCACTTCCATTCCATCAATTTCAATTTTTATCATAATTTTATCTATTTTATTGTCTATTTTATTATTCTAAGGAATGTTAAAGGACTTTAAAAAGCTTGTAAAAATTGTAAGAAAGTTTGATTTTTCAAAGTCATTTTTAGGGATTTTAATGTTCCTCGTAGAATCTTAAATGTTTTTATGAATTTTTAAAGATTTTGTGAAATTTTAGGGGATTTTGGAAAGTTTTCGAAAATTTTAAAAGACTTTTTAGGTATTTCAAGGTCTTTTTAAGTTTTTTTTATGAAATTTAAAAAAATGTTTGTAAAAATTGCATGTAATTTTGACATTTTAAAAATTATTTTAATAAATTTTAATAGTTCTCATAGAATTTAAAAAATTCCAAGTCATTTTTTTTATTGATGAGAATGTATTATTGATTTTTAAGAGATTTTGTGAGATCTTTTATTTCAACTCTCTAAACTTGAATCAGTAAAATTTAACTGATTACCAGTCAAATTCCACTGATTTTCAGTGACTTTTGACTGATTCTCACTGAATTTTCACTGATTAAAATCGTTCATGTCCATCAACGATTTAATAGACAATTGAGAGAGGGTCACTTCCATTCCATCAATTTCAATTTTTATCATAATTTTATCTATTTTATTGTCTATTTTATTATTCTAAGGAATTTTAAAGGACTTTAAAAAGCTTGTAAAAATTGTAAGAAAGTTTGATTTTTCAAAGTCATTTTTAGGGATTTTAATGTTCCTCGTAGAATCTTAAATGTTTTTATGAATTTTTAAAGATTTTGTGAAATTTTAGGGGATTTTGGAAAGTTTTCGAAAATTTTAAAAGACTTTTTACGTATTTCAAGGGATTTTTAAGTTTTTTTAATGAAATTTAAAAAAATGTTTGTAAAAATTGCATGTAATTTTGACATTTTAAAAATTATTTTAAGGAATTTTAATAGTCCTTATAGAATTTAAAAAATTTCAAGTCATTTTTTTTACTGATGAGAATGTATTATTGATTTTTAAAAGATTTTGTGAGATCTTTTATTTCAACTCTCTAAACTTGAATCAGTAAAATTTAACTGATAACCAGTCAAATTCCACTGATTTTCAGTGAATTTTCACTGGTTAAAATCGTTCATGTCCATCAACGATTTAATCGACAATTGAGAGAGGGCTATTTCCATTCCATCAATTTCAATTTTTATTATAATTTTATCTACTTTATTATTCGTTTCAGCACTAGTTTTTGGTCTATCCTTCATATATCCAGGTACATAGTCTGAATCAGTAATATTACTATAAAATTTCGAGAAGTTAATAAATTTATAAAATGTAAAGAGCTACAAATAAAGTAATGTGATGATTAAAACGCTAAAAGGGCACTTATGTGTTATTCTTAACGTATGAGGATATTTTGTATAAATGTTTAGAGGCGCTGCTAGAACCAAAGTGAAAAATAATGAGTAAATAATAAACATACTTGAAAATTAATTACCAAAAGTTTTATACTGCAATTAGAAGAAAACTTTATGAACACTAAAAGATCGACGACGGGACGATTTTAAGTTCTTTTCAGCGTCTTGCTGTCGTACCAGTGTCGTCAAATAAAAGGGTCGTAAAGGCGCTCGCCTCAGTCCTGATTATTGGAAAGAGAGGCAGGATAAGGAAGAAGGATACAGTTGCTTGGAAGTATAAGAGCGGCCCAGGACGAACCGAGCAAACTTTATTTAAATAAAACCGACGTAAACCTCGATATTGCCGTTCGGGTTTATGCATTTGAGTGTATAACACAAGCCATTCCACCTTTAATGATCGCGCGTAAAACATTCGGCCTTGATTAAACGAGACTGTAGAGTAACCGACGTAACCGACATTCGACCGAGCTTTCAAACCACTCCAAACATTATTTTGTAACATTAATACATAACGAGAAATGTAGCGAATAAAAAATTGCTTTTTTGCGAAAATTAAAAAAAAATATATGTCAAATTATATTTTTATGATGCGAGAATTCTTAATTGGGATGATAATGAAACTTTTAGACACCAGCTATTTCCAAATTGATGATGCCCATCCAATCCACATCATTAAAATTGATGCTGATCTTCCAAGTTTTCTAATTCAAACGTTCTAAGCTTGTAAGTGTCTAAATTTGAATCACAAATAAAGTGAACCGAAATATCCATTTAGCGAAAAGAGCGGAGAGAGAAATAAAAGTCTGATGATTTTTTATTGTGTAGTAAAAATTAAGTATCCTGCTTGTTTCAGGTGATAGTGAATGAATGGAAGTTTGCGATTTAGCCGTGATGATGAAGGCAGATAGGTAAAGGCTTGAAGAATTGCTCAGGCTAGTATCTTCATGGGATAATGGTGCGTTACGACGAATCGTGTGTCGCTGAATAACGAACAAGCACAACCGAGAAATGGTCGGTGTTGATTAAGCGAGGTGGAGTCACAACTTAACGTCGTTTATCAACATCCCACTCACTTGCACACGCGAGAAGGATGAATTCTATTTGGACGATCGCTTTCTAACGTGTATCTCGTACTCATCACTTCTCGACACGCAGAAGGTTACTTTTCATCTTCAAACAGATCCACTCCCATTATCGTATCAAATTACTCAGATGAGCTTCCCGAATTCCATTTAGAACTTCTCAGGAACTGAATCTGTGAAAAATCTATTCAGGTTCAGATGAATAGATTTTTCGTTATCATAAATCTTAATTTGTATTTTTTATTAAACAATATTTCAATTGGAAATTGAAATTTGCATGGACAGCAATTTGCTTTTTTAATAGGAATACGAGGCCATTGACAGTGATGTCATTGATGCGATAAAAAAATCTCTTCACCTGCTTTTCGACATAGTAACGTCATTCGCGTGCCGTTTAGCGATTTTACAAAAGGGACGTGAATATAAATTGAAATTTACGAAGTTGACATGGTGAGAGCGTGGTAAACCTCCCACTCTCTTCTTTTTCATCTGCCTTTTTCAATCAATTTCCAATTCTGATCCTATCGCAGCACCAATACTTTTCCAAATTTATCATATATTTTCAATATCCGTCTAGGGGAAGTTTCTCAAAAAAGGGACAAGTTGGGGATGTTTTCGGGTTTTCCAAATCAATATACCAACTGAAATTTAATTTCTGCATTTATCTGCCAGGCATTTGAAAATGTCCACTACCAGCGATAATTCATTTTCACTGTAAATTCTCTACAATTACACGATTAACTCCTGATAAATGTAAACGATGTAAAATGCCCTTGACGATCTATCTGCTGGAATAATTTGTGACAAATCAGTTTGCAAAGCATTGCAGTGTAACAGCCGACGATCAATCTGGTGTTGATTGCAGTGTATTGTCGGAGGGAAAACAATTAACCCTAATAACAGTAATAACGCGTTACGCCCGAAGCTGTGCCTTCACCCGCGAAGATTCGACATTGTTCTTCGACAAGGAGAGTTTCATTCCCGGAAGATATTTTTTTTGCAAATAAAAAGGCATTTTGTAACTGACTTTTACGAGATAAGATAAGATCTATCTATATTCTCTCTGAATTTGTGTAGTCGAGAGAAATATTATGATTGAAAAGTTCTGTACGTTCAAATGAACGAATTTTTGTATTGATTGTATTTGTAACTATAAAAAGTTTTTAAATATTGATTCATTTACATTGAAAATAATAAAGAATTAAATAAACTTGTAATCCTGATTGTCATTTTTAGTTGGCACAATATTTCTGGATAAAATATAATTTGAAAAAAATATTTCGTTCATTTGAACGTTCGAAAGTTTATTCACATAGAAATATTTCAGAAAACGAGGGAAGGAAATTCAGAGCCTGTTTGAAAGTTATTACAAGACTCAGATTTTGTAGGATCATTGTGTTTCGGATTTAGTCGATACCATTGTCGTTTTTGTTAGTATACGTGTTCGGCACCAGTTTTTCAAAATTCTGGTAGTTTCAAACTATATAGTCGTGACTTGTTTATCTACGAGACAGACACGCCCTAAAAATATTTTTCTTGGCCAAATTTTCAAGAATATGACAAGCGCTGTAATACGCCAAACCTTTTGGATTATCGAAGCTCAGAAATGGATCACAGCTGGTAGAGCAGAAGGGAAACTAGAGAGGTGCTCTAATACGCTAATGTCACAATTGACAATGGTCTTGTTAGAGTTTAGTGGATTACATCAAAAGTCCCAAGGAGCCATTTGATCCATCCGGTCAAAAGGATTAGCGCTGAGCAAATTCTAATCTGGGTTACAAGATCATCTTGCAGCTCATTCTAAAGCAATTTAAAATTAAAGATTTATTTTTTAATATTGACGATTTATATTAAAATTATAGTTCATTGTATATAGTGCACCTATAATCCAAAAAAGGAACTTTTTACAAGTCACGAAGTTAATTAAGGGCATCTGTTACTTACCATATTAGCAAGTTTAAATAACCCAGGTTTTTTTCTATAATTTTTACATTTTCAAACAAATTATAATCAATATCCGTCAAGAGCATGAACACGAACGGATATTGACAATAATTTTTTTTTAAATGTAAAAATTATAGAAAAAAACCTGGGTTATCTAAATTTGCTGATATGATAAGTAACACATGCCCTTAAGTTAAGAAAATGTTAATTAACTAGAATGTCGATAATTCTTGACTTATTGCCGATGCATTTCTGCTTTTTACTTGAGGAAAGTTACTCTCTAAATTTGAATCAGTAAAATTTAACTGATTACCAGTCAAATTCCACTGATTTGCTGTGACTCTTTTCTCACGATTTTAATCAGTGAGAAATCTACTGGAAATCAGTAAAAAGTCACTGAAATTTTTAGTAGTTTAGTGAAGATGACTGAAAATTTCAGTGACTTTTGGCTGATCTCAGTGAATTTTCACTAATTAAAATCGTGAGAAAAGAGTCACTGCAAATCAGTGGAATTTGACTGGTAATCAGTTAAATTTCACTGATTCAAGTTTAGAGAGCAGGTATTCTCTGAGATTCCCTAGGTTTTTAATAATTGCAAGACATTTTCAACAATTATAAAGGATTTTGAGAGATTTTTAAGAAAGATTGGGGAATTCAAAGAATTCTAAGGAATTTTAAAGGACTTTAAAAAGCTTGTAAAAATTGTAAGAAAGTTTGATTTTTCAAAGTCATTTTTAGGGATTTTAATGTTCCTCGTAGAATCTTAAATGTTTTTATGAGATTTTTTATGAATTTTTAAAGATTTTGTGGAACTTTAGGGGATTTTGGAAAGTTTTCGAAAATTTTAAAAGACTTTTTACGTATTTCAAGGGATTTTTAAGTTTTTTTATGAAATTTAAAAAATGTTTGTAAAAATAGCATGTAATTTTGACATTTAAAAAATTATTTTAAGGGATTTTAATAGTCCTCATAGAATTTAACAAATTTCAAGTCATTTTTTTTACTGATGAGAATGTATTATTGATTTTTAAAAGATTTTGTGAGATCTTTTATTTCAACTCTCTAAACTTGAATCAGTAAAAGTTAACTGATTAAAATCGTGAGAAAAAAAGGTCACTGAAAATCAGTGGAATTTGACTGATTCAATTTTAGAGAGAAGAGTTTTTCTTTAAAGATTTTAATGCAGATTAGGCAATTTTACAGAATGTCACTAGATTTTTATGATTTATACAAGATTTTGTATAATAATTGTAAAGGATTTCATGGAATTGTATGATATTTAAAGATTTTTTCAGGAATTTCAAGAAATTTCAATGAACTTTAAGAGATTTCAAAAATTGTAAATTTGAGAGATTTTTACGAATATTAAATGTTGTCAAGTGATTTTAAATTTCAAAAGATTTAAAGTGAAAGTGTCTGAAAGTTAGGGAAAAGTCAGGGAAATTTTAGGGAATTTAAAAAATTGAATCTTGTGGCCACCCTGCCTTAGTTTATTCTTAAAAAGAGTAAAAGTATTATATAAATAAATAATATATACTCTCTAAACTTGAGTCAGTGAAATTTAACTGATTACCAGTCAAATTCCACTGATTTGCAGTGACTCTTTTCTCACGATTTTAATCAGTGAAAAATCTACTGGAAATAAGTGAAAAGTCACTGAAATTTTTAGTAGTTTATTAAAGATGACTGAAAATTTCAGTGACTTTTGGCTGATTCTCAGTGGAATTTGATTGATTCAGTTTTAGAGAGTGGAAATCGGAAAGAAAGTTAAATAAGCATCGAGAAAAGATAAACTAAACAGGTTTGGGAAAAAAGGAAGGACGATCGGAAAAAGGAGAAGAAAGAGAGAGAAAAGAGATGTGGTTGGGCGTCGCGATGCTAGGCGTCGCGCCGATAAATCAAATTGACTGGTACGACGTCGGGCACAGCAGAATCCTCCGATCTCGATGCCCCTTTACCATCCCAACTACCCTCAGTAGCGACCAGAACGACGGTCGTCCATATACAACGTGTCCAATCGCAAATCCCTTTAATTCGTTCCTTCTAGCATAAGTTTAATCCGAATTAAACTGCAGTGGACGGCACATAAATTTGATCCTGCTACGACTATAGCATTAAGAGACCTGGAACTTCGATTTCCATGAGGGGCTGATAACACACCCGTAAAATTAGTGTCGAAGTTGCTACTATTCCTGAAATCTTATAAAATCCTCTATTATATTCTTTTTATACATTTTCGAAGCTTGGAGAACTGTAATCGGAGTTTATAAGAATATAATAAAAGTTCAATTATGCCAACTGAGATAGAATAAGAAGTAAGTTAAACTTTATTCCTCTAATTGATTAGATCGTCGCAGACCATTGAGTTCTGCGAATTTCGCTGACGGATTCGAAAACGATCAAGTTGCGTTACGCCGGAAATAAAATGTTGTAAATACACGAGTTAGAGCCAGGAAACAGGAAGCAGCGTTGCAAAACGTTACGAATTCTTGAATTACGTTGCGGTAAGCAAGCGATCAAATCGACGATCTTTATTTCAATGAAATCCATGTGAAAAAGGTGGCAAAATTGAGAAAAACGCAGAATTAGTTCAACGGTCGATTTTTTATAATTGAACTTTGGAAATGCTTATTGTTAGTGTTTTACTTCGATAATTAATTACTTTTTATCTTATTTACCAAAATCTTATTTTTCCGATTAATTACAGAGAAGCCAGAGAAAATATATACATATGTCTACAGATTCCATCAAACATGGATTGTTCTGCCATTATTTGCAGAATGCTTTAATCGACAGGAAAAGAGATACACATCGAGGGGTAAAAACAGAGTAGTAACTCAGTCATTGGTAAAAGTGGTGGGTGTAACAAACCGTCATCGTCGACGGTGCGTGGAGAATGATCGTCAAACAACGTGTGGCAGAAATGAATAGTCGTAATGAGAGACACGCGTGTATAACGCGAGTTTGTGTACCGATCATGGGGTTGATTTGCAGAATCAACCCATACGGACCAGATCACCCTTCTCTCTCTTGTTTCCTCTCATCGAGGGGAAAAATAGAGAAAGAGAGAATCAATACAGGGAAATAACAAGAGAGCAAAGAGATGGAAAGAGAGAGGAAGACATTTATTGAGAGGATAGGGGGAGAGGGTGTGAGGTAACGTTATACGCGTCTAGTACATGGCTCTACGGCTTTGTGCACTTTATGGGGCCAGCATCACGTTATGATTATTCACGGGATACTGTGTTTTATTGTTTGCAAACGCATTGGGGGCCAGCTTCGTGTGCTGATCTCTATACATGTGTATGTGAATGCTCAGATTCGTTGGTAATAGTTTACGAGTGTGTTATGACCAATGCAGCACGCACGACATCGCTCATCCTTGTGTCCTTTCGAAGCTAGTTGTTTCATGGTACAGAATCGATGTACCTACAACCGAAATATTTATGTCGAGGTGCGTATTACGTCACAAGTCACTTTCAACCGCTCCAGTGATTTTATCACGTTTTTCTTCTTTTTTATAACATATTTTCTTGAATTAATGATATTTTTCTGTTATTACTCGAGTATTATATCTGTGAAAAATATAATATGAACGTTGATAAAAAAAGCAATAAAGATATTGCGTGGATATGTAGTATTTCGTTGTTTTTATTCGAGCTGCGAAAGTTGGCGGCGCTTCACTAATTTGTGGAATTCGTTTCGGCCCTTTTTCATCGGGCGCTATGTTGGGAATATTGGGATCATCTGCCAGGGCAGAACAAGCAATATGCGGACCAGCGATCATATCAAAACTGGGATTCCGACGTGCCAAAGCTCATTCGTCGCATATCGACGATGTCCACCTCGATATATATATGAGATATCGTTCAGTCTAGCTGATAATCCGAATAAGTCTCCACCTATATTGCCGCCATATTTCAGGGTCCTATCACATACCAAACAACACCACTCCTATTCAATTACTTTTGTCAGTAGATCAATTATTTCAACATTATCATGAAAATCGTTTCCTAAAGTATAGATTGCAGAATTCTTTTCAAGCTCTACATGACGAAGTTTCATTCCCCGGAGAAACATTAATTTTATTGATCATCGTACTGTTCACATTCGGTGATCGATTGAGCACTCCGAGGTTCAAAATTGATCTCCATTTATACTGATCGAGATAGATTTCATACTGGGTGGAGTTATACGCACCTCTCACCACGACACTAATCAGACAA
The DNA here is from genome assembly GCA_900474275.1 of Synergus japonicus. Lineage (NCBI taxonomy): Eukaryota > Metazoa > Arthropoda > Insecta > Hymenoptera > Cynipidae > Synergus > Synergus japonicus. The sequence continues at coordinate 370,296 of UCOH01012162.1, forward strand.
GATTACCTTTCGTGTTTTCCAAAGTGTGCGTTCATCAATATCGCTGAAACGTCGTAAGTCGTGTAATGCAATTCACTGATCGATTGCCTGTCACTTATCAATAAGGCAAAATCCACATCGGAATAAAAGAAAATAAGCAATGCAGATCTAATGTATCATCTTTATTCTTCAAATACCTTTTAATGTTCCTTAACTGTGATCAGAGTATGAACAAATGAATCAACGAACAATGGAGGAGTAAATTACGATAAAGATTAAAATTTCGAATCAGAAATGGGGAGATAAATAGAAAAGCACATAACTCGAGTACTAAAGGACCACAGACAGAAGTAAGCACAATTGGGGAGGTTCTCACCCTCTTCGGAGACAGAAATGGAAACGGGACGGCGTAGAGGGCGCGGAGATATTTACGAGGCAATAATTTAACCGCCACTTAGTCGACTATTAATTTCGGAAATTGCTGAGAAAGGAGAATATTAGAGGACGTGGCAACCTATACACTGCCTGGTCCAGTGCGTGGATTCCTGACGACTGTCATCTGTTTTACTGTCAAAGTCAGTCTCCTCGAGATTTTAATTCCCTCAACTCCTCCAGAATCCACCCTCTTCAAATTCCCACATAATCAATAAAATATTAATAAAACACTTGTTACAAACAAAAATAACATCACCTAAAGACATGCACATCAAATTTCCAGAGTAATTGCCACTCGGGATATTAATTTTTGGTTCTCTACTATTTATTGTTTATATAACTTTTATGGTTTATTAGGTGCACGTATATACGTAAGAAACGTAGCGATAGATTGATTAGTGTGCGGATATCATGTTTGCCGAATGGATTCCAATTATACTCTACTATTTGCGAAGCACTCCCACGCGGCGCGATGATTTCATATCGGCTATGGTGGACGACCTGTGGTCGGTCGGTCCGATATGCGATATTAATACGACTGACTCCCCCCCTGCTTTCAACCCCTAACCCTGCCACCAGATCCCTCGTTTCCAGCGTATCCTTTTACGTTATTGTGTGTTCTCACTTCATTCTCCAGAGATCAAGCTTTCCCTTCAGAATATAAGGCATTGTCTAAGAAAATCGCAACTTTATTTCTATCCTCCACTCAACAATTAGTATTTAATATTATTATTATGACAAAACTGGTCTTTTCTTACAGATTTTCTATGCATAGCAACTAAATATTAATTCCATCTATAAAATCGACCAGCTCTTCCTATAAACTCTTTTCCCCCGCCGAATGATTGTCTCCCAAAGCAAAAAAGGCTCAAAACAATGAAGACGATCTCACATATTGCCATTACTCGCAGAAGGGCGCATCCCCCGCCATTTTCTTGATACCACCTTGTGTACGTATACGGCTTGGATAATTCCGACAATTAGATCGCGGCCATACATTACGCGGCCCTTTTTTCATCTAAGTTCGTATGTGTACGTATGTATTGTGTAGGTGAGCTTACGAGTGTTGGAACACGGGGATGAGGAACATGGCCGCAGAGCCTCGGCGTCTCCACCTTTTTATTGTGAGCAGTGCCAAAGGCAGAAGGCAAGAGAGCACCAACAGCAGCACCAGGACCAGTGGGACCAGAGCCATACACACAGTCCGCGGCCCACCAGCCCTCCACCAACCCCCTTACCACGACACAATCGTCCTCCGAGCAGTCCTCCGCACACTTATTCACCTCTTGCTGGAGAAAAAGAGAGGCGGCTGGAGAACAAGGCCGGAAGAGCGAGAAAGAGGGCGAGTTTATTTATCGGCGGTTGCCGTTGAGTGGCGCTAGCGCGGCATTTTAATTGCGCTCTTATATACTAGCTGTGGGGGATGGGTGCCCCCATGGACGACCGAAGGCCTTTCCACTTGCCCCAACCCACCACCATTTGGTATACCGACGACACCACGTGTCGTCGCGTATACCAAATGACCACCTACTCCTTGCTAAAGGCAGCTGGTTATAGCGACCTACCACCCTGCTGTGGAGAACCTGGATCCTCTCGTCTTTTTCTCTTGGAATGAGTAAAGGGGATGAGAGAGGGTTGGGACAATCCAGGGACTCTTTCTCTCCGTGTATTTATGAGTTCGCTGATGCAGGTTTGTGCACTCGACGAGTTCATCCCGGGGTGTCTAGGTTGGTATGCCTCCCCAAAGAGATCTGCGACCGGCGTATTTCAGCCGGGTTATCATCGCCAGATCTACAGGGAGTACGAGAGAAATTATTTATTAGGAGACACCTCTTTTGTCATCACCAACACCATTAGTTTAGTTTAGTGTTCTAGAAGAAGTAGAACTCATTTCTCGTTCATGCAAGAGTTCAAGTATTGTGAAAAGGGAGGGGGTATAGCTCAGATGGTAGCATGCTGCCCGTGTAGAAATTCTCAAGTCTGGCCCAGGCCGGGCTTCCAGTCAAAACTGGGCGTCCACCTCGGTTTGACATCCCCCGACTTGGGCCCGCTCAGGGCCACAGTAAAATATCTACACGGGTGGTTTTATAATCTCAATGCATCTAGATGAGGAAATCGAATACTGCCAAATGGAAGGATTCGGAAAAAGAGGGATCCATGGTACGGATCTTTGGTCGGCAGGTCCTTGAAAGAAGACTTAGGGGAGTCCTTGGTCCAGGATTTATGTGCTCTAGCGCCGCTGGCGCCGGTCGTAGCGATGCTGCAATAACTTGCATTGTGTATACGTTTTACGTAGGAATCTAACCCGGCGGGCCGCGGGTCACAGGAGAGACAAGAAGAGAGAAAGGAAAGGGTTGAGTGGGTGAGAGGAGGACAAGAACAGCAGAACATTATGCCTCGTTTCTATGAGTTGGTACCGCGGCTGCTTACTTCGTGTAATCGAGCCGCCGTCACGAGTTTCACGTGGGGAACAAGCCAGGCCCGGGTAACCCAACGTCCTCAGGATACTCGAGTGTTTTCTCCTTGTACTTCTTTTTTTTATCGGAATCTTTTGCTTGTAGTCTTTCTCTTCTCGGAGCTATGGCAAAAATCCGAAAAATCAGGTTTCAAAGCTTGCGCTCCGACTTTACGACCTCAGTTTTCAGATTTTTATATACATCATATTCACGACAGGTACATGATTTAAGATACTGGATTCCTGGATTCAACTAATTCCTGTGACATTTCCGAGAAAGAGAAATTTCAAATAGGTTGGCAGGATACTCCTCAGACTGACAATCAGCCAGACAGAAACTTTTGGTGTACCGTTAATCGTAGCAGACAAGGAGCCACAAGACCTAATCAAGATGAGCGACCAGTCCTAAATAACCAGGACAAATTAGTCAAAAACAAAAACAGGGTATATCGTTAAAGGAAAACACGAAAATTGTAGCCGAGATCTTGGATCTGGAATCTGCGGATGCTGAAAGTGGCGCCATGATGGAGTACAAAGATATGAGCAGGGTTGCAAAGGACGACTGGTTACACCTTGACCATGAGGGTTGTCGAATGTCGGAGACATATAATACAACTATTGTTGGACGTCCGGAGGCAGTTATCGGGAAATCTCGTACTTTCGGGCAGGCGTCGCGTCGCGTAGCGTCGCACGAACGAAAGACCGCACCCTGAACCTACCTAGCTCGAAACCGGTGTAAGTTATGGCCGGAAGTATTATCAGTTGGCCGACATCGCATTGTTTTCATTTAAAGGCATTAGGCCGGCTTATTTCTGGTAAATTGGCCAAACAGTAGCTTCGTTAACTATTCTGACTCCGCCTCCACTGCACGCGATAATCTTTTTTTAATCCTAATCGATTAAAAATGCGGCTCGCCTGTCATTTGAAAATTAGTCATTGTCAGATTAGAAAATTCAACCCAAAGTTGGAATCAACGTCATAAGATTTCTAATTCGCTAATTGAATGTGATTATTTAAAAGCATGTTTTCTCAAATTATTATTATACCGTTTTTAAGTTATCTTGGGAACTCTATTTAATTAAAACTTCAGCCTTAATCTTATCACTTTAAACTTCTCCTCGGAGTCACGAACGAACTACAAATGTTGGACAATGAAATCCATTCGACTAGATTATCACCCTGGAAAATGAAGACACGTCTCTGCAGTATTAATAGATAATTCTTATCGCTAACTGAATCATTAAATGGATCGACCATTAGTTCTTCCTGGCCTTATCCAAAGTAGCTACGAACGTCCAATGGATCAGGGAAGCCAATATAGGTGCCAACGGAGTTGGGGTGATTGGGAAGAGTCAAGAGGGGAATGGGGAATCACCGATCTCGAAGTTAAATGTATGCTAGCTAGCCTGACGATCCATTAACCGAATCCAATGAGCGTCCTCTAATTAAGGCTATTTATCGGAAAACGAAACACACACTTCCTCTATTCCCCCTTCTCTTCTTTCTCATCCACCCCCAACACCTTCAGGACTGATGAGCACTGCCTCGGAAAAGTTGCTGTGTTGCTCGTTAAAAAAAGAAAATAAAAGGGGAAAAACGATTATCCGCCACGAGTAGAGCGACGAACGTGTCTCGCAGTTACGATAATTTTCTCGGAAAATCAGCCTCAAATTGCCCATTATCTCGGAAAAGTTAGCCAAAGCTCATCAATTTATTTATCCTAGCAAATTAAGCATAAAATGCTTTATAAATTAATCGTGTTGTGAATTAATGAAAATTTTCAAAATGAAATTTTAGATGTCTAAGATCCCGTATATTTGAAATTAATTGAAGCTTCAAACGTCCAGTCTGACGATTTTTTATTTTTACATGTATTGGAATGAAAATATAAAAAAAAAGGTTCTAAAACATACGATTTTTATTTATTGACCGGTAGAAATTTATACCCAGCATTGCCTACAATTTTTAAGAATTTATTTTATTAAATTTAGATTTATTAAATTTTAGAGAATTTCAAAGGATGCTAAGAGATTTTGGTTAATTTTGAGGATTTAAAAGGATTTTTAAAAGTGTTGAAAGGATTATCAAAAGATTTTTTCGAAGATTTCACAAGATTTTAAGAACTTTTGCTGATTTTCACAAATTTGAAGGAATTGGAAGAGATTTCAAGAGATTTTCATGAACTTCAAGGGATTTTGATATATTTTAAACGATTTTAAGCAATTAAGGAATTGAGGGATTTTAAAGGATTTCGTTTGATTTCATTAGAATTAATTCTTTGAAATTTCTTAAAATCATTTTATTGGCTTGAAATCTCTTGAAAATTCTTAAACTCTCTTGAATTCATTTAAAATCAATTGAAATTCCTTAAAATTACATAAAATTTATTTAAATGTCTTAAAATCATTTCAAATTATTTTCAATGTTTTGAAACCTATAGAAAATCCTTAAACTTTTTTGAAATTCCCTGAAATTTAATACAGACATTTGAAATTTCTTCAAATTTCTTCAAATTCCTATCCTTGAATTCTTTTTTTCTTGAACTCTCTTGAAATCTCTTGATCTTGAAATCCTTGAAGATCACTTAAACTCTTTCTTAATCTTTGAAATTGCTTTAAAATCCCTTTTAATTCCCTAAAATTACTCAAAATATCCTAAGATCTCCACAAAATCCCCTAAATATCTCGAAATTTCTTTCAAATTCTTAAAATCTCCTAAATTCATTTGAAATCCATTGAAAATCCTTAAAGTCACTTAAAACGTATTTAAAAATCTTGAAATTATTTACAATTATTTGAAATCTATTGAAATCGTTTAAAATATTTCGAAATTTTTGAAGGAGAAAAAAATTCGTCTAAATAGTCGTCTGAAACTTCAGCCTAATATATTTGAAAGGTTGCAGCCACTAGAATCTTCAATGGTACACACAGATACAGACACAGACACAGGAATCTCTTGCAAATCGAATTCACAGTAAGATTTCCACTTCGATCTGTCCCCGTCGAATTAACAATCCTGCAAAAGAGTCTTTTTCCTTTGGCTTCCAGCGACGCATAATTCATTCCTCTTCACTATTCTCACCGGAAATCGCATTCGAGTGATTCTTGAGGAGATTGAAAGGACGATGAGAAGAAGGATGAGTTCTCAGCAGAGATAATATACTTCGCGAGGTACGCTCGTCAAACACAAGCGCGAGCAAGCGGGGCGGATATATTAGGATGCATCTCCATAAAAGTTGCCAAGCAGAAAGAGAGTGAGGTGGAGAAAGCGAGAGAGTCAACATCCGAGCCCCCGAGCTGGGCTCCTTTCGCCCTGTGGATATTCTCGAGCGTCTTGCGGCAGCAATCACTGATATTGAGGGTTTCATTTCATCTCTCTCCAGAGGCTGAGTTGAATTCAGACTCGAATTGAATCGAGTTAGACTTAGTAGTTTGCTACCAACAGATCGCTCTTATATATTAGCCCAACGAGATATTCTTTTATCTTTCCGCCTCTTCTCTTTAAAAAAGTACCCTTTTTATTGATTTCTATCTGAAACTTCTTTTTATACTTTCATCAGAGTCTATTTTGTAGAGTCGACATCATCGGAAGTATCCCTCTTCTATTTGCTTCCAATGTTTTATTTATATAGAAACAATATGTGTACACTGAGAAAACTGTTTGGTTTGACCAACCAAAATTTGGTTGGCTCAACAAAATAATTTGGTTGCTATACAGCGATCAAAGCGTTTTGGTTGAGCCAACCAAATTCTTTTGTTAACAGTAGTTACTGTTAAATTTATTAACTATTTTGGCTTATTTTTAAATGATTTTTATATTATTTTTACTTAAATTATACTTAATTATATTATCGCAAGCTTTTTACGATTCGGGAAATCGGAAAGAAAATTTTGCCCCGATCAGGATTCGAACTCTGCCTATAAAGACTTAAGTCTGCCTTATGTCTGAACTTAAACCACACGGCTAATCTAACACATAGAATATTTTATAAAAATCTCACTAAAGTATCACTTAAGTCAGGGCTGGCGGACGCGCATGCGTAATTGTGCATCCAATTTGTTTGGTTGGGCCAACAAGAAGTTTTGTTACGCCAACAAAAACACTCAACAAAAAAATTTGGTTGGTCAAACAAAATAATTTAGTGTTGACAACCAAAATTTAGTTGAGACAACAAAAACTGGGCAACAAAACGTTTTAGTTGCCATTACTAAGTTTTTTTTTTTTCAGTGTAGGTGGGACTAAAACCTAATACATTTCCAATAGAACCAGATTGATGTTTTTTGTTGTGTATCACCATTCCACCATTTTTTTTAAAAGGAGTTGATTCGTGTAGACCTAGAGAAGACTTAGAACTGCGGGGGCGGAACTAGACCTCCCTTTCGCTCTCACTCTCTCGCTCTCTTCCTGTCGGCTGGAGAGGATCAGCCGGCTTAGCAAGCCCTTTACCCGAGACCGAGATGCCTATAACTGCTGATGAATACGGATTAAAGCAAGCACTGACTATGCCAAGAAGTGTGACTATGCTCGTGCCTCGTGAAAATAGCTCCTCGATGATTTCAGAACTGCGATTTTTCGCCTACGCCTTTAAAATTCTCTCCCTCGGGAATTCGATAATCCTTTTTGTGGCATCAAACATTCTTTACTTCGGATTAACTCCAAAGTCGCGGATTTTTCTCGCCCCGGGAAAAGAGTCAAACTCTAAAGTTTCTCTGATCTTGCCGCTAAGTTTTACTCTTAAAAATAGTGTTCAATGAGGATTGAAATACTCTAATTTATGGTTTTGTAAATTTCAGTAGAAAATCCCTTGTCCAGTTTTTTTCTTCGGTTTGTTTAGAGATCGATTTTAAGCGAGATGAGAATCAGCTGTTTGTAGAAAAGGCGGCCATTTTTGTCTCGTGACGTCATTATTGGGATGTGAATCCATTCTGGATTATTAAGGATCAAATTTAGTTTAAAGAACATTTAGTTTAAAGTAAATTTAGTCTAAAGTAAATTTAGTTTGAAATCGTGTTTAAAGGGAAACTAAGACTCTGTATCTTTGATGAAATCGGAAGTTTGCCACCAGTTCGTCTGCTTTTCTGTTTTGCATCCATCTTTCTGTCTATTCAACATTTTAAGTCGAACTTTGTCTCCTCGAGGTAAACACGGGGCGGGAAAGTCTTCCGAAGTGGAAATAAGAAGAACAAGCATCATAAAGGAAGAGAAGGTGTCCGCCCTTCTGTCCTACTTCTACCACCCACAGTGTTAGAAACCGCAAAGATTTATTTAACACAGGATTACTAATTTATTTGTGGATTATCCGATTTGAACGCCTCTCGGTCGAGGAATCCACTAGTTTTTATTTCTTCTGGGACCTGTAACTCAAAAACTGACTTTTCTTTAAGTTTTCGTTTACAAGTTTACTTAGAAGAATTTACTATTTTACGGGTTTTAAGCTGATTCTATTCTTTTGTAAAGCGCTTTTCAATCACAGGATTTCAGTCTCAGCTTTTGTAAAGTATGTCGAAAATACTAAATTATCATCTCTTTTTTTTCCCTATGTGGATAGCCGTAATTTTTAAACCTCAGTAATCTACTTTGCAATTAAAAGAAAATAGAATAGTTTTAAAAAATAAATAGAATATATTATTAATTAATATACGTGTAATTAATCTCTTCAGTGCTTAATATAAAATTTAGTAAGCGGATTGTATAATAAGACTTTTTTAAACTCTGAGGTAATATATAAGCTTAATTAAATTTTCAGTAACAAGGGTCAATTGAGTTAACATCTGTGTAACTGATTTCTTTTTAGAAGGGGTCCAATTGTTCAAATTATGGGTTGAAATTATATAATTAATATGTCATTAAACAAATGCTCGTTTGGTTTTATAAATAAAATGTCTACTTTATATTGATTATCGAATCTGCGTCACACTTGAAGCCCTGCTTTTTAACTTATGTATATAGTATTTCATTAAATAATTACTCTATAGAATATCAGGTATGTACATATATAAATAAAAGAATCTTCATGAAGAGAAGCATTAATGCATGAATCAAGAACTGAATTGCTTAATGAACGAGAAATTCTGAATAAAAGGCACTTTTATATATCATATCAGAAAATTTAAGCTTGTCTTTACAAAAATTCAATTAATTATCACTCCTCGTATTTTAAAACATGGTAAATTTGCGAGTTGACAGATTTTAATATACATATAACGCGACTCTTGATTTGAGAATAGAGTAGAAGAAAAAGAAATGCATAATTAAGTTTCGAGCTTGTAAATTTAAACGCTGAATTATTTTTCGCCTACATCTAAATTTACTTTAGAATTTTTATACTGATTCATTTTTGAGCTGACTTGTAGAATATTTGTTGTAGAAGCTAAAATTTCTCAGTGAATCTTGTTTCCATAAGTAATTAAGAAATGCTGATGACGTTCGCGAATCTGCGAAAAAAAAATAAATTATCACAACGAACGAATTAGGAGCAATTCATAATTTAGTAATAAAAGAACATTCATCATTATATTTACGAACAGATGAACGAAATTTCCTTGGACGAGAAATAAACCAACGACATTTTCACATTTTTAATATCCAAGTTTTCTCTTGTTCTAATATTCCCATATAAGTTCGACGATGTAAGGAATAAAGCAAGGAGAAGGGGGTCAAGAACTCTGGAGTCTGGAACACGAGTGTGTATGAGATCTATAGAGTCGCCATTGTTGGCATTCCAGTCGTCGCCAGCTAGCAATTTTTTCATCCTTATTATATGTCTTCATGTAAAATTCTTAAAATGAACCATGTTACTGTGGATTTTCAAAATTTTTATGTTTTTCACGAAACTTTTTCTTCTTTTATTTATATGTTATTCTCTTTCATAAAATCGAAATAACTAGTTGTCAAGTTGTATCAACTTTATACTCATTCAATGCCAATAAAGCATAACTTTCTTATTTCTTTATAAAATGCATTAATCTTTTAGGTGAATCGATTCGTCTAGACACAAAGAATCTTCATTTTCTTTACATCAGCTTTAAATTTTAATTATTTCAGAAATTATAATCGAAAAATTACTTTTTTGAAAATACAATTAACCATAACTTTCTTATTTCTCAATTAAATGCATTAATCATACAGGTCACTCGATTCGTCTCGACATAAAGAATATTTATTTTCCTTACGTCAACTCAAAATTTTGATTATTTGAAAACAGAGCGAAAAATTAACTTTCAAAATTATAAATAAACATAACTTCCTTATTTTTTAATGAAATGCATTAATCATATAGGTCAATCGATTCGTCTGGATGAAAGGAATCCTCATTTCCCTTACATCAGCTTTAAATTTTCAATATTTGAGAAGTTATATTGGAAAAATGAATTTTACGAAAATTATAAAAGTATATAAAACTTGTAAAATTAAATATTTTGTTAAACCCTTGAGAGAAATGCAACTAGGTATATAGTGGAATAACTATGCAAAATTTCATCAATTTATCTCTACGCGTTTTTAAGATCGTGACACACATACACACATATACATACATCCGGATTAGTAAATATATTCAAATATATGTTCAAAAAACCCTTTTTTAGGAAACTGGATTTTGTCACCACTACAAAGCTTCCTCTATGAGGAAGCAAAAAATAAATAAGGATTAATTAATTATATCTTGGAATTGTTCAAGGCCTCAGGATAAAGACTAACTAAAATAAAAAAAATAAAAAAAAAAGTTTAAACTTTAAAAATTCAATGAAAAAAATCAATTTCTCGGTGAGCAGGCGAAGTTAATGGGGGTGAACTTTTTCTGTTTTGGAAGCTCAATTTACATAGCGATTTGAAGTCATCGGAGGGTCTTTCGTCTTTGTAAAAGGCGCTTGCTCTCTGGTGGGGATAATTACCGATTAAGGAAATTAAATCCTGTGGTGGTATCGATTCCCGACCGATAATCGGCCGTGGGAGGCCTTAGTCGGCAAAGGGGGTGGGGGTACCGCCTTTGTTTCTGATTCGGAGGGCATCCTTACGAACGGGTTAGCCGCACCAGTGATCACCGACGCTAATTACAGCGGATCAGCATCCCGAGCGAGTTTAAAACTCATTCTCCCCCTTTTCATGCAGAAATGGGGCTTCCCACCCCGCTGCTGATTGGACGCCCGGGATGACACCAAAGTGCTCCAACATGGCGTCTTATCTGATTTCACCGACGTCCCACAGGGATAAGCACAAGCCCCCTCCCTTTTCTCTAGTTAATTAACACTCATTACATCACAGAAAAAGAAAAACCTTAATGGTATTTCGAATTAATTACAATCAGTGTTGATTTTTTCTATTTTTTATCACCTCTTCATTTGGGAAAAGTAGAAAATGGCTACGTCTTCGAAGATTACATTTTGTTAATTATGTTATGTTAACTATGTTATTTTGTTATTTTATGTTATTTTATGTCATTTTGCTTGGGAATACAGCAATTCTAGGAATTTATTTGTAGACCTAGACCTTTTAATACATTTTTAAGGAGTTTTTTACACATGCGTATCAAATAATCCGAAGGAAGACGAACGAGGGAATAAGTTGGAAAAAGGTGCTAAATCAACATTTTTATAAACTACTTAGTATTCATAGGCTTGGAAGGGTGCACCATAATGCAAAGGCAGTGAGGGTGATCTCGAGAAAAGTGGTACCAAAGAGTGCTGGTAACGGCAGCTAGTCCCATCATTTTATAACGACCGTATTATCGAGAAGCAGTCGATCGCGGCAAATGGTTACCGGAAGGATCAATGTCTTAAAACTCAATTCGCGATTAAATCACGTCTCGCAAGGAAAGCTATGCCAGACAAGAATTAAACATTGGAAAATTTAGTCGGTTTCTATAATTATATAGGAATGTTTTGAAATTCCTTTATACAAATCAACGATTGATAGATTTATACAATTTTTCAAGGAATCTATTTTTACAGATATGAGAAGAAGGAATCAAGAATTCATATGCACTAAAAGAGGAAAAAGTGTCAATCACTGTACCCTTTATCCCAGAACAAAATGAAGTCGTAAGTTACTCAGAGGTGCTGAAAAGACCATTTTCTACTCGTTTTACAGCCAAGGATAGGAAATGACACTCGGTAAAGTTTTATTACCCTTCTGCACAACTTTCTGTTTTATTGGTTTTCGATATTCAAATATGAATCAATCAAGTCCAGGAGTGACATCGTCCGGTATGAATTTAGGCAGTTTCAATATTTTACAGTGGAAAATCCAGTATTTAATTAAACCATACTTTTAGGGATAGATCTTTTCAATTTTACTATAAAAGTATTAATGTAGGGTATTAAATATAGATATAAGATGCAATACTGGAAATGTACAACACACAGCGAATAGTCTAATTAATCAGCTTAATGTCTGGAGTGGTAATTATTGAACAGAATTGTCTTCTAGCTGCACAAACGATAACGTTTTAATTGATCAATGGCTTCTTTAATTGGTTGAAGTGCGCATTCGATTCTTTACGATAATTAACAGTTAACAATGCTCTTAATTTCAACGCGAGTTTTCTCGATATCAAAGTGAGATACCATATACGGTAGCGAAATTTATAGGTCTATTCATTTTTAACTTCGATAAGTGCAAGCTCGATGTAATTTTCTCAGAAGTTTATATAATTATATATCTTAATCTGAGAACGATTATTTTCTTACGTTGCGGTATTTTATTGTGGGAATTCGCTAAGTAATAATATACGTTTAATTCTTTCTTTATCATTACGGTCAATTAAAGTTTACATTGCTCGTATTGATAAGATTATCTGCCCGAGTGATGTAAAACAATGCTTGGAATTTATGTTCAAAACGCAGAAGTATTAAACTCAATTTTACTACAATTGTTTTTCCGTTCTTTTCAAATGAAAACACGCGTGCAATTTTTTTCTCACGTCATATTTTTTCTCATTGCATAACTCAATCTAGAAATGCAGAAAATCTTTCAACATCAAGAAGCAATTAAGAAATAACTTCCCTCTTAGATTCTGTACTACAAAGCCTGTAAATAATAAAAAATTCTTCTCCGTGTCCTATATTTCAAACATGACATGTGAATGTGACTTCTTTAAAGAATCTATGAAGAATCTAGACTGCTTAAGGAATGTCGCGATTAAAAGAAGCAATTAAGAAATGCCTTCCATAAGATGCATTACATATTTCCATTACTCTAAACGATTTTCTATTCATCTGTTTCTCCAAGTTCCAATGGCCACTGCCGCCTTTAGGGAAGAATTCCACCCAAGTTGCGAATTATACCTCACTGGAAAATATCTACATTGATCAGTATCAGCTTCCGGAAGAAGGAATGACTTTATCCTTATTTAGATTCTGTGTAATCTGAACCCTGTAATGCACACTTCCTCCTTCCTTTGCATCTTCAGACTCGAATATACATGTTAGTCGAGGTTAGAGAGAGTTCACACCACTCTCAGAGGATATGGACCCCCCAGTAGTTCTCTATTTATCTCCTCTTTATATTTCTCTCTCTTCTCCTCATATTTATTTATCACATTTCTCTCTCTCCCTTTGCCCCCTTGCAATGCACAATTTCACATAATACGTGCTCATATCTCAGGATTAAAGTCGGTCGAAAGAAAAGGAGGAGGGGAAAGGTCTAAGACTTGTGAGAGAAAGGAGAGAAATAGAGATGGGATAAAAATCATTAATCACTAATTAATTTAAGGATGATTCAATATTACCATTTTTCTTCTGGTTTAGTGAACTTGTAATTTTTGAACAAGATCTCTCTGGGATCGAGGATGGGACGCAATATACAGCGAATTGTATATTATATAATAACTGCAAAGAGATGATTGAAAAACGGAATTCTCGAGGCTTGAGTGATCCGCAATTATTGCGATATTAGTTTCTGCGAGTCGAGGAAAACTGGTGGCGGTTGATGGGTTGAGGTCGGGGGGTTTAAGGGCTGGGGGATGCGATGGGTTATACGAGGGCGGATCGGTTGATATTGGGCATTCAATCCTAGCCAACCCCCGTTCTCTCACGCGCCCCTAACAACGCATTAACATGCATGAGCCCTGCGTGATTGTTTTACCCTAACCCTCCCAAATCCGAGTAAGGCGGCTCTGGAATCGGCGAATCCGAAAATCGCAGCACGGTGCGTGCATCCGATGCAAATTTAATGCCGAATATCGATGGCTGCACTCCAGCCAAATCGGCTGCTACCTCACTTACATTAGTCAAGAATTCCACGAACATTTCCACCATTCCATTGATTTTCCTATATTTTATTCACGAATCATTCATTCATTCATTTAAAGCTTGCAATGAAAAAATGATGCCAAGATTGGAAATGAAGTAGTAGATTCCCGATGGTTTTTTTTTTTGGTATTTTGGGCAATGTTTGCGTTCACTTCCTTTCCGACGACCCCGTGGACATGCCATCAGGAAATTACCACTCGAAGTGCAACACACATGTGCACACATAGCCAACATGGACGTACATATGTAGAGAATTGAGAGATGGAGGAGACACTCCTAGAATCGAGGTCTCGTTCTGGTTTAATTAACTTGAACCGACTGTTTTCTGTCAATATTTTCACTGACTCGCCCCTGCCGTGCCACTCAAGTGCACGTATATGGTAGATCTGCAGACAATGAGAAAATATAAATGTGTAAGTGCGGATCGAACTCCTTACCGCCATGTTGGATCGGACCGACGTACATAGTATGCGATTTGCGACAAGAGGACTCGATCGATGCCCCGAGGAGGTCGCGACCTCAACGAAGTCTCCGACTATCAGTCCCCAAGCTAACTTGGAGTCACGATCGCGAGTCACGATTCCTCCAGGTAAATCCTCTCGTACTATTGCTGTAGACTCGATATCATGAGGTAGACGCCACGATAAAATATGATATTGCGATTAGGATGAATTGTCGAAGGAGTGCACCTTACATCCTATGAATCGTCTGTATTTGTAGCGTCCACTTTGTACCAAGATTGGTAATAGGGTTGTTGCATAAAATTAGGATTGTTCTCGATCTATTGTCCTCGTCTTTGATGAAAGACATTCCGAATAAAATTGCTTGCATAGAATTGTTGAGTCTACTGACTCAACCGATTCAAATTCCAGGCGTTTTCCCGGTTTTTCAAGACTAATCCCTGATTTTCCAGGAAAGTAAAAAGACACTTTAATGATACATCATACATGTGCTATTATGAAGTTGACATATTAAATCAACAAATCCAACATATTATAGAGTTTCCCAGTGGGTTAAAAGACATTGATATCCTGAGGACGTCCTAAAGACATCCTTAGGACGTCCATGACATGTCAGTTAAAATAATGTCAAAAAGACATCTTTTGGACGTGAGACGTCTTTAGGACATCATTGGACTTTCATAGACGTCCTAAGGTTGTCTTTAGGACGTCTTCAAGATGACAATGTCTTTTTGTCCACTGAGTTATTACTCTCTAAAACTGAATCAGTCAAATTCCTCTGATTTTCAGTGACTCTTTTCTCACGATTTTAATCAGTGAAAATTCACTGAGAATCAGCCAAAAGTCACTGAAAGTTTCAGTCATCTTCACTAAACTACTAAAAATTTCAGTGATTTTTCACTAATTTCCAGTATTTTTCACTGATTAAAATCGTAAGGAAAGAGTCACTGCAAATCAGTGGAATTTGACTGGTAATCAGTTAAATTTCACTGATTTAAGTTTAGAGAGTATATATTATTTATTTTTACTCTTTTTAAGAATAAACTAAGGCAGGGTAGCCACAAGATTCAATTTTTTAAATTCCCTGAAATTTCCCTGACTTTTCCCTAACTTTCAGACACTTTCACTTTAAATCTTTTGAAATTTAAAATCACTTGACAACATTTAATATTCGTAAAAATCTCTCAAATTTACAATTTTTGAAATCTCTTAAACTTCATTGAAATTTCTTGAAATTCCAGAAAAAATCTTTAAATATCTTACAATTCCATGAAATCCTTTACAATTATTATACAAAATCTAGTAGAAATCATAAAAATCTAGTGACATTCTGTAAAATTGCCTAATCTGCATTAAAATTTTTAAAGAAAAACTCTTCTCTCTAAAATTGAATCAGTCAAATTCCACTGATTTTCAGTGACTTTTTTCTCACGATTTTAATCAGTGAAAATTTACTGAGAATCAGTCAAAAGTCACTGAAAATCAGTGGAATTTGACTGGTAATCAATTAAATTTTACTGATTCAAGTTTAGAGAGTTGAAATAAAAGATCTCACAAAATCTTTTGAAAATCAATAATACATTCTCATTAGTAAAAAAAATGACTTGAAATGTTTTAAATTCTATGAGGACTATTAAAATTCCTTAAAATAATTTTTAAAACGTCAAAATTACATGCAATTTTTACAAACATTTTTTAAATTTCATTAAAAAAAATGAAAAATCCCTTGAAATACGTAAAAAGTCTTTTAAAATTTTCGAAAACTTTCCAAAATCCCCTAAAATCCCCTAAAATCCCCTAAAATGACTTTGAAAAATCAAACTTTCTTAAAATTTTTACAAGCTTTTTAAAGTCCTTTAAAATTCCTTAGAATTCTTTGAATTCCCTAATCTTCCTTAAAAATCTCTTAAAATCCTTTATAATTATTGAAAATGTCTTGAAATCATTAAAAACCTAGAGAATCTCAGAGAATACCTGAAAATTATTTATAATCCTTCGAAATCTTTGGATAGTTTCTAAAATTTGTTAAATAAATTACAAAAGTTATATGTGTAATACTGCAAGTATTTACTCAACCACTAATCAGACTTAATTTTGAGCAACTAAGTTACTCAATCAAATTATAAAATATGAAACAATAACTGAAGTGTACACGGAGAAAAATGGATATTTAAAAGTAATATCTAGCTATTTAACTATGGGACGTCTGTCTAGATATTCAAATATAATATCTTGATATTAAAATATTAGATGTTAGAATATTTGGATTATATATTTTAATATCTGGATATTAAGTTTTAATATCAAGATATTATATCTAAATATCTAGATAGTCGTCCCATAGTTAAATAGCTAGATATTACTTTTTAATATCCATTTTTCTCCGCGTATTAACTTATTTCTTTGGTAGACATTATTTGCTATGACAGAAAACAAAAATAGTTTATAAAAGTAGGTTCTTGAAAAAAAATTCCAGGATTAAAAAAAATTCCAGGCGTATTCCCGGTTTTCCCAATTTTTCCCGGTAGTACACGGAGAAAACTGGATATTAAACCGTAATATTAGAATATTTGGATTATATATTTTAATATCAAGATATTATATCTAAATATCTAGATAGTCGTCCCATAGTTAAATAGCTAGATATTACGGTTTAATATCCAGTTTTCTCCGTGTAGACACCCTGGCTTGTTATTCAGAGTACCAAAAAGTGTGATTAATAAATTTTCACCTGAAGTGAGACACTTCTTGGTATCAGAATTGCTAATAAAAGTAGAATGCAAATGGACAATTGGGTTATTTGAACTTAAGCTTTGAAAGGAGTAAGTGAGAAGAGGACCAAAGCCCAAAGTTGTAACTAGTGCAATCTAGTTTCGCGGGTTCGGACATAAGTAGAGTGGGCAACCGAAGCTTGGAGTTGGTCTGTTTGCTCTAGTAGTGGAAGTTCGGAGGTTAGATGGAGCCATGAGGTGAAGGGGTGAGGAGTGGTGACGGTGGAGTGGTGACGGTGGAGTGGTACTTACCAAACCGACAGAGGCTAACTCAATACATCAAAGACCTTATACTCGCCATCCCTGTATATATCAGAGACCACTCGTTCGGCCACGGCGATGCCCATACATAATCATGGCTCGTCTTTGTCCCTTCGAAATTGATTTATTATTCAAAGTGACGCGTGTTGCACAATGTGTATTTACCACGGTATACGGTACAGATCAAACCAAGAGAGGTCCTTTGGATCTACTCCGAAGGATGAGACCCTTCCATGATGCTCGTACCGCACTTCACCAACAAGAGTCTTGACCATCAATCGACCACAAAAACATCTCTTTCTTTGCTTCTGCTTTCTATCAGCAGGAAATATTAATTAGAATTGCATTCATTCATTAGGATTACTAATTAATTACTTATTAATTAATTCTAATTAATATGAATTGAAATCTTTTGAACTTGTTTTGGAAGTGAATTCGAACACCTTTGAATCTTGCGTTTAAGTTCCTCCCGGATGATTCTTCAATAACATTTCCCTTCTTGAGATCTTGGACCCAGAGCTGAATGAAATCCAATTCTCCATTGGAATCTTTTTGGCGAGTATAAGGATAGCATTGTCCATCGGGTGCAAAAGGATTTATCCATCCTTCCATCTAGCTGGTCCTAGCATCTCGTTCTGGTCTCTCTTTTCTCTCGCCTGCTGCATAATGTAACAACGGTTCCGCACCAGGCGAAATGTCAGTGGCACTGTGTGTTTCGTGAAGATTTAGGGTGAAGTTAGGTCTCTTTCCTTGCAGAGTTATGAGTTATGGAGCGACGTATCCGAGCTTGATCCGTCTTGATACGAGGCGTATTGTTACGTTCGTCAGGGTGCCAAGCTCGTTGCTCGAACAACGGGCCGAACAAGGACAACAATGTGAAGTGAGCTTCCAGGATCTCAACTTGAAGACGGTGGAATGGTGGAACCACCACCATGAGGGAGGCGTAGGAGGCCCTCGCCATTGTGTTAGGATAATTCCGGCAACACACACGTGATATGGGGGCGCCCAACCCTAAATGAAATCCTAGGAGGATATTGCGAGAGTCCTTTTCTTGATCCTTGATCCCTGGGGTGGTCCAGCATGTAAAAAAGCGCAGCACGGTAGCCGACTAAGCTAAGCCTAAGGATGCCTTATCTGACACATCATCTAAGTTACCTTTCCTCCTTGCAGTCTCATCTCTGGCGGTCCTCACTAGCGGCTTCCTGCATCTAATTTCAAAACCCATCAACTTCGAACGCTTGTAGAAGTATCGATACCTTGGGTCAACATTATGTCGGTCATTCTCGAGATTACCGTAGGAAGGATGTTCTTAAGAGAATTACCATTAGCATAATTCTTATTCCGTTCAGGAAAATCAGTGCGAAGTTTGGTTTTGGTTTCTGGATGTCCTCTGCAAGGTGATACTGAACCTTCTTAGAAAAGGCAAATAACAATAATGAACAAGAAACGGACAACTTAACTTGTGTCAGCCCACGAAACGATTCAATTACAAAGAAATAGTTGAACCTGGGGTCACATTACGTAAGATCTCGACCCCCGCTGTCAGGAATCCTATTTTACGAAAAAAATGGAAGATCGCCTATCGTGTCAGTATCAAACTCGAGTTAGCCAGGGGTTCCGGAAGACGTAGTGAGCCTTTCTCCCAGGGTGGCTGAAAAGGAGAAAAGGAATTATGCTCGTGGAGGGGGTCATCGTTTCATATGGTTTTGTTAGCTCCTGGAAATGTCCATTTAGTGAGTCTGTTGACTTGCATGGTCTCATTGTGGGCACGGATCACAACAGACCCAACCCCGTCTCTCGTGATGTGTAGGTTTTACGGGCAATTATTTTTTTCTATTCTCATGGGAGCATCTTTACCAGAAGTCAAAACGAGAAGATGAACGACCTTTTTCTCTATCCGATATACTTTAGATTTTCGAGTCTGGAGCCCTACCTGGCGTTCTCTACAACTTTAGAACTAGCTTCCGTTTCGTGTAAGTTACACGCGCGCTAGATGCTGCATGGATGGTGGGATACACCTTTCCAGATACTATAGTGGGGTAGCCATCTGTCAAAAAGTCAAAATATACCCGGGGGTCGGCATTGTCATCGAGATCCTGTGGGATTGCTACTTAGCGTCCTCGTATTCCCTGGTGTCTATTATGGGCCCTCGTATACGAGAAACTAGACGTCGACTGTTTTGTAGGACATCTGTATCGAGAATCCCCATGCAGTCGGGAACTGATTTCTATAAGCTTCCTTTCAATGGCTTTTCTTTATACTTTATATATATATGTAGGAATATATCGGACTTAGGATCGGTTTGACAGTGGCTGCACAATAAGCGATAGGTGTTATGGGGACGTGTCCGAAATTAAATGGGATTGGGTCTGAGGACCTGTGTGCGTGCATGCGACCTTATTGTGTCTCGACAAATCGGGACAACCCGATGGGAGGTTCTTCTCTCTGATGCTACAATGTAACGGAACCAATGTTACGAGTTTTCAAGGGTGGAGTTTCAAGGATCAAAATTGGCATTTTACACCCAACGTTTAGGGATACACCATGTCTAACGAGATGTCTAAAGCTCTAATTTAATATTAAAGGATACCCAAACATTTTAGCATGAACAAGGCTGAAAAATTTGTTTTCTTTTAAGGGCATGTATTACTTACCCGATCCCTACCTTACCGACATTTTTTTCTCTGTAACGCTACATCTACATTTATAAAGATATCAAGTTGAAAATTTATAAAATTGAAGAAAATATGCTAATGTATGTTTGTCTGGTCTTAAACTTTTGTAAAAATAAAAAATGTCAATATTTAGGACCAGACAAACGTACCTTAAGATTTTAGCTTAAAATATAGAAATTTTCAATGTGGTATCTCAATAAATGAAGACGTAACGTTACAGAGAAAAAAATGTCGGTAAGGTAGGGATCGGGTAAGTAATAAATGCCCTTAATGATCTTTGAAATTTGTCTTTGAAACTTGTCTTTGAAATTATTTTAACTGAGAAGAGAAGTCCCAAAGAGAAAAGGTAAAGTAAACACCTTTCGCCTGCTTGACTGCACTTGTAAGGCCCATTGTGTGGCAGGAGGGCCGAGTGTGAAAGGCAGAAAGGGTTAATTAATTATCAGACGCACGGTGTGTGGTAGGTGGTAATAAATGGAGGCGTTACGTGTATACCGGACACGCTTGTAATCGTTAAACTGTAATCGGCGTTGCGTCAGTGGTTGGTATACCAAGTTAAGACGTCACTCGCGCGGGCAGGTGGTCCTGGCGAACCTGGAGCCTTATTCCACCTTTTAAAATACCAATACGAAGGACTCTTGTGGTATTGCGTGACATTTCACTTTTCCCATTCGTTGCTTCCTTTCTCGTAATATTGGCAGCCATCTTTTCTTTCCCATTATTCGAGGATGAAAATGTTTACCCTGGCATGAGGCAAAAATATTTCTATGAGTGTCGGATCGAGCTATTACGCTCCTCCATAAATCACTGCACTCAGGGTGGTCAAGTTCCTTCGATATTTGCTCTTTCCTTTCTCATTCGATATCGAAACCTAAACGATTTGTGTGAGAAATCTTATTTGAGAAAGAAAATCATTGTGTTCGAACTATTACGCAATTGTCAATTCAGAGTTTCAACATACATTCGACAACTATAATTCAATTATTATTATTATATTATTATAATATTATTATATTATTATTATTATTGTATATTATTATAATTATATTATTTTTAAATAGTTTAAAAAAGAGGATACCTTTCAGAGCTCTTATTCTCTTAATAAAAATAATTTTATGAAAGTTGTGCGAGTAACAAAGTAATCTTGGCAATCTAATCTTGTTTGACATTTACTTTGCTTCAAGTTGACTACTTGAAAGAACCAAAGAGGTTCCTGACGAGTAAAACGTTCTTACTGCATATAAAGAATAACATTCATAGTCAAATTACATTCTCGGCACATCTTCATCTCAAACTCTGGTCCTTTGTCTGCCATTGTAATAAGATACCTGCAATAATGGAAGTAAGCTGAGACGAGGATCAGATTTGAATATGAATTCAAGCTCGAGGTGCGCAGCCTGAAAATTAGTATATGGAAATCACTTGTTTCCGAGACAATATCGCCACATTAATATTGCAGTAGCTCGTCACAATTATACTAATGACAAATTCTTCACAAATTACACACCTTTTTCCATCAACAGATCAATCAAAATAAATTAAGACGAAATACAATCTAAAAAAACTGGGGTGGTCAAATTTTACATAAATCTAATACCTTCTCTGATAAAAATCTAAAAATATTTATTAGTCTTCCCGACGGGTGAATTCGGATCTCTTGACCCTAATTGTGAGGTCATCTTGAAAATACAAGATTGGTGTGAAACTCAGCGGAAAGAATTATTTCATACCGGATTGACAGACACTCGAAGCGGGGAAGCTATTTGGTGGTTGGTTTTCTTTTCGATGCATGGATTTTTCTTCTTTTTCTTCCTTTTTTTCCCCCGACCACGAAATCAATTCACGTGCAGATGCTCCAAGTTTATATAGGCCTCGTTTTCCGTTTTCCTCGATTTGCGAAGAATTCCGCAGTGCACACGGGATGCAGGGATGGCATCGATTGACGTGTGGCCGGGACTTTAGAATTGCTCTGAAAGGGAAGCTGGGCGTCGAGACTGATTGACGTTTCTATGGTGGCACCATAAAGGTATACGAAAGTGGAGTAGGCATAAGAGGGTAGCTCGTAACTCGCGGGTAAATGCGATTTGAGGAGAGCAAAAGAGGAGCAGGAAGGGAGACCTATTCACGAAATCGTCTACGGCGCCAAAAGGGCAAAAACTCACACTGTGAAAATACCACCCACACTGCAATTCACTTTTTTTACCACTACTAAAATTCTCAGTGTCAATGGAGCCATTTTTTATAGTGATGCATGTCGATCGAGCCGATCGAGATTTTAACGAACACGAGAAAGATGATCGCTTATTTTTAACTAAATATCGATCGGATCGTAGAAACGAGCATCTCGTTAAATCGATCGAACCGAACAATAATTTTAAAAAAATGTTAATATATTAATTTAATGAATGAAACAATATTAATATTAATAATTCTATACGAAATACATTTTTAATGCCTATTTTTATTTTTAGTTGGATGAATATTTCTGGATAAAATAGAATTGGGAAAAAAAATTTCATTCATTTGAATGTTTAAAACTTTTGACAGATAGAACAAATGAAATTGATTTAAAAGGATAACCTGGCTATAAGATCCAAATTGTCCTCTGTAACTTTTTCTCCTTTGTCATTATCGTTCTTTCTATTCCTATTAATCGGTAAATCCATGTAAGACGAGCAAAAACAATTGAAAAATCGAACTTATCGGTTCGACAAATTTAACGATAACCGAGCACGATCGAACGATAACGAGCATTTCTCGGCTCGACATGCATCACTAATGTTTTACAATTACTCATTAAATTTTTCTTTTATCTAAAAGAATCTAAATTTTTGTTTTATCATATATGACGTTTCATTGGAAGAATTATTCCAAGGGAATTTTTTGGAAAAATCCTGATAATTTTTTTATGCTTGCTTAAGTGGAAAATAGTTCGTGAAGCAAATTGGTCTTTTATCGTCGACGGACTTTAATAGCGAAATAGAAGGGGAAAAAAGTGTTAAAAAAATGGAATCAACGATGGCTACGAGCGATTATTGGAGACGAAATGTATACGGAAGGACGGGCCGACGGATGGACGGATAAATGGACGGATGGACATACAGACGGACGGACAGTTCGACTTTGCATGAATGCGCCGATGCGGGTGCAACAGCTTGCGTAACGCGCTCGGCAAAGAGTAAAAGGGAGCTTTCACTGCCATATTGCCACCTGTCAATCACAACAGCCACGTTTCGAAACTCACATAGATGCACACAAATCTGTCGACGATTCAGCGACGTCAATGCAATACGCTCTTCATTTTGCACCTCAGATATAAATCAACTTTTTTTTTGTCTTTTATTTCGCGACTAAAAAATGCAACATGCTACGCTTTTAGCCGATGTTCAAAAGTTACTCTCATTTCGATTTTGATAAATAATAATGATAAATATCATTTATTTTGGATTAATATGGGTTTCCGATTCTAATCAACAACAATTTCTCAGCTTTTCTCCACCCTGGCGGAAGGATCGGATAGAAAAAAATGTATCCTTTTGAATCAATTTCATTCCGGAATTTGTATACGAAGCAAACAGTTTCATTCCGATCTAATCCGAAGTCCGATCAAAGATTCCTATCCTAATCAATCCGAGGTGGATTTAAGTATTCCTATCCTATTTGATCCGAAATGAAAAAGAGGATTCTAATCCGACCTAATCCGAGGTCTATCCTCGATTTCTATCCGACTGCATCCGAGGTTGAAGGAAGACTTTTAATCCGAATGAAACCGATCTAATCAGAAGTCAAAGAAAGGATTTCAATCCGAATTAATCAGATCTAATCCGATGGTTTCAGGGAGGATTTCAATCCGAATGAATCCGATCAAATCCGAGATCGAAGCAAGGATTCCAATCTAAAGTGAAGGATGCTGTTCAGTGACATATTTGCACCGACATTTTTTTAAATATAAATTTTATTTTTAAGTGATTAGTCACAACTTTTTCGAATACATTCGGATTGGAAAGGATAGAAAATAAGTTCGGATTGGTTTCGGATTCATTTGGATTAAAGCTACGGATGAGAAACGATTGAAAGTAGTTCGGATTGATTTCGGATTAATTAAGATTAAAGGCACGGATTGAAAAGGATCGAACGGTAACTTCAGTTTAGAACTACGGATAGAAAAGGATTAAAATTCATTCGGATTGATTTCGGATTGAGATAACGGATTGAAAAGTGTGGACGGATTTGAATATCGGATTAATTCGCACTGAAATTTTTGTAGGTTACGGCTTCAATCGGATTCATTCGGTTTAAAGTCGGATTCATTCGAATTCAACTTTGTAGAGACTGGCGGATTGGAAAGGATTAAAAAGGATTAAAAAATCTGTTTTGATGAGACTCGGATTCATTCAGATTGACCATTCGGATTGAAATGTGAGATCGGTATAGTTTCGGATTCAATCGGATTAGACATACGGATTGAAAAGTGTGTTCGGATTCATTCGGATTGAATTTGGAGTTGAGACACAGATTAAAAAGGATGAAAAAGGATTGAAAACATTCTTTGCATTAGATCGGAATGAAACTGTTTGGTTCGGACACAAATTCCGGAATGATTCGGAAATTTTCGGATTGGTTCGGAATGAATTTCAATTCGAACCTTCCGCCAGGGCAATAAATCAGAACTAGTTAAGAATAACAAATAAAGACCTTTATTGGCAACAATTTATATAGAACTTATTTAGCCAACGAATCCGATCGACGAAAAGGTTTCAGGACAGACGAGACATGGATGCTGTGGGAACATTCGACGGGCGGGAATATGGGAAACATGGTGAGGCGAGGTAAATTTATCGGTTGGCAGCACTGATAGAGGCGCTCATGAATAGATTCGCTCTTTTCGGTTGGATATATAGAAGAGGAGCGGAGACGGTTGGATCCGTTTCGGTCGACTGGGTTGTGGGGGTGGTGAGGCTGCGGGGGTGCAGAAGGTGGCACAGCCATGAATATTTCGCCAGCGCACTTATTTATGCAATACTTTGCGCTGGCAGCTTTACGGCGGTCCTCTCTCTACCTTTTTCTCTCTCTAACTCTCTCTCATTCAGTCCCGCATCCACCCCTCGCCCCCTCGATCATCCTACAACTTCTCCTGCAAAACCCGTGCCCAGATAAATACGGCAGCACCACACAAACGTATTCCTACGTCCGATAATATATTACCGTTTTGGAACCTGTTTAGAGGGAAGTATATGGTAGCTCGGGGGTGGTACCGAGGAAGGTGGAGGCGGCTGAAGGTGGAGGAGGCATTTAGCTGTGCAACGAGCCGCGCAATAGTTTCCGAATAAATCCCCGATTCTAGAACGCTCTCCGCTTTTAGCAGGGTTGCCTCGGATTTGGCCGAAACCGTATTGCTATATGTCCATAGAAAACTCTCTAGGCTGCTATGCTATGTTGATGGGTGTAGACTGTAGGTGTAAATGCAGAGAGATACGAAATGGGTGGTTCAAGAGGTGTAGGTAGGATGCAGTTGAATGTCTGCGTATATATCGGCTTGTATCGGATAAGGGTGGCACAAGGGGTGGCTACTCGGCAGCCATTACTCCGGCTACAAACAACCCCTCCGCGAAAACGGTGGAAGAACCTTTGTTGGAGCCAATTGGCTAAACGCTTCCACGAAACAAACGATCTCTTCGAATGCCTTAGACCCCTTTCCTCTCGCAATTCAGAAATAACATATATAATCTTTGCTACCATTTCTCTTGACAATTTATACAATTAGGATACTGTAATTTTTCTTTTAACAAGAATTGAAAATCCTATTTTGGAATGATGGACTGGTAGTCAAGATGTTTTGCACGAGAAACAGCAACGAGGCAATCAATTCGAGTGGCAGGTCTATCGGTCATCTGCTACATAAATATGTAGTGCACGAAGGCATTAGGCACACGGTATCGCATACGAGAGGATTATTTGGTGCCGGGGCATTGTAAGCATGCGAGGAGGTGGAGCGAAGGTGGAGGAGCCTTAAGAGGTGTGGGCAGGCTGCGAGATAGCCGAATAATCCCCGGGTGATGGATTGCCGTGCCTAAGCGCTAAGTGGAATGAATATAAAATTAAATTGTGTTTATTGTCGAGAGTAATTGGCCATCTGTGACTGCTCGTCCGGAACAGGCTTCTCTCTCCGCCTCCAAATCCAAACAGTCCGAAACGCCAAACACATTTGCTTCTCTCTTCTTCCCTCTTTCTATGACACTCCACTGGACCGTAATCTATGGAATCGATGGGCATAACAGAAATCTGGCAAATGACCTCACTCGTGTGGTCACTTGTACAAGAATTGGGAAACAATTTTGGGGTCTCGTTACCAAAGTGGCTTCCCAATATGAGGGTGGACAATTCATTTATGCGTCAATGTTTTACTCCTACCATGTATATGACATACAAAAATACAAAAACATTGAAATTTATAATATTTTATAATCCTAATTATAAATGTAATGATTAATGTTCGGTATATTATGAAAGTGAACCACTTACAATTAAAAGAGAAAGACCTTTTTCTCTACAATCTTTATTGGTCATAAAGTTGGGACATCTGGCCTGAGATCCTTATCTCAATTAGGAAATAGACATTAGATTATAGAAATCGTTGGAAAAAGGTTTGATTGTTTTTCCTGAAGTGAATTCCCATCGAGGCCAATTACCTTAACACAAGTGGCGGGTCACACCCGCGTGTCTTGGATTGGCAGATGGGATGAGTCAACGGTGCAAGCCGCTGTTAAATGGCAACAGAAGTCCGATAGACTTTAACGACCGTCACCGGTGTCGAGGCGTTTCACAATTGGATGTGCAAGAGTCTGCTTCCACCGGGATGATGCTTGGTAGCCATTAGATAATGAACCCCAGACCATTAAAGACCAACCGATATCCATCGGCACATTATGTGCGGATAGGACTCGATTAACGGTCCTACATCCTCTCAACTCTCAACATTGCATGCTTTCGTTACGAGAATGTGTAACGAGTCTAATTACCGATATCATAATCTTATACCCACTCTCATATTAATATCCCTGATAAAAGCAAAGTGGAGGCACTTGACTTTCAAGAAATCACATACTTGCAGTTTAAAATCCAGAGAAAAGCAGCTTTAGTACCTACATAAATTATGCACGCCTTATACGGGAAAATAAAATATTATTACATTATTTTTCGCTTTCATCTCTGGATTTTTACACATTACTGAGATACGAACTTTCTAACTTGTTTTTAAGCTAACTCAGGGATCAAACTTATTATACTTATGACTTATTATACTTATAATTATCCTATCGACCCTTTTTTTCCAGGTGACTCATTAGATGTCTATAAGTTATACGGATCTTGAAAACGTGGAGCAGAAAGTGTAAAATGGAGAACAAAGCGACGATAAGTCTCGCGTGCAATTCCCTTGTGTGTATAGTTAACTTAAACTTCTCCGATTGTCGTGCGTATGGTATATAGTAATATAACTATAGTATAAGTATAGTATAACCGCGGAGGCAAGAAACCAAGAGAAGAAGGGTGATTAATCTTGCGGTCTTCCACGTCTCAAGGCGCGGACGTGCGTTATTGATGGAGACTTCTTTCAACCTTCTCTGCCACCTCCTCAGTTTCTCCCTTAAACTCTTCTTTCTGCTCTTCTTCTTATTCCTGTGTAACTTCTTCTATGTACTCCTAGTTTTGTTCTTCTAGTTTTGTTCTTCTAGTGTTATTCCTCCCCTATAACAAATTCACTATTTTTCATCTCTTGATCGCATACACAGACAAGATTTTACCCCCATAACAAGGGAAAACTCAGCAAGAAAAAATGTAATTTGTGTTTGCATGATGAGATCAAATATTTCAGATGTAAGGTCCAAGAAGGTGTATTTTCTTCGAGGCTGACGACCATCTCGTTTCTCTTCATCTGCAGCTGCAAGCTTGAGAAGAAAAAGGGGTGGGTGAGAATAAAGGGGGGGGGAGGCGAAAGTTACGCGCTTTTTGTAGAGGGCGCGTCATTAATATCCGTTGCTACGACGCCTCCATGCAATTTGTCAACATCTGATATTTAATTTCGCGCTCTTTTACCGCCATGACAACGCGTAACTTGCAGGTGTGAGACCTGACTTTCTCCTCTTCACCTTTGACTCTCTAATCATACACATCGTACATTTGAAATATCGAGTTGGATTCTTAGATTCCTACAATAGAAACCTTTGTTATTTATCTCTACATTGCTATTTATCATCTATTTCCAAAGAATCAATCTTGCGCTATTTAATACGAGTATGTTTTAAAAAGCCAAATATTTTTGGCACTGTTCGAAATCGTTTATCACTCGACGCTTCCAAGATCGTTGTTTTTTACATTTCTCACAATAGAGGAAGAACTTTCACGAACTAGAGTGTCATGAAATGTCAAGCACATCTTTTCGCTCTCCGTCATCTCCCCTAATGTCTTTTAGCTCTCATTTTTTTTCCAGTCCTATATCCGGAGTTCGCATATGCTTCTAGTCTTTCGCAGAGTGAAAATTGATGGATACATTTTCACAACAAGGAAAACATTGTCTTGGAAGGAATCAGCAGACGAATTTTAAATATATGATTTAGAGAACACGTGTTTTCTTGGAAACTATGCTGACAAGTCTGTAACTGAAATCACTTAATTTTTGACTTCAGCATCATTTTCCTGACGTGGTACCCTGCCGTGGAAGCAAGTAGATATAAACGTAGTGGCAAGACCGGAAGATAATAGAAGGCGGATGGCCTCCTGGGGGCAGTTAATCATCGGAGATGAGGCATGGTGCGAACCGCGGTTTGATGTGGGATGAGCTGTGGAGATGGTCAGCTCATAGGGAAACGGAAGTGACCACACGTCTAGACTTCTGGATATCCCGTGGGGCTCGATGATGGACGCTTCTCTCCTATTCACCAAAAGATCTTCTCCTGCTTATTTTAGGCGATTATCCTTAAACAAGGACCTGAATACCATATCTCAAAACTCTATCAACGTCATCTCAAAAAACCATAAATCTACAATTCATTTCATTATACACTGTTATATCCATCATCAGAATAATATCTGTTCTTCTTTTTTTTTTTTTATATATTCCAGGTGCTAAGTGAAAGGTAAGATTGTATTTCTCGCAACACACGTTCTTATCAGGAAAGCGAGGTGTGAAACACAATTGGTATTAATGCAGGAAGAGCAAGGTTGAGATAAATGATAGCTTTCCATCCTCCTTTTTCTCATTCTCCAAGTAAATGGATATTAATGCTACCACACATTACTCTACTCTTTTTTTCGAAGGATTTTTTTTATTAATGGCAAAAATCAAAGTATATAACACTGGTTAATTAGCCCATCGTTAATCAGCGAAGCCTATGAAAAATAAAAAATACAAATTGCTTTCGGATGAATACCTAATTCCCAAGTTGTCAGTTTGAAAAGAGGCTTGACTTTTTCGTCTTGGTTGTCGTTTTTATAAGCGCCTGGGAACATCGAAGTTTAATCTCAACGCAGACATAGTACGGAGGAAATATATTGGACCCTTGGCGAAGGAACAGGACATTTAAGCGAGAAGAGTTGTCGCTAACAGCATTTTAAGTAAATAATAATCTGTAGAGTCGAGAGCGAACAGAGGTGAACACACTCGTAGGGAAGATAGCGCCTCGTTAGAGACTCGAAACGCATTAGCTTATCGGTTACCAAGATACCCACTTTATACCAGTACCGGTAGCCGCATACTGCATATGGATAGTGACTCACCTCATCCCCTCGTTTTCTTATTCAATTTAACCAACCCCCGCGTGTCAGTTAACTTACTGGGCGCGATCCACACTCGTTTTGTGCTTACGATGCATCAAGAAGCTCAAGGATCGGATAAAACTTCGAATCACGTTCATATATCCACATATATCCATTCTAATGTCTTTCAGTACTTTTGAACGACAGGATGGATCAATTTCTTAAGCAAGGTGGAATTGAAGAAATGGAAAGAGATGATTTGGAGGAAGTGTGGAACACATGCGAATATAATATTCACAGTTTGTAGGAACAGGAAGGAGGCGCCGTTTAACACGCCGATAATATAATAAGAAAGGCGAACTCGCATGAAAGGGAGGACATAAAACACAGCTGCCGCCGTGCAATCAACACCTCCACCGCTCATGGTCCTTCCATATAACCCGACTCCCGCATATACCCATGAATGTGCATACACACATACACACACACACAGTTATACATATATTCCCGGAAAGCGAATAATTTCATTCATGCAAACGCGGCGCCAAACACGCTCTGTATGCTATGGGTGTCACGACTGCTATTGTTACTGCCGAATAACTATACCAGCCCGTTTACCCGTTCACTATATATTTGCGACTCGGCACGTTCCATCCGCCCGAATTCGTGCTCCTAGAGTCAGTGCGAACAAAAAAATATATATATGAAATCCTCTCTACATCCGGTTTTTACGAATCACAGGCTAATATTTCAAGCTTCCCTTTTTTATTCGCAGTTCAGCTGCAATTGCATCATAGAATTATTGTCGAGCTTCAACGTTGTTTTATCTACATTCTGTTTTTTCTACATAATGGCTGAGAAATGGATGAGATTACTCTAAACTCGAATGCGCGTCTTCCATTTTTGTATTGCGCAAGAATATAATGCTCAGCGGGATGTCGCGTTTAATCCAGCAATAACAGAAATATCAGGAGGACACAATGGCTGATGGGATCTTCCGGCGAAGCTGGTTGGTCGGTTATTGAGGTGTCACAAGCAAGCGCGTTCAGATGACAACAACAACGTGCGAACCAACCGAGCCGAGGCTAATGAATGGCATCCTCCCTTTTTCTTTTGGTGCACCATGAAAAATTATTATTGCGCCCCCTTAGATTCGTGGCATAGGTTGCTGTGACCCACCGCCATGAAACGACGTCCCGTGGAGACACCAGCTGGTCTCCAGTGCCTCATCCAGAAGAGTATCTCTCCATTCGTCTATCTTCATCTCATCCTCTGCATCCGAACACGTTATACAGGTCAACGCATTAATACTTCCCAAATTACTACACAGCTTCCTTCTGATGAAGAGGTCCTTCAAATCAATGGATGGAGATCAATAGATGAAGGATGCACTGATATCTGTATAAATTCTCTACCTAGCAGAACAGACAGGAGAAATATTTACGCTGTGGATTGAATTATAAATGAGTTTCAAATAATTTCTTGCTGACTTTATTGTTTTTTTTTCTTCTTTTAATATGAGTGGCTACAGAATACTCTTAAGTAAAATTCACCCTCGTCTTGTCGCTTCTTATGCAAAGCAGGCGGAAAAACTCGCGTGTTTGCAACGTGTTTTAATTATTCAAGCGACAACTTTCTGCAATGAAATTAGACTCGCCCAGTCGTGACTTCTGGCGACAAGTGTTTTGCTCATGGCCGACCCCACCGAGACTTTAATATGAAACGAGAGCAAGGAAGGAGCTGAACCCTCCAGAGGATGCAGGGAAAATTAAGCAAATATAAACATTTCTTGAAACTCCAGCTTCATCTAAAAACTCAGTAACATGAAATCCAAAATAACATCTATCAGATTACTCTGATCATAATAACATTCGCAATAAAAAAAATGATAGAGGATATTTTAGAATTATTTTCCCTGATCCCGAGCTATACAAATTTTTGAAACCATTATGACAAATTACATGAAGATCGCAGGAAATATGAGCATATGGGATGGAGAGAAATTTTTTTAGAGTAGCGTTGGAGAAGATCTGATTGGAGGGATGAAATCAGTTGGTGGCTTTCATTGTGCCACGCCTGTAGGGCACGGGTCCCAGAAGTCACTCTTATTTATGGCTATATTAATCCTTAAATGGTATCTAATGTCACACCGTCCTGGCAGATCTATCTGATGGCAGAGACGGCTCTGTATTCACTTCTGTGTGGGATTCTCCATTGTCGTAGATACGGTATTCATACGAATGTTTTTGTGTATACAATGCTGCTAGCAGAGTCGTACCCACGTACAAACGACGGTGTCGAGTTACCGGATGGTACACCGCGGGGTGTCCGTGACTTATACCCCAACTTCCCCCTCCTCACGCGGACCACCTCATGGTCCGAGTAATTCACCCCGTGGCGTCTGCCACCAAGATGTTACTCAACATTTGTATTATATTTTCTCTTCCTCGTAAACATAAAACATCCCTCTTTCGATTCTTCGATTAGAAATACGTTGGAGATGTGTGGCTCAAATCGGGACAAAGATGGCACATGTCTTTTGGTTTAGAGCAGAATGTTCCTTGAAATGTTCAAATTATATGGCGCTTTAGACATCTTTTAAATAAAAGAGAAGAAAAATGTCAATTTTAAAGAAAAATGGTGATGATTATGCGATTTTGTGTATGGTCTTGAGATCATACACATTCTGTTGTGTATGAAAGGCAGGAAGTGTGCGTATGTGGAGAAATCGGCGAGGGCATTAGTCTTAATAAAAGGGACGAACAAATTAAAAGTAATGATTTGTAGAAATATTTCGAGCCCCTCCTCCGGGGAATGGAGCCATTACGATGCCTAATGCCTCATCTGTTAGCCGTGCGAATCCGGCCCCGTTCCTATGGGGCATGCTTACACCGCTCCATTTATAAACCGAAAGGATGTGTATTCTCCCCATAGAATGCTGCCGGCACTTCGTTCTCTGTAAACGGCCTTAGGAAACGAATTTACCTGCGCGTGTGTCGGATTCGCCTTCTCGGCAGATAAAAATTCGTTGTGCCTTCGGGAATACTCTATCACACCTATAATCCTCATGTTGAACTACATTGCATTAACTACATACACAATTGCTCATTACAAATTGTGTCATAAACAAAACTTCCGGAAATAGTCGAGTTTTCAACGAGACTGATATTTTAACGATTCTGATATTTTAGCGATTCCTCAGGATACCATCAATCTATATGGCTCGATAGGAAAAAGAGAAGAGAGGTTTCCTTTTTGGGAAAAAGGAATTGGGATGGAATGATCTGAATCGAGCAGCAAGGTTCAAACACAGAGGTAGTAAAATTCCAGTGACGTACTGTCACCTCGCGTTTAAAATCCAACTGAATCTCGAATCCGTCGTGATGCGACTGGATGTAGTATGGCAATTCGAGCCAATGGCATGGAAAGAAGAATCCACTTCGACGGAATCGTGTATACGAATGCCCTGTAATCAAATAAAGGGGAACAATGTTGGCGAACGATGCGAGTGAGCCAGCTCAGCAACGCGATCCCGATCCCGCCCGTTCCTTGTCCAGGACACACCCCCGCCGTAACCGAGGGAACGCTGTTATATCCGCGTATTCTGCGAATCTCACCCTCAACCCTCAATCCTCTACCCCTTCTGTTTTTCAACTCAACGTCGAATACTCGATTTCGTAAATCCGATAGATATGAATTCACTTTGTCACGACTTCCGCATTTCCGCTAGCCTTCCCTCTTAAGAATTACTGGGTCAAACTCTAAGAACAATTATTAAGTTGAAAAGTTTCATCATCACTGGGCATTCAGACGCTGACGAGAAATAGAGAGGAATGTCGTGTGTGGAAAACGGAAGGACAGAGGGGGAAGGGGGAAAGTAGATGAGACTTGAGAGAATGAATATCTTCCAAAACAGAGAATTGGGAGTCCTCTTAAAAGTCATTCGAAGCTTGCCAACTGCCCTTTATTCCACCCTTGATGAATATTCCTCTCGGGAAGCTGCAAGCTGATGGGAAGATAACGTCGTTTCGTTTACTCGTGTAATAATATTGAACGCATCCTGCAGGAAAACTGGTTTAGGTTGGCAAACAGAGGCCCAGCGAGCTGGTTAATTAATGTACGAGTTGTTAGGTTGTTACCTGAAACAACAATAACAACTATCTCGATGATGATGTCCGTCGAGGGTTGCCTAGCCTCCATTCGTTACATCCCGCTGCACCAAGTGATTATGCAAAATTTACCTAATACAATTTATGTACTCCACTATAGTCATATATATATATATGTTCATTTACTCATCGTTTTATCTTTTCAGCTGAATTTCACCGATTTCAAAATGGAAAACAAGGATCTCAGGCTAAAATGTTGGTACCCTCTGGAAATTAACGTTTAAGAATTGTTATATATAAAGATAGAGGATGGATATAAATCATTTTCGGGAGTTGGAATGAGGCTGGATCAAACTCGTTGGAAACAAATGCGCTTTAATATTGGCCAACCCCAGAGAAAGGTCAGAGAAAGGCCCCAAAGGAATGCACGTAGCATATACGTGAAACCGCCTTGGTCGAACGAAACCCGGTCTACTCACTGTTCGTCTCGTTGACAAATGTCTTGCTCATCCCCTGGGTATATCCTCTCCCCAGGTCCAGTATCATCCCCTAACTAACACGACTTCGCTCGGGACATACGCGGTCCAGGCCTGGTGGCGAAATCCCGTGGAGCAACGACCCTTTTTGACACGGAGAGAGCATTCAATTACCCACCACTGCGACGTCAGGACATTGCAGAGTGCTGCGAACTTCGGACCCTTGAGAAATGCCAGGAAATGACTCATTCAACCTATTGAGATAACAAAATTCTAAAAAATAAATAAATAAAGCTCTGCACCAGCTCAAGTTTCGCCTTACCAATAATGGATTGTTCTACTTATTGATTTCATTTGATTGA
This sequence comes from Synergus japonicus, assembly GCA_900474275.1. Lineage (NCBI taxonomy): Eukaryota > Metazoa > Arthropoda > Insecta > Hymenoptera > Cynipidae > Synergus > Synergus japonicus. The sequence goes on from UCOH01012162.1 coordinate 405,282, forward strand.
TTTAATTTATTTGATCTGAGAACATGTGAATGATTCTTTGTATGAGGAATTTTTTCGGATCTGAATCTTACGAATTGTCTGAGAGACAATTTTATTTTCAGTGGTGGTATAATATACAAGTAGTATAAGTGTGTATGAGTTAAAAAGAATCATATTGAACTCGAGCAATATACGCTTCAGTCGACGGGTTCAAATCAATAAAGATTTCCCATCGCGAACGAGTCTGATAGGGGAGTATTTCAAACATCCGTCGACCCTCTGTTCCTCCTCTTTTTTACTCACCCTTCCGCCCAGTCTTTTCCTTCGGACCTCGCTTCTCGTATCGTCCTTCTCTTATTCACACTTTTATTATCTGGATGCTGGAAACATTTTTTATCGACTGCTGCGCTCGGCACGCCTCGGACACGGACTCTAAACTTTTCAGAGTCGTTCTAGGGCGATCCTCATATCAATATCCTCAAACTCCCTCGTTGCCTTTTCTAAAAACATGAACCAAGAAAATAGGGGTGCAAAATTCTCGATGTGTCGTAAAATTTGTACCAACTGTGTTTATTCACAGAAACAAAACCATGATAAAATATTATATATATATTATTATATGATATTATGTAAAATTTATAATGAAGTCCTAGTAATGATCTAATACGAAAATTGTTTAATTCAATGAATTGTTATTGATTAATGTGAAATATATCCTACACTAATTAACTTCCTCGCGGATATGCTTATCAATTTTCTGATCGAGACTCTAATAATGAATTCGAGTCTTATGCAAACTAGTTAACGAGAATTGTTGACTTGCTGGATTAATTTAATTAATTTAATTAATTTTATAGAGTTCATGATATTTAGTATTAAGCGAATTGAAATAAGCATTTATATAATTTCAATACGTAGAAGAATCAAAAATTCAGAAATGGAATCGCCACAAATAACTTATTAGACGTTAATAGCAGCCCTTTGAAATAAAGGAATAATTCAGCCGATCAAAGGCCGCGCTCTGAACGCGGGAAAGCCAACGGAAACATAAATTATACTCCGTACTTTAACAAGGCGGGAACACACTCACTAATTGCAACGTTGACGCAGCTTTTCATTAATGTTTATCCAAGGTTTCTCTCCCACAATTAGAAAAAATGAGTTACTATCTTTCAATAATGTTCGTTATTTCCGTTTTATTCTAATTATTGTATTTTTATTCTATTAAAATACAATAGTTATGTAAATAAAATTGTATGGAACGACCGTACATTTTTACTCGGCTAAATTTGTTATAAAAGACATTTTTGATGAATTGAGACATCAAAGTATATTCAAAGTATATTATTCATCAAAGCATATTTTGTTGATACTATCTTTTTTAGTATGCTACAGTTATGAGATTCAAGCCTCTGGGGATCACGCATTCATGTGTTTACCCTGGCGCAAGATTTTCTCACGCACAGAAATTATTTGCAGGGGTCGAAATATATGTGGGAGGGTTGTATATAACACACATATGTAACTTTATGATGGTTGACCCTCCACTGACCGCCAAGTGGCAACATCAAAGCATACGTGGTCGAATGGTTGGTCGTATACTCCCAGGTTTACCGAACACGTAAGGAAGCTATTCAAATGTTTACTCGTTGCTAAAATCGCACCAAAATGTCTCCTTCCCTCATTTCCCATAAAATAAACTTATTTTGATCTTCCTAAGAAAAATCCCCGATAAAAAACCGAAAGCTGTATAAACTGGAATATTGCCGCTATAATTCTGTAATATGCATACATATAATGCATGCATAATTATTATTTATTCTAATATAATTTTTTATAATACATACTGACATAATATTAAAATGTTATAATAATATTATAATATTACATAAAATTCCCACATAATGCATAAAATTGTTGTTTTATTGTCGATAAGTGAATCTTTAAAATGTCGAGGAGATCTAGAATTTAATCTGGGAACATGAAAGGAGGAAAATTGAAATGCGTCTTGTCCTTTATCACCTAAAGCTTGTATATTACTGGTAACCAGAAGCGGATTGGTTGTGGCTTGAAAGGTGTTATTGGCTTGAACGTATACGACGACGTTAAATTTTGATGGCAAATAACGACGAAAGGTCGTTTTCTGAAGTACTACCCCCGCCTATATGCAGTAACCACCATATAAGTGGCTATATCCTATAATATATCCACATTGAGTATATATAAGGAAAGCGAAATAATTGGCAAGCAATCCTGCATCGTATCTTTACTGCCTTGACATGAATTAACGATAACGAATCTACCTGTCGGAATTCACCAACTGTACATAAAATTTACCATTTCACACATGATACATAAAACAAAAAAATTTATTGTTCCACCCATTAATTTATTCTCTTAACAAAATCAAATAAAATATTTCCATATTCCCACTGATATTAATTCCGCTCATTATTTTTACAGCTATCTCGATAAAAATATCTATAATAAAATTACGTTCACTTAATCAAATTTTTATTTCGTTATTTGTCATTCAGAGATTTGGAAAAAATAATGTGAAATTTATAAAATGTATTTAGAAAAGAGGATCGGAATTTTAATACCAGAAGTGGTAATTCACTAGTTGTAAATTTGCCTGATGTTGGTGATTGAAGTTATTACATTAACGATCGTGACACTTGTACGGGGGCTGGCAATATGACGCCGCGAGCTGGATTTTTAACAGATTTTAATAAGGGTGAATAACTCGCGAACGAGCCGGATGAATGACATTAAATTATACCGAGGAGCGTGAAGGGTAGAAAAGTAAGTTGGGAGGGGGTGGAATATAGCAAGCCGCATCTGTGGCCCCGGCGAGGGTGTAAATGTTTATGGGAGACGGGGTTCCAGCATCTCACTTTCACCCCCTCTCCCCTTATGCCTCTTTCCAGCTCTCCGCTTACTTAGCGAGTAACTTTATTGCGTGGCAATTTGCTTATTAACTCGCAGTTAGTCTCGGCTGTGCGTCGATTAATTAATAGACGCAGTCGCCAGATGGAGGCACGCCTCCCCCCCATCATTTGATTCAGAGATTCTAGGGAGAAATTGTTAATCCAAGGTTTACTTTCCTGAGTGGTAAAGTACAATTTCCCCCAGTTAATGGTTCCAAATATATTCAAAATATATAATATACTCGGAATCAATAAAACATAAGAAGAATTAATTAATTTCTTAAGAAGGAAGAAATAAGGAATAAGATAGTAAGCGTATGAGTTGATTAGGGTAGTAATAAATCGAGTTGTTGTAGGACTAGCACGTTTTGTGTCCATCGGGAATGACAACAATAACAATGATAATACTTCATGCAAATCCTTTAATATCCGTTGATGAAGCAACGAATCTCCCTTCGTCTGGTTTGACGACTCCCTCAGGAACGTTAGATTCTCTCCCGGTCTCGAGCCCTCTTCTCGTGTCCCATGGACAAGCCCACCCATCCCGTTCCGTCGATTCAGTGCAGTTGACACTCTGAGAAATGACGTGCTTCATTATTATAATATCGCAGAAACTGTCTCTGTGCGTGTGCACACTTACGCAAGTAATAACGCGTATTTACTGTACAATCCATTTCGTTTTATTCATGTACACGCACCAGACCCATTTGTTCCAGGCTCGAAACTGGAAGAGTGCCTTTCAAAAAGTGTGGGCGTCCTGCGACTCGTTTATTAATGATCTCAACTGTCATTCTCAATACCATCGTCACTAATCGTCATTATTGAAGAGAGGCGGTGTCTTCAACCCCTTCAAGAGGAATGAATGCGACTCAATGAAAAGAAAAGGGTTTCGAGCTTAAAAAAATTGTCGTTTTTGTTATACTCTTAGGGATGGGTTATAATAAAGTGTCCTCAATAACACCATTAGAACTGGCTTTTTTTTTGAATATACTAGCTAATATAAACAATCGTGCGCTGAAAAAAAGGTTTGGTTCGGACAACAAAATAATTTTGTTGATATTTGTGCAACAAAATTTTTTTGTTGGCTCAACCAAATTATTGTTGGGTCAAGAAAACGTTTTGTTAAATCAACAAATCGTTTTGTTGAACTAACAAAAATTTATTTCAGCCAACAAAACATATTTTGTTGCACAAAATATTTTTTTAAGTGCAATTCATTAAAAAATCAATGAAATTTTTCTGATTCAAATTTAGATCGAGTATCCAAGATTTTAGGGTCATTTCGTTACATCAATTTTTTCAGAGAGGTATTTCAAGAAGTTTCTAGGAATTTTACTGGATTTTTAAAAGATTTCGTAGAATTTTAAGGTACATATTTCAAGATATTTTGAGGAATTTTGAGAGATTGCAAAATGTTTCATAGAATTTTAAGGGATTTAAGGAATTTTAAAAGAAGTCAAGAGATTTTAATAATTTTAAGGGTTTTTCTAATTTTTGAAAGATTTTATAGAATTTTCAGGATTTCATGAACTGTAACAAGATTTCTAATTATTTTAATGGATTTTGAAGGACGTATAGAGTCTTTAAATGTTATCGTAGAATTTAAAGGACTTCAAAAACTTTCTGATGGGAGTATTAAGAGGTTTTCACGAATTTAAAAAGATTTCAAGAGATTTTTATGAGTTTTATAATATTTTATGAGGTTTAAAGGATTTTAAAGTTTTTCAAGGTAATTTTATTGATTTCTCAAATTTTTAAAAGATTTAATAAAATTTTAAAGAATTTCATGAAACTTGATATGATTTCTACAGATTTTAAGAAATTTTAAATGTTAAGAAATTCCAAGAGGTTTTTAGGAATTTTTAGAGATTTTTTCTAACTTTACCTTGGATTTCAAGACATTTTCCTGAAATTTTTTTTGCGCCATTTGTTTGTTTTTCTTCTTTCAACTTCAAGTCATTCAAAAGCTAATCAGGTTTGCAACAACAATGTATGGGAAATTTTCGAGACATTTTGTGACACCATTTTTTAAGATAGGAGCTAATACAAAAAATGTAACTGGAATTTATTAATTTTTGAACTACATAAAAATTAATAAATTCTACAACAGTTTATCTAATGGAATGAAGCGACGGATTTTTTTCTCAGTTTTTCTAGGATGTATATATATATTCATAACCCATATATATATTCATAATCTTCATCTGACAGAAAAGCTGTTAAAAAGCTTTACTGTTACATTGTTACTGTATTTGCAGAGGGAACGGGTGGCTGGAAAATGAACTCAATTCTGAATAGTAGTACAGCGAGACGTAGGTTGGTATATTACTAGCGGTGCAATTAATTAAACCGGTGTTCAGCCGTGTCAACGACCACGCTGGGGGTGGCTGGGGGTGGTAAAGGGGTGGGAATGGCTGGGATTTGCCATGAGGGCGAAACTAAGCTACTGTACACTCGTCTACTAGATGTAATACCTGAATTCACTCGTTTGCATGTGTATGTATAATGTATATTACACTTTGATAACTCATAGTCACCCCTCCGCCATTAATAAGTTACCGTTCCTTGTATTTCAATTAAAACTTCTTAGCTGATATAAAAATCACTGCTGAATTTGGAATACGATAAACCGGTCAAAAAAAGAAATACTCCTCGAAAACTCTTTTCAAACGATTGAAAATTTGCTATTTCGTTTCTCAAAAACTTGCCCTTGTAATGCAGAATCGGCAAAATGAAAAGACTTCGCGAGTAGAGAATTCTTCTTACCCTTATCCGTGGTGGCATTAAATTGAACTCGTGAACGTAAAGACTGAAGAGAGAGGATTTTCAGGAAGAGAAGGAAGGAAAAGAGAAAGAGATATTCTCCACTGGGCTACCCCGATTCTAGCCAGCGTAGACTCTCGTAAAGCTTAAATAAAGATAACCGAGGCTTAGGGGTTGATATCATGCTGAGGGGGCGTTACGCCTGGTTGAGTCAACGAAATCAATTTATTTTCCCTGCTACAGGATCTAATGCACTCCCACTTTAACGTGACTAGGAGAAACCAGAAGGTGCAGTAAAAAGTGACTTGATTGCATGGAATAATTGTTACTAAACCTCGACACGAAACTCTAATTTAGAATGAAAATTTTATGCAATCTATTATCGATACGAGGACAAATTAGATGCAGATAGCAGAATTTGATAAATGAGTTAGAATAATGAAAAAGTGAAAAAAAAAGTACAGTAAAATTTCACGATGAATAACGTCATACAATGGTTTTTTAAGTTTTGATTGATAAAAATTGATGGATGTAGGTATATGCGGAGAGAAAAATTGTCACGAAAGTTTAGACCGGGTATCAACGGATGTTCCGACTTAGTGATTCCAGCGAGGGTAAAATGAAAGAACTGGAAAAAAAGAGAACCAATATGGACGAACGTTGGTCAATCGGATTTCATGGACCCTCTATTGGTCACTGTCAAATATGTTATGGGATCCCTTTCTGCGATATCAAATCGAAACCGTTTTCCGCTAAAGCCAGGTATTCTTCCGTTTCCATTCTCCCATTCTCTGATGTTTCGTTCTTGTCGAAAATGTTGTATGGAAATCGATTGCATAATAAATTCTACAAAATGGGATGATTAACTCTCGCGCGTGGTATTCATTTCAATAAATTAGTGAGAACAATCATGTGACCGGTGAACTATTTACATTGGAATAAATCTGATTTGATTCGGTAGAATTGTTATTGGGTGTTTAACTAGATGTAAATTTACATATATTTCCGGATTAAGTTGATTTTATTACGAAATAAAAATAAGCTTTTAAAATAAGGAATTGAAAAAAGCTGAAAATATATAAGTCAGTGGATTATTCTTGGAATTATTCGAATAAAATTGGCTGTCTGTGGTTCGGAAAAAGAGGTCGTATATTATTAAGACTACAGAGTGGAAATTGGTGTAAGATGCATTCTACTAGCCGGACATTGCGAACCCCAACGACCCCTTTCAACCCCAACTTCAAATCACCTTTAGACAAGCCGGTAACTTTTCTTACAAGATTTACGGAAAGGTCAGTGTTTTGAAAAGTATTTCTCCAAATCGAGTCGTTTCAACTCCTAAATGTATTCATTATTTGATAAGAATATAATATAGATAGATAGGTCCTATTTAGAATAAGGCACTTGTTTCAATGAAGTAATGATTAAAAAACAAGTGCCTAATACGTAAGTGTGTCTTCCTAGATTTTTCAATTGGACAGTAGAACGACTCCGCCCCATTGTCAGTCGTGGCCCTTTCAGAGACGCATTTGTTATCCTTTGAATGAGGAGCGAGCTATTATTTATTCCATTCTTATTTTTTGTCAGGCTTCCCCGTTGTGTAGTAAATGGATATAAGTCAGCGCGGGCGAGCAGTGGCTCTGTCATTTTTATCGCCTCGCGCTGAATTAAGAAGGTGGAGCCGCGACGACTTCCTCCTCATTCCTCTCACTTCCTCTCACCACAGTACCTCCCTTTCCCTATCAAGAGCCACAAACCGTCGGATTAAATTGTGCGGGGGTAAGTACTGCCGCCATACTTCCAACGAGTTTCTCGCAGCACCTTACATCGTTGTTCCGGTTGTTACCGACCTCACAGAAATATCAAAATTCCTCTGCAATTGCGAATCCCCAATAAACCTTCTGCTGATGATCATCATTAATGTGTTTGCCACATTATATCTACCCTCCTCTATCAGATAAAAACAGACAAAAAACTATCAGATAAACTTTACTCCTCCTAGTGTCAAACACAATCATAAAGATCCATCAATTAATCCCAGAATTTCTATGAATTACATTCAAGAACTAAGTTGGACCTGCAGGGGTGTGGGAAGGAAAAGCCGGAAGGATTGATGTTGCTTGAAAAAAAGTTAACACCCCTGCAAAGTGTCGAAGACCCACCCCTAATTATTCGGCATCGGTCGAGTCTTTAGGCGCATCAATCACCGCGGGCATGTCACGTGACAGGAAAACTCGTGACCAGCTTGAGAATAAAACGAGGACACAATGCTGGGCAAAACTTTTCCTCGCAACGACGTCGCTGCAAATGAGTTTATAAAGGCAATATCTCCTCGCGAAAAGAGGCGAGTGAGCTCCTTTCTCGGTGTACTCTTCGGCCGAAGCACCCTCTACCCCTTCCTCACCTCTCCTGCTCTCCACCACCCCCTCCAACTCAACCCCAACACCTAAGTCTCTTCTCTCCTCTCGCCACGGATGCCACTAATAATAAAGTTTCCTCGGTGGTTCGACAACGCGTAGACAGATTTTAAAATTTCCCGTCACAAGGAAGAAACCCCATTCCAGGCCTTCATACCCCAACTCCGAGATATCCAAGCCGACAGCAGCTCAGGATATAAGCAGCGTTGGGTTGGCTCCCCCAAGACCGAGGGAAAAATTAATAAAGTTCAGGAACAAAGTAAGTTGGGTGGCGGTAATGCCAGGGCTGCTTTCCTCTACCTCTACCCTCTCAACCCCCAGAGTCAAGGAGGAAGGGGGCAAAAGGCGGACGGACGGCTTCCAAGGGCGGACTTTATTATAACGGAGTGTCGAGTCTTTTATGCTCCCTCTGCTTCTTCCTCCTACGTCTCGCAACTACCGTTTTCACCTCGTCCTTCTCCTGTTGGTTAACAGTATAACAGTAATATACACGCGGGATTCTTACTCACCTTTCAGACTTGTCTTTCTCGACTTTATACCTTGTCTTTTTTTGACATCCCTCGTATCATCGCTCGTACAGGTTGTTCTCTAGTGAATATGAGATATCTGACACGAAGACGTGCCGACGAAGCTTTTTATCTACAGCTGAGTCTCTGATCACAGAATTTTTTCAAAAGTATTTTAAAGCGCTACTAAATAAATATTATATCTAATAAATTGAGACGATGTAAGCGAATTTCGCGATATTAACCCATTAACGTCAAAAAGACATGTTTTTGAAGTACCCTTTTCTGCAAGATATTTCACTATGAAAACGCAGGACGAAAAATTGAAGAGGTACCTTTTCTACTATTTTCGAGTGTGCTCTTTCCGATGGTGCTATCAAAATTTCAAAAATTACGTTTTTTTACAATATTTTTGCAAAGTAAAGTAAAAATACCAGGATTTTTTATACCTTTTTTTTCTTTCTACATTTTCGATGTCTTATCGTATTATCGTATTCAATAATGAAACAGCCTAATCGCGTCCTCAATTGTTGTCGTTTCCAACGGTGTTATTATTTTTATTTTTATCATTGTTTAAAATTGCAAAATAAGGGCAAAAACGATTGAAAGATTTTACAATTCTTCGACTAATTAATTTTTGCGATTTAAACACGCATTTTATACCCAAAAGTGCAAGTTCGATATAAGTACTATAGTTTTTTTGGGTCGCTGATTACGAATTTGCTATTTTTTTGCAAAATTAATTTGTTTAAACAATTATTGCAAAAAATTTTGATTAAAAAAAAATTATATTTTGATGGTTTCTATTGGTGAATTAATTGTTCAAAAAATGTGTAAAAAATAAAATTTTGTGCAATTAATATCAAATTCATTATCAGGAACCCTGAAAACCCAGAAAATCATATGAAACAACATATTTGGTGTGAAAATAAGATATTTATTAATAATTTGCATAATTGCTTCAATAATTAAAATTATCTATATACGTTTTCAAATTATTTTTCCCGTAGATCACGATTCTGCAATGATTTTTTTAAATTCATCATTTTTTGCAATAATTTGTTTAAACAAATTGTTTAAACAAATTAATTTTGTAAAAACAAGAGCAAATTCGTAATCAGCGACCTAAAAAACTATAGTCTCTATTTAGAACTTGCACTTTCGGTATAAAATGCGTGTTTAAATCGCAAAAATTAATTAGTCGAAAAATTGTAGAATTTTTCATTCGTTTTTGCCACTATTTTGTAAGTTTAAACAATGATAAAAATAAAAATAATAACACCGTTGGAAACAACAAAAATCGAGGACGCGATTAGGCTGTTTCATTATTGAATAATAATACGATAAGACATCGAAAATGTAGAAACAAAAAAAAAGATATAAAAAATCCTGGTTTTTTTACTTTATTTTGCAAAAATATTGTAAAAAAACGAAATTTTTTGAAATTTGGATAGCACCATCGGAAAGAGCACACTCGAGAATAGTAGGTAAGGTACCTTTTAAATTTTTTGTCCTACGTTTTCATAGTGAAATATCTTGCAGAAAAGGATACTTCAAAAACGTAAGTAGATAAAATCCGATAAAGTGGGACAAACTATCAATGTTGAAAAACTAAATTTCTAGCGTGGGAACACTGAAAAAAAGGTTTGGTTCGGACAACAAAATAATTTTGTTGATATTCGTGCAACAACATTTTTTTGTTGGCTCAACCAAATTATTGTTGGGTCAAGAAAACGCTTTGTTAAACCAACAAATCGTTTTGTTGAACTAACAAAAATTTATTTCAGCCAACAAAACATATTTTGTTGCACAAAATATTTTTTTGAGTGGAACGAAGCCAGATCACAAAATTGAATCTTACTTTTGATATCGAGTCGCTTAAAGTATAATTAAAAGGTAATCGGTCATTTCAAGTGTTGTTCTTGTATGATTTTTCAGCGTGACGCTTTTTACAAACTGACGCTTGCCTGAAAGATTGCGGGGGCAGAGGGTCGAAAATAAATAAAGCGCAGTGATTAAAAGGACGATTTCATCAATGAGACTTTGAGGGAACTCAACATATTCCTCAGGTCTTTAAAACCATCTAATGACATTTCCTGTCTTGAAATTTCAGCCGAGCATCAAAACCATCACTCAAGAATCAAAACTGATCACACAAACCTCTGACATTGTAATTACACAAAGAGGGATCACCTGCGACATCCAAATGCGAAATCTGAGCATTATGTCCTCGTCAGTGTTGTTCACCATGTTGAATGAGGTGAAGAAATCTCGACGTGGTCAGAAGAATACAAGAAGAGGAAGAAGTGAGATCCGATTGTGAGAACATCCCTGAACCGATTAGCAAGCCACTTTCAGTTCGGTTGGGTACAGGAAGGGATGAATTCTCTAAGAGGGGGTGAGTTTCTGCAACATAAATATTTACGACTCATTCTCGAAGCTAATATAAATGCGATTTGGGCGTTTGCTCTTTTTAGAGCATGCTTTAATCCGATTAGTCGGGCCCTTACAATGCCAGAGAGCTCCAGCATTATACTAGTCGCAGAAGAGGCACACCTTATAGTTATACCAGCTCGAAAAAAGGGTCCCATGCTTCGTCCCCGAACTTGGTGACGCGGATTTAGTCGCTTTATGGTGTCACCATAGAATCCATATAAGTTGACGTTACTCCTGCGGCTGCCCGGCTCGAAAAATGGGGAACTTTTCATTGTTACCCCTGTCAGATTAAATGCTTACCCCCACGACATTCCATATGTTCCGTTAAAAAAAAAAACACTTATTCGAATTTGCTCATATAGATGAAATAATCCAGTTTACAATGGGGACGAATCGGGAACTTGTGATCTTGTTAAGGACGGAAAGAAGATTTGTCCAGTTCTATGTTGGATCAATACTTGTTGAATATATTTGGATAAAATTACTTCCTATCGCGCGTAGATATGCGATGCAAAGCAGAGCAAGTCGAGAGATTTATAAGGAGGTTGCAAGGATATTTGCTAAAATTTTTGAGAGCCAGTTAAATTTTGTCCTCCAACATAAAACTAGCAACAACTAAAGTTTTTTATTCGCGAAAAAATCGAGTCGTAAAGCAATTGAAATTCGCTTTAACGGACGAGTCAGGAGCGAACGATAGGACTCGTCCAAGCGGTATAAGCTCGTCCTGGCGGAATAAATAATTCGCGAGTGCCCGCCGACGTTCAGATATATAGCGATTTCATTGCAGGCAGGCAGAGTGGCGTTTGACCGCCACATGATATGGAGGTAGCTCTAGTAGCATCAGCATCACACACTACCCCTCATTCGCTCTCTTTATTCCACTCCCACGGGTGCATTTTTTCATCCTATTCCTCTCTATCAGTCTCCACTGATGCCCTCCCACTGTACCAACTCCACGGACCTTTCAAACGCCCAATGCAATATTCAGCGGCTCTCTGCAGAGAATGAACGAAAAAAAAAAGAGAAGCACGTGACCGAAGCTTCGGACCGTCAAATTGGCGCCGCTGTCCATCAACCGGTGCGCGAACCTGGATCCGTGTGTGTCAGTCTTTCGCCAGGATGAGGGAATCAGGCGAGTCGGCGAGACTACTGACGTTACCGCAAAAGTGGCGTTATGTGATTCGTTACCGGTTCGATGTTAAAAGTTCCCATAGAATTTCTCCTCCAATGGGAATTAGAACATTTATAAATACTGGGGGTTGTTCATCTTTAAAATGCTTGTTAATTAGAGGTCGTCATCTTTAAGTCTTTTAATTCATTCTTAAATCCCTTGCAAATTTTTTAAATGATGTAAATTCTTTGCAGTCTTTCATTAGGTTGAAGTTTCAGACGTCTACACTCAAAAAAATATTTTGTGCAACAAGATATGTTTTGTTGGCTGAAATAAATTTTTGTTAGTTCAAAAAAAAGATTTGTTGGTTTAAAAAAAAAGGTTTTCTTGACCCAACAATAATTTGGTTAAGCCAACAAAATTATTTTTTTGTCCGAACCAAACCTTTTTTTTAGTGTAATCTGACGAAGTTTTTTTATTTTTTTTACTTTTTATATTTATTAGATTAAGAATATCAAAATAACAGAATTCCAAAAAATATTTTTTATTTTTATTTATCTACTTATTTATTTATTGATTTACCCAGAATTTCCGGGGATTTTAGGAAATTTTAAATTACAAAGGAATTTCATTTAATTTTAAGGAAATCCAAAGAATTTTAAGGGATTTCGAGAGATTTTAAGCAACTTCAAAGGATTTTCAAAAAAGTTTTAAATGATTTAAGGATATTCAAGAGTTTTCACAAGATTTCAAGAAATTTAATTTAAAGGATTTAATCATATTTTACGTGAGTTTAAGGAATTTCAAGGAATAATTGATTCTAATATAGACGAAATCAAATTAAATCCCATAAAATATTTTAAAGTTATTTGAAATTTTTTAAATCTTTAAATTTCTTAAAATCTTTTGAAATATTTCAAAATTCCATGGAGTTCGTTAAAATCTCTTGAAATATCATGAAATTTCGTAAAATTCCTTGAAAGTTCTTAAAAGTCTCTTCAAATTTCTTGAAGTTTCTTAAATTCCTAAAAATTATACCAAATCTCATAAGATCCTTTAATATTTCTGAAAATAACAATATTTGAAAAATAATCCTTGAAATATTGAAAGTCCTCAAAATATCTTTAATATAATAATAATAATATACTTAAAATCTTTTGCAATCCTTTAAATTCCGCACAATGCTCGGAAAATTTCTGCCAGTATATAAATAAAAATTTTGGGCTTTAGAAATTGTGGAAACTAATTTTTTAAATATTTTTATTCCAATCAATATATAAAAATAAAAAATCGTCAGACTAGACGTCTGAAACTTCAATCCAATCAATCTTTAGAAATCCTCTTTGATATTTTTTTAATTTCTTGAGATTTATTTGAAAATTTAAATATTTAAATAATTATAGTGTGACCGGGATATATATTATTTTCAGCAGATGTAAAATGTCTGAGGGACTAATTGAAAGTCGTACAAGTTGCGCGAGATTATCCCGGGAAATAATAGTTGTTTGGAGTGCAGGGTATATAATTGAATTGACCGGGGTCCAAGTGGTAGCGTCGGGATCAGGGATAAGTATAGTTTAGTATCAGAATATAGCTTTCACCCCCATCTAATCACAACTTTGTGCGGAGGGCACGCGCCACGCTGATGGGTTCATTAGGCGTTACTATACGCTCCTCGCATTCTGATCTCACTTTTCCGACGCTAAGAGGACACTTCTTTCTCTTGGGATTGGTTGCCGTTAAATATATATATCCGACTTATGGCCACTTTCATATGATTGCAAATTAGAAATGCTAATTCCAAAATACAAAAATCGCAATTATAATATAATTAATAATATTTATGAACAAACAATAATTGGAAATGCAATAATCTCAATTAGAAACTCTCCACAGAATATAAATTTAAACTCTTCCAATGAATTTATAAAATTTATATAGCTTAAAATTCACAATAGAACCATTCTAAATGGTATATTTAATTAACGTTAATTAGAATGAATAAGAATTCAATAATAAACTGGAGTACTTTTCGAATAAAAATAAAATATTCTGAAACAACTTGATTAAACAATTTGATTAAACCAGTTGAAATAATAATCTATCTAATTATCGATAGTCAGAAAATGTGATTCATTTTTTTAAGAGTCCAGTGGAAATTAAATTACTTCCTGTGTGTTCAATCCCAAAATTAAGAGATATTGATAGTTTATTAACAAAAGTTCGCCTCAATTTCAATAAATTAATTAACGATAGCATTCGAATGAAAAAGAAATTGCCACAGAATTTTCGTATGTCAATAATCAGTCTTTTTGCCCCTCTGTAATTTATTTTATTAAGGCTGACTAGGCCAGCTTTGACTCCCGAGTACCATTTCGTTGCTTTTGTAATTAAGAGGGGTGGGGGCCATTACGGTTCGCTGGGGTCTCACCCTTTAAACTCTTTAATGAATTGGGCCTATCTACGATTACAAACCTTCATCGGTTTTCACATCAAGCATAAATTTCAATGAATCATTTTTATTAAAGTCCAATAAATTCTTCCAGAATAAATTCTATAGGATCTAGTGTGGGAAATCTTGTAAAATCTATAGAACATCTAACAAATATTTATAAACATGTTCTAAATCGTTTTTCACTCCAGTTGTCACGTTTGTTCGCGACTAGACTGTTCTCTAGGATTAGCAGTAAGTTACAAAAAGCTCAGGTCTTAATTTTCAATTGAGACGGAAGTAAACTCGTCGACCACTCGCAGTGGAAGTTGGTTTTGAATGGAAGTTCGTGACACATCTTTATCACGAGTTTCTTTTATACGAAGGCCATCTCGAAGCTGGCTTAAGACGCAGCAAGTCTTGGAAGGTTTCTTTGCAGTCAACTTTAAGCCTATTATGAGCTCTTCACTTGGGCGTTTAGTGTTTACACCTATACATACATTCCACTCGCCATTCGAGCATTCATAATCCCCAACCACGTATTTACAAACATGGAACTTATATGGAAAGGCCCACCGGGGACGAGCAGAAGTTTTATTTGTTCCTTGAACTAAGTGACAAAATGTTTCCTCTCTTTCCGGGAATAAAAAGAGGACTTTTCAATCTTATATTCGAGGCATTTCTTCCTTAAGAAATGAGTTTAGTATGTGAGGTTGCAGGAAGAGAGGTCAGAGGAAAAACTACCTGTTCATCCTGATTCATCCCGATTCATCTTCTTGTTATCCTCGTTTAGTTCCCAGGGTCATCAGTCACACCAGGACACTTTTCTCGGCCGAGAATTGGATCCATTCGCACAGGAGGAGCCCCATTATTCGTCATTACACGGTCACTCGTGAAAACACGCTACCACCCACCGACATGATCTAAAATCGATGGGCACATTTACGAATTTTGGGGATATGGAATCTGCTGAGAATTTCATGCTCTTTGTGGTCACTTGATTGTGGCAAAGGACGTATGTCAATATTTGGAGCTGTTGTACTCCCTAAACCAAGCAGTGCATCCATCATTGCCAATCTTGTTTGGATTGACTATCATGGGTGGTATAGGGGAAATTTTACCATATGCTCTATTTAAGATTTGATAGGATAAAAGTAATTCAAAGCAATAATGTTGTTTGCTTTAGATCTGATCTTCACATTTATTTCTTCCTTTCTATATATATATATATATATATATATATA